>JANCRA010000073.1:1799353-2126814 GCA_024362935.1 Setophaga petechia
GGAACCTGGAATTTGGGGCTGGGGGACTCTGGGATTTGGGGATGGGGGAACCCGGGATTTGGTATTGGAGGATGCCAGGATTTGAGACTGGGGGAACCTGGAATCTGGGGATGGGAAATCCCGGATTTGGGGATGGGGGAATCCAGGATTTGGGACTGGGGGAAAACCTGGGATTTGAGGCTGGGAGAATCTGAAATTTGGGGGCGATAAACCCGGGATTTGGGGTGGGGGGAACCCGAGACTTGGGGCTGGGAGAATCTGGAATTTGGGGCTGGGGGAAGCCGGGATAGGGGGCTGGGGGAATCCGAAATTTGAAGCTGGGGGAAAACCCGGGATTTGAGGGTGGGAGAACCGTGGATTTGGGGCTGGGGGAATTCGGAATTTGAGGCTGGGGGAACCTGGAATTTGGGGCTGGGGGACTCTGGGATTTGGGGATGGGGGAACCCGGGATTTGGGATTGGAGGATGCCAGGATTTGAGACTGGGGGAAAACCTGGGATTTGAGGCTGGGAGAATCTGAAATTTGGGGGCGAGAAACCCGGGATTTGGGGTGGGGGGAACCCGAGACTTGGGGGTGGGAAAATTCGGAATTTGGGGGGTGGGGGAACCCGGGATTTGGGGTGGGGAAATCCAGGATTTGAGGCTGGGGGAATCTGGGATTTGGGGTGGAGTAACCCGGGATTTGGGGCTGGGAGAATCCAGAATTTGAGGCTGGGGGAACCGGGATTTGGGAGTGGGGAAATCCGAAATTTAGGGATGGGGAATCCGAGATTTGGGGGTGGATGAACCCGGGATCTGGGGCTGGGGTAACCCCGGGATTTGAGGCTGGGGGAACCTGGAATTTGGGGCTGGGGGACTCTGGGATTTGGGGATGGGGGAACCCGGGATTTGGTATTGGAGGATGCCAGGATTTGAGACTGGGGGAACCTGGAATCTGGGGATGGGAAATCCCGGATTTGGGGATGGGGGAATCCAGGATTTGAGGCTGGGGGAATCTGGGATTTGGGATGGAGTAACCCGGGATTTGGGGCTGGGAGAATCCAGAATTTGAGGCTGGGGGAACCCGGGATTTGGGAGTGGGGAAATCCGAAATTTAGGGATGGGGAATCCGAGATTTGGGGGTGGTTGAACCCGGGGATCTGGGGCTGGGGTAACCCCGGATTTGAGGCTGGGGGAATCTGGAATTTGAGGCTGGTGGAAGACTCGGTGCTGCCCATCCCGGGGGAGCTGCACCGGGAGCTCAGCGTCTGCCATTGATTTCTTATTATGGAGTTCAGGAAGAAAAATGAGGCGCTGGGGCCGCGGAGCCGCCGCCGCCGCCGTGATTTGTGATTTGTTGCCTTCTCGGCGTGTCCTGGCGGGGATGGGAATTGATTTTGGAGGCTCTGGAATCAGTCAGCGGGGGCCGGGCAGGGGGAAACGGGGGGGCTGGAGAGGATGTGGGAGATGGGAACCCCCCCAAATCTGCTCGTGGTGGGGGTAACGTGGGGACA
Organism: Setophaga petechia; assembly: GCA_024362935.1. Taxonomy (NCBI): domain Eukaryota; kingdom Metazoa; phylum Chordata; class Aves; order Passeriformes; family Parulidae; genus Setophaga; species Setophaga petechia. The sequence goes on from JANCRA010000073.1 coordinate 1,800,846, forward strand.
CAGGGGGACACTTTGGGTTTGGGGTCCCTGCCCTGGTGCTGGGGGGTCTGGGTGGGATCAGGTTGGGCATGGAGGGGGGGCTGTGGCTGCTGGAAGTTGCTCGTTCCTGTGGCAGATGCAGGAGCAGGAGGAGAATAAAGAGAGGGGTTGAAGGAGAAGGAGAAGGGAAAGCAGGAGAATGAGAGGGAGGAGAAGGAGAAAGAGAAGGGGAATGAGGAAAAGGAGGAGGAGGAGGGAAGGAGAAGGAGGAAAATGAGGAGAAAGAAGGAGGAGAAGGGGAAGGAAAAGGAGGGAAGGAGAAGGAGATGGGGAAGGAGAAGAAGGAAAAAGAGGAGGAGGAAGAAAAGGAGGAGAAGGGGAAGGAGAAGGAGGAAAATGAGGAAAACGAGGAGAAAGAGGGAGAAAGGGAAGGAGAAGAAGGAAAATAAAGAGGAGGAGAAGGAGAGGAGAAGAAGGAGGAAAATGAGGAGAAAGAAGGAGGAGAAAGGGAAGGAGAAGAGAAGGAGAAGGAGGAAAAGAAGGAGAAGGAGAAGGGAAAGAGGAGAAGGGGAAGGAAAAGGAGAAGAAGAAGAAAAAGGAGGAGAAAGAGGAAGGAGAAGGAGGAAAAGGAGAAGGAAATGGAGGAGATGGAGAAAGGAAAGAGGAGAAGGAGAAGGGAAGGAGAAGGATTCGGGTTCTGCCGAGTGCAGGGCCCGGCCGTGCCCCGCCCTTCCCGGTGCCCGCCCGGTGCCCGCACGGTGCCCGTGCCCCCGGGCCGAGCCCCGCCGCCGCCACCAGAGGGCACCGCAGGCCTCCCGCTGGCCCGGGAGGGACCGGGAGGAACGGGAGGAACGGGAGGGACCAGGCTGGGACCGGGAGGAACCGGGAGGGACCGGCCGGGACCCCGTGGGAGCGACCCCGCCCTGCACAGGGGTGTCCCCCCGTGTGTGTGTGTCTGACGCAGGTGTCCGTGTGTCCCCCCCGTCCGTGTGTCCCCCCCGTGTGTGTGTCTGATGCAGGTGTCCGTGTGTCCCCTCGGTCCGTGTGTCCCCCCCCGTCCGTGTGTGTGTCTGACGCAGGTGTCCGTGTGTCCCCCCCGTCCGTGTGTCTGACGCAGTTGTGCGCGTCCCCGCCTGTGCACGCGTGTCTGAACGTGTGCAGGTGTTTCACCTCTGTGCGGGTGTGTCCGATGTGTTCATGCGTGTCCCAGGTTGTGTGTGCGTGTCCCGGGTGTGTGTGTGCGTGTCCCAGGTGTGTGTGTGCGTGTCCCCGGGTGTGTGTGTGCGTGTCCCAGGTGTGTGTGTGTGCCTGTCCCAGGTGTGTGTGTGTGTGCGGTGTCCCAGGTGTGTGTGCGTGTCCCGGGTGTGTGTGTGCGTGTCCCAGGTGTGTGTGTGCCTGTCCCAGGTGTGTGTGTGTGTGCGTGTCCCAGGTGTGTGTGTGCCTGTCCCAGGTGTGTGTGTGTGTGCGTGTCCCAGGTGTGTGTGTGCGTGTCCCAGGTGTGTGTGTGTGCCTGTCCCAGGTGTGTGTGTGTGTGCGGTGTCCCAGGTGTGTGTGTGTGCCTGTCCCAGGTGTGTGTGCGTGTCCCGGGTGTGTGTGTGCGTGTCCCAGGTGTGTGTGTGTGCCTGTCCCAGGTGTGTGTGCGTGTCCCGGGTGTGTGCGTGTGTCCCAGGTGTGTGTGTGCGTGTCCCGGGTGTGTGTGCGTGTCCCGGGGTGTGTGCGTGTCCCGGGTGTGTGTGTGCGTGTCCCGGTGTGTGTGTGTGTGCGTGTCCCAGGTGTGTGTGCGTGTCCCAGGTGTGTGTGCGTGTCCCGGGTGTGGTGTGTGCGTGTCCCAGGTGTGTGTGTGTGCGCGTGTCCCAGCCATGTGTGTCTGTGTCCCAGCCGTGTGTGTCTGTGTCCCAGCCATGTGTGTCTGTGTCCCAGCCGTGTCCCATCCATTTATCTCTGCCATGCGTGTCCATGTTCCAGCTGTGTGTGTTTGCGTGTGTCCCAGCCATGTATCCATGTCCCTGCCATGTATGTCCATGTCCCAGCCATGTCCCAGCCATGTGTGTGTCTGTGTCCCAGCCGTGTCCCAGCTCTGTATATCCGTGTCCCAGCTGTGTCCCTGCCATGTCCCAGCCATGTCCCAGCCATGTGTCTGTGTCCCAGCCATGTCCCCATCCATTTATCTCTGCCATGCGTTGTCCATGTTCCAGCTGTGTGTGTTTGCGTGTGTCCCAGCCATGTGTCCATGTCCCAGCCATGTCCCAGCCATGTGTGTGTCCTGTGTCCCAGCCGTTGTCCCAGCTCTGTATACCCATGTCCCAGCTGTGTCCCTGCCATGTCCCAGCCATGTCCCAGCTCTGTGTGTCCTGTGTCCCAGCCGTGTCCCAGCTCTGTATACCCATGTCCCAGCTGTGTCCCTGCCATGTCCCTGCCATGTCCCAGCCATGTGTGTGTCCTGTGTCCCAGCCGTGTCCCAGCTCTGTATACCCACGTCCCAGCTGTGTCCCTGCCATGTCCCAGCCATGTCCCAGCTCTGTGTGTCTGTGTCCCAGCCGTGTCCCAGCTCTGTATACCCGTGTCCCCAGCTGTGTCCCAGCCATGTCCCAGCTGTGTGTCCCTGCCTTGTCTCAGTCGTGTATTCCTGTCCCAGCTGCGTGTCCCTGCCATGTATCCGTGTCCCAGTCATGTGTATCCGTGTCCCAGCTGTGTCCATGTCCAGCTATGTGTACCTGTGTCCCAGCCATGTCCCAGCTGTGTGTGTCCATGCCCCAGCCGCGTGTCCCTACCATGTGTGTCTGTGCCCCAGCCATGTCCCTGCTGTGTTCCAGCCGTGTGTATCCCTGTCCGTGCCATGTCCCAGCCATGTCCCAGCTCTGTGTATTTGTGTCCCTGCCAGGTGTATCCGTGTCCCAGCCGTGGTCTCTCACCCCCCGGTGTGTCTGGCAAAGGACGGGGCTGTTGTTGATTGAGTCGCGGCTCAGCCACAGCGCCGGTAACTGCCCCGGTTATTTCCCCGGTCACTGCCCCGGTTATTGCCCGGGTTATTGCCCCGGTCACAGCCCCGGTTATTGTCCCGGTAACTGCCCCGGTTACAGCCCCAGTTACTGCGCCGGTTATTCCCCCGGTTACTGCCCCGGTTACTGCCTGGGTTATTTCCCCGGTCACAGCCCCGGTCACAGCCCCGGTTATTGCCCCGGTTACAGCCCCGGTTACTACCCCGGTTATTGCCCCGGTTATTGCCCCGGTTACAGCTCCGGTCACTGCTCCGGTTACAGCGCCGGTCACTGCCCCGGTTACTGCCCCGGTTACAGCCCCGGTTACAGCTCTGGTCACTGTCCCGTTTACAGCCCGGTTATTGCCCCGGTAACTGCCCCGGTTACTGCCCCGGTTATTGCCCCGGTTATTGCCCCGGTTATTGTCCCGGTTGCAGCCCCGGTAACTTCCCCGGTTACAGCCCCGGTTACAGCCCCGGTTATTCCCCCGGTTATTGCCCCCGGTTATTGTCCCGGTTGCAGCCCCGGTAACTACCCCGGTTACTGCCCCGGTTACAGCCCCGGTTATTCCTCCGGTTACTGCCCCGGTTACAGCTCCGGTCACTGCCCCGGTTACAGCCCCGGTTATTCCCCCGGTTATTCCCCCGGTTATTGACGGCGCGGGCGGGGAACGCCGGCCCCGGGCGGGGGACCCGGCTGAGGACAATGATGGGAAGGAGAATCGATAGCGCGGGCTGGGCCATTGTGGGGTCAGAGCCAGGAACGGCTTCACTGCCACGGCTGAGCTGAACCCCAGAGCTCCCCAGGAGCACCCCCAGACCCCCACAATCACCCCCAGACCCCCAGGATCACTCCCAGATCCCCGGGAGCATCCTCATTCCCCAAGAGCACCCACAGCTCCCCAGGATCACCCCAAACTCCCCAGGAGCACCCCAAACTCTCCAGGAGCACCCCCAGCTCCTCAGAACCACCCCCAGACCCTCAAGAGCACCCCCAGCTCCTCAGAACCCCCCCCAACTCCCCAGCATCACCCCCAGATCCCCAGGATTGCCCACAACTCCCCAGGATCTTCCCTGGTCCCCCAAGAGCACCCCCAGCTCCCCAAGAGCACCCCCAGCTCCTCAGGATTGCCCCCAGCCCCCCAAGAGCACCCCCAGTTCCCCAAGAGCACCCCCAGCCCCCCAAGAGCACCCCCAGTTCCCCAAGAGCACCCCCAGCTCCTCAGGATTGCCCCCAGCCCCCCAAGAGCACCCCCAGCTCCTCAGGACCGCCCCCACTTCCCCAGGATCTTCCCTGGATCCCCAGAATGACCCCAAAGTCCCCAGAATCACCCCCAGCTCCCCCGGAGCACCCACAAATCTCCAGGATCGTCCCCAGCTTCCCAGGAGCATCCCCAGCTCCCCAAAATCCCCTCGGCAGCAGGGGGAAGCTTTTGCAGAAACACTGGGGGTGTCCAGATCTTGGGATGCCAGGGTCTGGGGGTATCAGGGTCTGGGGGTGTCAGTATTTGGGGGTATCAGGGTATGGGGGTGTCAGGGTTTTGAGGGTGTCAGTATTTGGGGGTATCAGGGTCTGGGGGTGTCAGTATTTGGGGATATCAGGGTATGGGGGTGTCTGGATCTGGGGGTGTCAGGGTTTTGAGGGTGTCAGTATTTGGGGGTATCAGGGTCAGGGGGTGTCAGGGTCCAGGGGTGTCAGTATTTGGGGGTATCAGGGTCTGGGGGTGTCAGGGTCCAGGGGTGTCAGTATTTGGGGGTGTCTGGATCTGGGGGTGTCAGGGTTTTGAGGGTGTCAGTGTTTAGGGGCATCAAGGTCTGGAGGAGGCAGAGTTTTGGGGTTTCAGGATGTGGGGGTGTCAGGGTTTGGAGGTGTCATTGTTTGGGGGTGTCAAGGGTTTTGGGGGTGTCAGAATCTGGGGGGTGTCAGTGTTTTGGGGTATCAGGGTCTGGAGGAGGCAGAGTCTTGGGGTTTTAGGGTGTGGAGGGGTCAAGATCTGGGGGTGTCAAGGGTTTTGGGGAACAATGGTCTGGATGTGCCAGGGTTTGAGGTATCAAAGTTTGGGGGTTTCAGGATCCAGGGGTGTCAGGATTTGGGGTATCAAGGTTCGGGGGTATCAGAGTTTGGGGGGTGTCAGGGTTTGGGTGTATCAAGATCCGGGGGTTTTGGGGTTCAGGGGTGTCCGGATCCGGGGGGTGTCAGTGTTTGGGGGTGTCCGGATCTGGGGATGTCAGAGTCCAGGGATTTCAGGATTTGGAGGCGTCAGTGTTTGGGGGCTTCAAGGTCCGGGGTTGTCCAGATCCGGGGGTGTCAGGGTCCAGGAGTATCAGAGTTTGGGGGTGTCAAGGTCCGGGGGTGTCAGGGTTTGGGGGTGTCCGGATCCGGGGTGTCAGGGTTTGGGGGTGTCAGGGTTTGGGGGGTGTCAATGTTTGGGGGGTGTCAGGGTTTGAGGGTTTCAGGATCTGGGATGTCCAGATCTGGGGGTATCAGAGTTTGGGGGTGTCCGGGTCCGGGGTGTCGGTGTTTGGGGGTGTCAGGGTTTGGGGGTGTCAAGGCACGGGGATTTTGGGGTTTGGGGGTGTCCAGATCCGGGGTGTCAGGGTCCAGAGGTATCAGAGTTTGGGGGTGTCAAGGTCCGGGGGGTGTCAATGTTTGGGGGTGTCCGGATCCGGGGTGTCGGTGTTTGGGGGTGTCAGGGTTTGGGGGGTGTCAAGGTACGGGGATTTTGGGGTTTAGGGGTGTCCGGATCCGGGGTGTCGGTGTTTGGGGGTGTCGGTGTTTCGAGGGTGTCAAGGCACGGGGATTTTGGGGTTTGGGGGTGTCAGGGTTTCAGGGTTTCAGGATCTGGGATGTCCGGATCTGGGGGTATCAGAGTTTGGGGGTGTCAAGGTCCGGGGGTGTCAGGGGTTTTGGGGTATCAGAGTTTGGCGGTGTCAAGGTCCGGGGGTGTCAATGTTTGGGGGTGTCCGGATCCGGGGGTGTCAGGGTCCAGGGGTATCAGAGTTTGGGGGTGTCAAGGTCCGGGGGTGTCAATGTTTGGGGCTGTCCGGATCCAGGGTGTCGGTGTTTGGGGGTGTCGGTGTTTGGGGGTGTCAAGGCACGGGGATTTTGGGGTTTGGGGGTGTCCGGATCCGGGGGTGTCAGGGTCCAGAGGTATCAGAGTTTGGGGGTGTCAAGGTCCGGGGGGTGTCAATGTTTGGGGGGGTGTCCGGATCCGGGGTGTCGGTGTTTGGGGGTGTCCGGGTCCGGGGTGTCAGGGTTTCAGGGTTTCAGGATCTGGGGATGCCCGGATCTGGGGGTATCAGAGTTTGGGGGTGTCCGGATCCGGGGGGTGTCAGGGTCCTGGGGTATCAGAGTTTGGGGGTGTCCGGATCCGGGGTGTCAATGTTTAGGGGTGTCGGTGTTTGGGGGTGTCGGTGTTTGGGGGGTGTCAAGGTACGGGGATTTTGGGGTTTGGGGGTGTCCGGATCCGGGGGTGTCAGGGTCCAGAGGTATCAGAGTTTGGGGGTGTCAGGGTCCGGGGGTATCAGAGTTTGGGGGTGTCAGGGTTTGGGTGTATCAAGATCCGGGGGTTTTGGGGTTCAGGGGTGTCCGGATCCGGGGGTGTCAGTGTTTGGGGGTGTCCGGATCTGGGGATGTCAGAGTCCAGGGGTATCAGAGTTTGGGGGCGTCAGTGTTTGGGGGCGTCAAGGTCCGGGGTTGTCCGGATCCGGGGGTGTCAGGGTCCAGGGGTATCAGAGTTTGGGGGTGTCAAGGTCCGGGGGTGTCAGGGTTTTGGGGTGTCCGGATCTGGGGGTGTCGGTGTTTGGGGATGTCCGGATCCGGGGTGTCGGTGTTTGGGGGGTGTCGGTGTTTGGGGGTGTCAAGGCACGGGGATTTTGGGGTTTGGGAGTGTCCGGATCCGGGGTGTCAGGGTTTCAGGGTTTCAGGATCAGGGGTGTCCGGATCTGGGGGTATCAGAGTTTGGGGGTGTCCGGATCCGGGGGTGTCAGGGTCCAGGGGTATCAGAGTTTGGGGGTGTCCGGGTCCGGGGGTGTCAATGTTTGGGGCTGTCCGGATCCGGAGTGTCAGGGTTAGGGGGGTGTCAGGGTTTGGGGGTGTCAAGGTACGGGGAATTTGGGGTTTGGGGGTGTCCGTATCCAGGGTGTCAGGGTTTCAGGGTTTCAGGATCTGGGATGTCCGGATCTGGGGGTATCAGAGTTTGGGGGTGTCCGGGTCCGGGGTGTCGGTGTTTGGGGGTGTCAACGTTTGGGGCTGTCCGGATCCGGGGTGTCAGGGTTTGGGGGTGTCAAGGCACGGGGATTTTGGGGTTTGGGGGTGTCAGGGTTTCAGGGTTTCAGGATCTGGGGATGTCCGGATCTGGGGGTATCAGAGTTTGAGGGTGTCAAGGTCCGGGGGTGTCAGGGTTTTGGGGTGTCCGGATCTGGGGGGTATCAGAGTTTGGGGGGTGTCCGGATCCGGGGTCCCCCCCCGCACCCCGCACCGTCCCTCGGCTCGGGGCCCTCCCGGTGCCGCTCTCTCGGTGATTAATGAGCGCAATTAAGCCGCTAATGACTCCTCAGTGCCGCTGCCAGCCCGATGCTGATGGATGCTGCCGGGCCTGCCTGGGCGCCATCGGGGCCCTGTCGCGATCGGGGCTGTGTCGCGACAGGGACAGGAGCGAGGAGGTGGGTGTGACGACATGTGCCTAAATGACGTCATGGGCCTAAATGACGTGACAGGGCTACGTATGACATCACGCTGGCAGGGCCGCGGCTGCTCCCCCGTGCAAATCGCGGCATGTCGCGATAGTGCCGCGATGTGACGCCCATTGGTGTCCCTCGGGCTCTCTCCGGGGCTGATCCCGGATCACACCCAGTGAGGTTACACAATTAATCCATCCCGTTAATTACCCGTTAATTCTTGGTTAATTCTCCATTTAATTCCCGCTCCTCGTTTCCTGTTTGTTTGTTTGTGTTTGTTTTCCTCGGGATGAATTTTTTATGGCCGTTCCCATCGTGCCAAACCAAAATCCCGGGGGAATTCCGGCTGTGGAGGGAACCGGATCCAGGGGAAGGGGCCAAAATCAGCGAGGGTTACACGGGGAGGGTTCTCCAAAATTTGGGGGGCACAGCTGGGAGGGGATGGAGGGGTTGTGGGGTTCCCTGGGGTTGTAGGATTTCCTACAATTGTAGGGTTCCTTGGGGTTGTAGGGTTCCTTGGAGTTGTAGGATTCCCTACAATTGCAGGATTCCCTGGGATTGTAGGATTGCCTGGGGTTGTGGGGTTCCCTACAATTGTAGGGTTACCTGGGATTGAAGGATTCCCTAGGATTGAAGGATCTGAGGGGGCTCTGTGGATCCAGGGGGGGCTCTGTGGATTTTTCCCACTGAATTTGTGGATCAGGAGGGAGGGATCCAGGGAGGCTCTGTGGATTTTTCCCTGATGGATTTATGGATCCAGCGGGGCTCTGTGGATTTAATCAATTTTCCGTATGGATCAGAATGGAATCCAGTGGGGCTCTGTGGATTTTTCCCCGATGGATTTATGGATCCGGGGGGGTTCTGTGGATTTTCCCCACTGGATTTGTGAAATAGAAGGGATCCGGGGGGGGCTCTGTGGATTTAATCCATTTTCCGTATGGATCAGAATGGAATCCAGGGGGGCTCTGTGGATTTTCCCCATTGGATTTATGGATCCGGGGGGGGCTCTGTGGATTCAGGGGGGAGCTCTCTGAAATTTTCCCATTGAATTTATGGATCAGAAGGGATCCAGCGGGGCTCTGTAGATTTTCCCCATTGGATTTATGGATCCGGGGAGGGGCTCTGTGGATTTAATCCATTTTCTGTATGGATCAGAATGGAATCCAGGGGGGCTCTGTGGATTTCTCCCATTGGATTTATGGATCCGGGGGGGCTCTGTGAATTTTCCCCATTGGGTTTATGAATCCGGGGGGGGGCTCTGTGTATCCAGGGGGGGCTCTGTGGATTTTCCCCATTAGATTTATGGATCCGGGGAGGGGCTCTGTGGATTTAATCCATTTTCTGTATGGATCAGAATGGAATCCAGTGGGGCTCTGGATTTTTCCCCATTGGGTTTATGAATCCGGGGGCGCTCTGTGTATCCAGGGAGGGGCTCTGTGAATTTTCCCCGATGGATTTATGGATCCGGGGGGGGAGCTCTGTGGATTTTCCCCATTAGATTTATGGATTCGAGGGGATTTAATCCATTTTCTGTATGGATCAGAATGGAATCCAGGGGGGGCTCTGTGAATTTTCCCCGTTGAATTTATGGATCCGGGGATGCTCTGTGAATCCAGGGGGCTCTGTGGATTTAATCCATTTTCTGTATGGATCAGAATGAAATCCAGGGGGGCTCTGGATTTCTCCCCGATGGATTTATGGATCCAGGGGGGTTCTGTAGATTTCTCCCATTGGATTTACGAATCCGGGGGGGGGCTCTGTGAATTTTCCCCGTTGAATTTCAGGCTCGGGAGTGAATCCCGGAGCCCCGCAGCGCCTCGGGGGGAGGCTGAGCCCCTGGCAGGCGGCAGCGAGCGCTCAGGTGCGGGCGCGTCCGTGCCGAGCCGCAGCATCTCCCATTAATGAAGCGCTCCATCACCGCTCCGTGCCGCGGGGGGAGCCGGCCGGGGGCCCCCAATTCCCGGTGATGAATTCCCAGCCACGGCCCCGGCTCGCTGCCGGCAGCAGCAGCCGTGATTCTCCTTCATCTTGAATAATATTTGTGCAGCGCTTGGAAAATAACCCAGCGCTGCTGCTGCGGCTGCCCAGCCAAACCCCCCCCTCATTCCCGATCCCCCAGAGCCCCCCCAGGTCCTCGCAGCCCCCCTGGATCCCTGGATTTGGTGGTCAAGATCTACCCAGACCCTCCCCGTTTTGAGTGAGTGTCTCCCCCAGACCCTTGGGTGCCCCCCTGGACCCCAAAATTTTGTGAAGCTCTACCCAGAACCCGCCCCTGAACTCCTGGATTTTGGGGTGAGGGTCCCCCCAGACCCCTGAATTTTGTAGTGAAGGTTTATCCAGACCCCCAGACCCTCCCTTAAACTCCTGGATTTTGGGGTGAGGGTCCCCCCAGACCTTTGGGTGCCCCCCTGGACCCCTGAATTTTGTGAAGGTCTACCCAGAACCTGCCCCATAACTCCTGGATTTTGGGGTGAGGGTCCCCCCATACCTTTGGATGCCCCCCTGGACCCCAAAATTTTATAGTTAATATCTACCCACACCCCGAGATCCTCCCTTGAACTCCGGGATTTTGGGGTGAGGGACCCCCCAGACCTTTAGGTGCCCCCCTGGACCCCAAAATTTTGTGAAGGTCCACCCAGAACCCGCCCCTGAACTCCCGGATTTTGGGGTGAGGGTCCCCCCAGACCCCTGAATTTTGTAGTGAAGGTTTATCCAGACCCCCAGACCCTCCCTTAGACTCCGGGATTTTGGGGTGAGGGTCCCCCCATACCCTTGGGCGCCCCCCTGGATCCCCGGATTTGGTGGTCAAGATCTACCCAGACCCTCCCCGTTTTGAGTGAGTGTCTCCCCCAGACCCTTGGGTGCCCCCCTGGACCCCAAAATTTTATAGTTAATATCTACCAAACCCCGAGATCCTCCCTTGAACTCCGGGATTTTGGGGTGAGGGACCCCCCAGACCTTTGGGTGCCCCCCTGGACCCCTAAATTTTGTAGTCAAAATCTACCCAGACCCCCAGAGCTTTCCCATTTGGGGTGAGGGTCCCCCGCCACACGTTTAGGTGCCCCCCTGATCCCTGAATTTTGTGAAGGTCTATCCAGAACCCCCCCCATAACTCCTGGATTTTGGGGTGAGGGTCCCCCCAGACCCTTAGATTCCCCACAGACCCCTAATTTTTACAGTGAAGGTCTACCCAGACCCCCAGACCCTCCCCATAATTCCTGAACTTTGGGGTGAGGGTCCCCCCAGACCCCTGAATTTTGTAGTGAAGGTTTATCCAGACCCCCAGACCCTCCCTTAAACTCCGGGATTTTGGGGTGAGGGTCCCCCCAGACCTTTGGGTGCCCCCCTGGACCCCAAAATTTTATAGTTAATATCTACCAAACCCCGAGATCCTCCCTTGAACTCCGGGATTTTGGGGTGAGGGTCCCCCCAGACCTTTGGGTGCCCCCCTGGACCCCTAAATTTTGTGAAGCTCTACCCAGAACCCGCCCCTGAACTCCGGGATTTTGGGGTGAGGGTCCCCCCAGACCCCTGAATTTTGTAGTCAAGGTCTACCCAGACCCCCAGACCCTTCCCATTTGGGGTGAGGGTCCCCCCAGACCCTTGGGTGCCCCTCCTGGACCTTCAGGGTGCCCCCCAGACCCCTGGGTACCCCCAAGACCCCCTGAATTTTGTGAAGTTCTAACCCAGACCCTTCCCATAACTCCTGGATTTTGGGGTGGGGGTCCCGCCTGTCCCTCCCTCGTGGGTGGGCACATCGGGGGTCGCTCCCCAGCCCCTCCAGACATCGGGGTTGAGGCCAGAATGATCGGTGGGAGCTGAATTTGGTGTCCAGCCTTCCTCTCCCTCCCTCCTGGCCGTGTCCCCGGGCTGTCCCCGGGCTGTCCCAGGGCTGTCCCCGGGCTGTCCCCTCCCCTCCGTCCCCTCCGTCCCCTCCTGCCCAGCCCGGCCCAGCCTCGCTCGGAGCTCGGCAGCGGCCGCAGCGATCCCAGCGCGGCCATGAAGGGTCCCCTGCGCGGAGGGATCTTCTCCCGCCACGTCAAACGGCACCCCGGGGTGAGTCAGCCTTCCTCCATGGCCCTCATCATCCTCATCATCCTCCCAGGGCACCCTCATCATCCTCAGCCTTCCTCCAGGGCCCCTCATCATCCTCCCAGGGCCCCTCATCATCCTCAGCCTTCCTCCAGGGCCCTTCATCATCCTCATCATCCTCCCAGGGCCCCTCATCATCCTCATCATCCTCGGCCTTCCTCCAGGGCCCCTCATCATCCTCAGCCTTCCTCCCAGGGCACCCTCATCATCCTCAGCCTTCCTCCCAGGGCCCCTCATCATCCTCAGCCTTCCTCCCAGGGCCCCTCATCATCCTCAGCCTTCCTCCCAGGGCCCCTCATCATCCTCAGCCTCCTCCCAGGGCCCCTCATCCTCCTCATCCTCCTCCCAGGGCACCCTCATCATCCTCATCATCCTCAGCCTTCCTCCAGGGCCCTTCATCATCCTCATCATCCTCCCAGGGCCCCTCATCATCCTCAGCCTTCCTCCAGGGCCCTCATCATCCTCATCATCCTCAGCCTTCCTCCAGGGCCCCTCATCATCCTCAGACTTCCTCCAGGGCCCTTCATCATCCTCATCATCCTCCCAGGGCACCCTCATCATCCTCATCCTCCTCCCAGGGCACCCTCATCATCCTCATCATCCTCAGCCTTCCTCCAGGGCCCATCATCATCATCCTCCTCCTCCTCCTCCCAGGGACCCCCCCCAGCCCTCCGGGACACACTGGGAGCTTCAGTTCCTTGTACTGGGACGGACTGGGATGGACTGGGACACTGCTCCTTGTACTGGGATGGACTGGGATGGACTGGGATGGACTGGGACGGACTGGGATGGACTGGGACGGACTGGGATGGACTGGGATGAACTGGGACGGACTGGGATGGACTGGGATGGACTGGGACGGACTGGGATGGACTGGGACGGACTGGGATGGACTGGGATGGACTGGGACGGACTGGGATGGACTGGGACGGACTGGGATGGACTGGGATGAACTGGGACACTGCTCCTTGTACTGGGACGGACTGGGATGGACTGGGATGGACTGGGATGGACTGGGATGGACTGGGACGGACTGGGATGGACTGGGACACTGCTCCTTGTACTGGGATGGACTGGGATGGACTGGGACACTGCTCCTTGTACTGGGACAGACTGGGATGGACTGGGACAGGCTGGGACACTGCTCCTTGTACTGGGATGGACTGGGATGGACTGGGACAGGCTGGGACACTGCTCCTTGTACTGGGATGGACTGGGACAGGCTGGGACACTGCTCCTTGTACTGGGATGGACTGGGACAGGCTGGGACACTGCTCCTTGTACTGGGACGGACTGGGAGCCCAAAGCGAGTCCCGGGGGGCTGCAGCCCCTCACCCTCCCCCTGTCAGCAGCCCCCCCACCCCCCTCCCCGTGCCTCCCCCACCTCGGCTCCATCCCCTCCCTCCTTCAGGGAGGAACCACAAACCGAGGTTTGCCGTGACTGGAGTGACTGGGAGCACTGGGAGCACTGGAAATGGGGTGCTCAGCCCCAAATGCTTCAGGGAAAAAACAGAAATAGGAGTTCACTCGGACCAATGGGCACTGGAGCACTGGGAGCACTGGGAATGGGGGGTTCAGCCCCAAATGCTTCAGGGAGGACCCACAAATCAAGGTTTGCCGTGACTGGAGTGACTGGGAGCACTGGGAATGCTGGAAATGGGGTGTTAGGCCAAGATCCTTCAGCGAAGAACCATAGACTGGGGTTCACTCTGACCAGGGGCACTGGGAGCACTGGGATTACTGGGAATAGGGGGTTCAGCACTGAATCCTCTTCCCCCCGCTCCATCCCCTCTTCTCCCTCCTCTCGTCACGCTGCATCCCCTCCTCTCCCTTCTCTCCATCCTCTCCTGGGCTCCATCCCCTCCTCTCCACCCTCTCCTCTCCATCCCCTCCATCCCCTCCATCCCCTCCATCTGCTCCTTTTCATCCTCTCCATCCCCTCCATCCCCTTCTCTCCCTTCTCTCCATCCCCTCCATCCCCACCTCTCCATTCCCCTCCATCCTCTCCTTCCCCTCCATCCCCTCCATCCCCTTCTCTCCCTTCTCTCCATCCCCTCCATCCCCACCTCTCCATTCCCCTCCATCCTCTCCTTCCCCTCCATCCCCTCCATCCCCTTCTCTCCCTTCTCTCCATCCCCTTCATCCCCTTCATCCCCTCCATCCCCATCCCCTCCTCTCCATCCTCTCCATCCCCATCCCCTCCACCCCCTCCATCCCGTCCCATCCCATCCCCATCCCCTCCATCCCCTCCATCCCTTCCCCTCCATCCCTTCCATCCCCTCCTCTCCATCCCTTCCATCCTCTCCATCCCCTCCGTCCTCTCCATCCCCTCCTCTCCATCCCCACCTCTCCATTCCCCTCCATCCTCTCCATCCTCTCCATCCCCTCCATCCGCTCCTCTCCATCCCCTCCATCCTCTCCATCCCCTTCTCTCCCTTCTCTCCATCCCCTTCTCTCCCTTCTCTCCATCCCCTCCATCCCCTCCTCTCCTGGGCTCCATCCCCTCCATCCCCATCCCCTCCATCCCCATCCCCTCCATCCCCTCCATCCCCCTCTCTCCATCCCCTCCTCTCCCCGCTCTCCATCCCCTCCATCCCCCTCATCCTCTCCATCCCCTCCTCTCCCCGCTCTCCATCCCCTCCATCCCCTCCTCTCCCCCGCTCTCCATCCCCTCCATCCCCTCCATCCCCTCCTCTCCCCGCTCCCCGCCTCTCCCCGGCGCCCGCAGCTCCGCGCCCTCAATCGCGGCCGAGCCGAGGAGGTTTTGACCTGCCCGAGATCAGCGCGGGGGGAGCGGAACGAGAGCGGAGCCAGCGCCGGGCCCCGGGGAGGAGCCCCGGGAGCTGCCCGGGAACGGCGGCGCAGATTGGAGAAAACGCCCCCGAAACGCTCCGAGCCTCGGTTACCCCGCGGGGATGGCACCGGGCAGGGGGGCACGGCTGGAAAATGGGATGGAAACGCATCCACGGGTGGGGAAAGGGGGAAACACAGGATGTGTCCCCCCTGCACAGCCTCTCCCAGTGCTCCCAGTATGGCCCAGCTCAGTTTTTGGCTTCTCCCGAAAGGATTTGGGGCTGAGCACCCCATTCCCAGTGCTCCCAGTGCTCCCAGTCAGAGCAAACCTCAATTTATGGTTTTTCCATGAAGGATTTGGGGCTGAGCACCCCCATTCCCAGTGCTCCCAGTTCTCCCAGTTCTCCCAGTCACAGCGAACCTCGGTTTATGGTTCTTTCCTAAAGGATTTGGGGCTGAACCCCCCCTTTCCAGCATTCCCAGTGCTCCCAGTGCTCCCAGTCAGGGCTGAGCCCCGGTTTGTGGCTCCTCGCTGAAGGATTTGGGGCTGAACACCCCATTCCCAGTGCTTCCAGTGCTCCCAGTGCTCCCAGTGACTTCAGTCAGAGCAAACCTCAATTTATGGTTTTTCCATGAAGGATTTGGGGCTGAGCACCCCATTCCCAGTGCTCCCAGTGCTCCCAGTGCTCCCAGTCACAGCGAACCTCGGTTTATGGTTCTTTCCTAAAGGATTTGGGGCTGAACCCCCATTTCCAGCATTCCCAGTGCTCCCAGTGCCTCCAGTCAGGGCTGAGCCCCGGTTTGTGGCTCCTCCATAAAGGATTTGGGGCTGGGGTCCCCACTTCCAGCATTCCCAGTGCTCCCAGTGCTCCCAGTATGGCCCAGTTCCCACCCAGCAGTGCCCAAACCAGGCTGGAATGCCATCGGGGGGTCAGGGCCATCAGCAGCTGATGGTGCTTGGCACCACTCCTGGACCACCCCTGGCACCATCCGGGCACCATCCGGGCACCATCCTTGGACCACCCCTGGTACCACCCCTGGTACCAGCCCTGGGTCCATCCCTGGCACCATCCGGGCACCATCCCTGGACCATCCTTGGCACCATCCTGTCACCATCCTGGTATCATCCTGGCACCATTCTTGGAACCATCCCTGGCACTATCCCTGCACCACCCCTGGCACAATGGCACCATCCCTGGCACCATCCCTGGCACAATGGCACCATCCCTGGCGCCATCCCTGGCACCATCCCTGGGTCCATCCTGGCACCATCCCTGGCACAATGGCATCATCCCTGGCACCATCCCTGGCACAATGGCACCATCCCTGGCACCATCCCTAGACCATCCCTGGACCACCCCGGCACCATCCCTGGACCACCCCTGCACCATCCCTGGCACCATCCGGTCACCATCCCTGGCACCATCCCTGGACCACCCCTGGCACCATCCCTGGACCACCCCTGGACCACCCCTGGCACCATCCCTGCACCACCCCTGGCACCATCCCTGGATCACCCCTGGCACCACCCCTGGCACCATCCCTGGATCACCCCTGGCATCATCCCTGGACCACCCCTGGACCACCCCTGGCACCACCCCTGGACCACCCCTGGCACCATCCTGGCACCGGCAGCTGCCGCGGCTCCCGGAGCCGATCCGGGGCTCTCTCGCCATCTGCTGCCGCCGCCGTCTGGGTAATTAACGCCTGGCAGTAATTAGCGGCAGGACAATTAGAGGCTGCCAAGGCGCAGGTGCCAGCGGTGGAGCCCGAGCGGGGGATGGTGCGGACAGACGGACAGACGGACAGACGGACGGACGGCACCAGAAAAACTGAGCCCGGTCAATTTGGGGTCTCTCCTTTGTGCCCCCCAAATCCCTCACGGGGACTGGCAGATGCACCCAGACTCCCCCAGACCCCCCAGATCCCCCCCAGCCCCAAATCCTTCAGGGAGAAGCCACAAACGACGGCTCAACACGGACTGGAGTCACTGAGAGCACTGGGAGCACTGGGAATACTGGGAATGGGGTCCCCAGCCCCAAATCCTTCAGGGAGAAGTCCCAAAACGCAGCTCAGCCCTGACTGGGAGCACTGGGAGCACTGGGAGCACTGGGAATGGGGTGCTCAGCCCCAAATCCTCTAGGGAGGAGCCATGAACTGCGGCTTAGCCCTGACTGGGAGCACTGGGAGCACTGGGAATACTGGAAATGGGGTCCCCAGCCCCAAATCCTTCAGGGAGAAATCCCAAAATGCAGCTCAGCCCTGACTGGGAGCACTGGGAGCACTGGGAGCACTGGGAATGGGCTGTTCAGCTCTAAATCCTTCAAGGAAGAAACATAAACAGGAGTTCTGGGAGCACTGGGAGCACTGGGAATGGGGGGTTTAGCCCCAAACCCTTTAGGGAGGAGCCCCAAACTGCGGCTCAGCCCTGACTGGGAGCACTGGGAGCACTGGGGAGCACTGGGAATGGGGGGTTTAGCCCCAAATCCTTCAGGGAGAAGTCCCAAACTGCGGCTCAGCCCTGACTGGAGTCACTGGGAGCACTGGGAATACTGGAAATGGGGTCCCCAGCCCCAAATCCTTCAGGGAGAAGTCCCAAACCGCGGCTCAGCCCTGACTGGGAGCACTGGGAATGCTGGAAATGGGGGGTTCAGCCCCAAATCCTTTAAGGAGGAGGCACAAACTGGGGCTCAGCCCTGACTGGGAGCACTGGGAGCACTGGGAATGGGGGTGCTCAGCCCCAAACCTTTCGGGGAGGAGCCACTCCTGATTGGAGTCACTGGGAGCACTGGGAATACTGGGAATACTGGAAATGGGGTCGCCAGCTCCAAATCCTTCAGGGAGAAGTCCCAAAATGCAGCTCAGCCCTGACTGGGAACACTGGGAGCACTGGGAGCACTGGGAATGGGGGGTTTAGCCCCACATCCTCTAGTGATGAGCCCCAAACCGCGGCTCAGCCCTGACTGGGAGCACTGGGAGCACTGGGAATACTGGGAGCACTGGGAATGGGGGGTTTAGCCCCAAACCCTTTAGGGAGGAGCCCCAAACTGCGGCTCAGCCCTGACTGGGAGCACTGGGAATGGGATCCCCAGCCCCAAATCCTTCAGGGAGAAGCCCCAAACCGCGGTTCAGCCCTGACTGGGAGCACTGGGAGCACTGGGAATGGGCTGTTCAGCTCTAAATCCTTCAAGGAAGAAACATAAACAGGAGTTCACTCTGACTGGAGTTACTGGGAGCACTGGGAGCACTGGGAATGGGATCCCCAGCCCCACATCCTCTAGTGATGAGCCCCAAACTGCGGCTCAGCCCTGACTGGGAGCACTGGGAGCACTGGGAGCACTGGGAATGGGGTGCTCAGCCCCACATCCTCTAGTAATGAACCCCAAACCGCGGCTCAGCCGTGACTGGGAGCACTGGGAGCACTGGGAGCACTGGGAACACCAGGAATCCCTTCCCCACCTCCTCAGCAGCGCCAGCCCGGCGCAGCCCGAGGCTGAGCGGAGCCCATTTCTCATTCCCAGCCCAATTTCTCTCCAGCACGAGGCGATTTTTCCCCGTCCCCGCTTCCCTTCCGTCACTCGGGCTGACAGCTCCGGCTGCACTCGGCGTTCCTGCGCCGCCTCTCCCCTGTAAATCTCGCGGGTGTCAGCGCTGCCTTCGCTCTGCCTGATAAATATTCATTTCATTGGGGCATTTTTCAATTTTCCTTTCTCTCTTTTTTTCTCTTTTTTTCTTTTTTTTTGGCAGCTCGTTCCTCTCATTGGCTTCATCAGCGTGGGGCTGGGCAGCGCCGTGCTGTACCTGGTGAGGCTGGCACTGTACAGCCCCGATGTCAGGTATGGCTGGGCACACCTGGGCACACCTGGACACACCTGGGCACACCTGGGGCTCACCCCACACTCCCAGAGTGGGCGCCAGAGATGCCCAGTGTGTACAGCTGTGATGTCAGGTACACCTTGAGGTGCCCTTGGCACACCTGGGCACACCTGGGCACACCTGGGGCACACCTGGGGCTCACCCTGCACTCCCAGAGTGGGGAAATGTGGGGCCAAAGATGCCCAGGAGGCACCTGGTGAGGCTGGCACTGTACAGCCCCGATGTCAGGTATGGCTGGGCACACCTGGGGCACACCTGAGGGTCACCCCACACTCCCAGAGTGGAGAAATGTGGGGCCAGAGGTGCCCAGTGTGTACAGCCATAATGTCAGGTACAGCTTGAGGTGCCCTGGGCACATCTGGGCACACCTGGGGCACACCTGGGCACACCTGGGCACACCTGGGCACACCTGGGGCTCACCCCACACCCCCAGAGTGGGCGCCAGAGGTGCCCAGTGTGTACAGCTGTCATGTCAGGTACAGCTTGAGGAGCCCTGGGCACATCTGGGCACACCTGGGGCACACCTGGGGATCACCTGGGCACACCTGGGGCACACCTGGGGCACACCTGGGGGTCACCTGGGCACACCTGGGTTACACCTGGGGGTCACC
Organism: Setophaga petechia; assembly: GCA_024362935.1. Taxonomy (NCBI): domain Eukaryota; kingdom Metazoa; phylum Chordata; class Aves; order Passeriformes; family Parulidae; genus Setophaga; species Setophaga petechia. The sequence continues at coordinate 1,819,854 of JANCRA010000073.1, forward strand.
CCACACCCCCAGAGTGGGCGCCAGAGATGCCCAGTGTGTACAGTTCTCATGTCAGGTACATCTTGAGGTGCCCTGGGCACACCTGGGGCACACCTGGGGCACACCTGGGCACACCTGGGGCACACCTGAGGGTCACCCCACACTCCCAGAGTGGAGAAATGTGGGGCCAGAGATGCCCAGGAGGCACCTGGTGAGGCTGGCACTGTACAGCCCCGATGTCAGGTATGGCTGGGCACACCTGGGCACACCTGGACACACCTGGGCACACCTGGGGCTCACCCCACACTCCCAGAGTGGGCGCCAGAGATGCCCAGTGTGTACAGTTCTCATGTCAGGTACATCTTGAGGTGCCCTGGGCACACCTGGACACACCTGGGCACACCTGGGGGTCACCTGGGGCTCACCCCAGACTCCCAGACTGGGGAAATGTGGGGCCAGTGGTGCCCAGTGTGTACAGCCCCAATGTCAGGTACAGCTTGAGGTGCCCTGGGCACATCTGGGCACACCTGGGGTACACCTGGGGATCACCTGGGTACACCTGGGGAACACCTGGGCACACCTGGGGCTCACCTGGGGCTCACCCTGCACTCCCAGAGTGGGGAAATGTGGGGCCAAAGATGCCCAGGAGGCACCTGGTGAGGCTGGCACTGTACAGCCCCGATGTCAGGTATGGCTGGGCACACCTGGACACACCTGGGGCACACCTGAGGGTCACCCCACACTCCCAGAGTGGGGAAATGTGGGGCCAGAGGTGCCCAGTGTGCACAGCCCCAGTGGCAGGTACAGCTTGAGGTGCCCTGGGCACACCTGGGCACACCTGGGGGTCACCCCAAACCCCCAGAGTGGGGGCCAGAGGTGCCCAGTGTGTACAGCCCCAATGTCAGGTACAGCTTGAGGTGCCATGAGCTCACCTGGGGCACACCTGGGGCACACCTGGGGCTCACCTGGGGCTCACCCTGCACTCCCAGAGTGGGGAAATGTGAGGCCAAAGATGCCCAGGAGGCACCTGGTGAGGCTGGCACTGTACAGCCCCGATGTCAGGTATGGCTGGGCACACCTGGGGCACACCTGAGGGTCACCCCACACTCCCAGAGTGGAGAAATGTGGGGCCAGAGGTGCCCAGTGTGCACAGCCATAATGTCAGGTACAGCTTGAGGAGCCCTGGGCACATCTGGGCACACCTGGGGCACACCTGGGGATCACCTGGGTACACCTGGGCACACCTGGGGCTCACCCCACACCCCCAGAGTGGGGGCCAGAGGTGCCCAGTGTGCACAGCCCCGATGTCAGGTACACCTTGAGGTGCCCTTGGCACACCTGGGCACACCTGGGGCTCACCTGGGGCTCACCCTGCACTCCCAGAGTGGGGAAATGTGGGGCCAGAGATGCCCAGGAGGCACCTGGTGAGGCTGGCATTGTGCAGCCCTGATGTCAGGTATGGCTGGGCACACCTGGGGCACACCTGGGCACACCTGGGGGTCACCCCACACTCCCAGACTGGGGAGATGTGGGGCCAGAGGTGCCCAGTGTGCACAGCCCCAATGTCAGGTACAGCTTGAGGTGCCCTGGGCACACCTGGGCACAGCTGGGCACACCCAGGCTCACCCCACACCCCCAGAGCCCATGGTGGGGCTCAGCCCATGGCCAGACCCAGCTCCAGGCTGGGAAATCCACACACAACAAAAACTTCCCAGATGGAAAATTCCCAAAATTCTGCTCTTGGCAGCAGCAGCGGAACGGGGAGGGCGGAGAAAGGGGGGGGATGGAAAAAGGGGAGGGGGCAACACGAGCTGCTGCCCCCAGGGACCCCTCCCACGGCCCTGCTGGCCTCCCCCAGCCCCTCGGGGACAGCGCAGGACGTGACCAGTTTGGCCCCAGTACAACTGGGACGGGGCTGGGGGCGCTTTGGGGGCACTTTGGGGGTCCCATGGGGTGGGGGCGCTTTTTGGGGAGGGGGTCTCTCTCTCCCCAATCCATCCAGGTGCTGATGTCCCCCCCTGTCACCCCCTCCCAGCTGGGACAGGAAGAACAATCCGGAGCCCTGGAACAAGCTGAGCCCCACGGACCAGTACAAAGTGAGCACTGGGGGGACTGGGAGGGCTGGGAGTGTGGGAGGGGGAATTTGGGGAATTTTGAGGGTAAAAGTGCAATTTCTTCAGGAAGAGGAAATTGGGATCGGCCCTAGAGTAGAACCAAATATTTGTGTTTAAATTTGGGGAGGGGGGCACTGGGTACCAGCAAGGCTGCAGTGACGCTGGGGGGACACTTTAGGATTTCTCAGAGGCAATTTTGGGGGGAGGCAGCCACTTTTAGGGTAAAACACTGAGTTTTCCCTAGGAAATCTCACTAAAAGGGGGATCAAGTGTAGAGCAGAGCCCCCCAAAATATTTGTGCTCCAATTTGGGGAGGGGGCACTGGGTGACACCAAGGCTGCAGTGACACTGGGGGGACACTTTAGGGTTTCTCAGGGGAAATTTTGGGGGGAGGCAGCCACTTTTAGGGTAAAACACTGAGTTTTCTACAGGAAATCCCACTGAAAGGGGGTTCAGCCCCTGAGCAGAGCCCCCCAAATGTTTGTGCTTAAATTTGGGGAGGGGGCACCAAGGCCAGGCTGCAGTGACATTGGGGGGCTGCAGTGACACTAGGGGGGCTGCAGTGACCCCCCCTGACCCTCTCCCTCCCTCCTCCCCCAGTTTCTGGCAGTTTCCACGGACTACAAGAGCCTCAAGAAGGAGCGGCCGAGCTTCTGAGCCAGCCCTGGGAGCCCCCCAAAGACCCCCAAAGCCCCCTCAAACCTCCCCAAAGCCCCCCAAAGCTCCCCCAGCCCCCCCCAAGCTCCCACCCCCCAATAAAGCCCAGCCCTGGGGGTGCCCCCTCACCCTCAGCTCCTGCCTTGAACTGAGCACGGGACTGAATTTTGGGGTGGGGGCAGCAAACTGGGTCCTTTGGGGTTTCCCAGAGTTTGGGGGGAGCAAATTTGATCATTTAGGGTTTCCCAGAACCTGGGAGGGGGCAGCAAACGGGATCTTTGATGGTTTCCCAAAATCTGGGGCCAGCACTGAATCCTTTATGGTTTCTCAGAGCCCAGGGGCACCAAACTGGGTCCTTTAGGGTTTTTCAGAACCTGGGCGGGAGGGCAGAAAATTGGATCCTTTATGGAATCCCAGAGCCCAGGGGCAGCAAATTGGATCCTTTAGGGTGTCCCAAAACCTGGGAGCAGCAAACTGGATTTTTTATGGTTTCCCAAACCCTGGAAGGGGGCAGTAAACGGAATCCTTTAGGGTTTCCCAGAGCCTGGGGTGGAGGGAGGGACAGCGCTGGATCCTTTAGGGTTTCCCAGAGTTTGGGGGCAGCAAATTGGATCCTTTGGGGTCTCCCAGTTTTTGGGAGCAGGAAACTGAATCCTTTAGGGTTTCCCAGTTCCTAGGAGCCCAAATTGAATCCTTTAGGGTTTCCCAGAGCCTTGAGGGGACAGCAAACTGGATCCTTTAGGGTTTCCCAGAGTTTGGGGGCAGCAAACTGAATCCTTTAGGGTTTCCCAGTTCCTAGGAGCACAAATTGAAATTTTTCTGTTTTCCCAGAGCATTGAGGGGACAGCACTGGATCCTTTAGGGTTTCCCAGAGTTTGGGGGCAGCAAACTGAATCCTTTGGGGTTTTCCAGTTCCCAGGAGCACAAATTGAAATTCTTCTCTTTTCCCAGAGCATTGAGGGGACAGCACTGGATCCTTTAGGGTTTTCCCAGGAGCAAATTGAAATTTTTCTGTTTTCCCAGAGCCTTGGGGGACAGCTCCGGATGTTTTCCGTTTTCCCAGAGCCCGAGCTCGGGCTGTTGGTGTCACCACCCGGGGGACGCCCCCGCCCCGCACAAACCCCCGGAGCCCCCGGGGCCGGTTCCGCTCCCACGGCCCGGGGACCCCCCCGGCTGCGGGGGGGGCAGAGACACACGGGGGGGACGGGCGGGACCCTCGGGGGGACGGGACAGAGCGGGACAGGGACGGGACAGAGCGGGACAGGGACGGGACACGGGACAGAGCGGGACAGGGGCGGGACAGAGCCGGGATAGGGGCGGGACACGGAATAGGGGCGGGACACGGGACAGACCGGGATAGGGACGGGACAGAGCCGGGACAGGAACGGGACACGGGATAGGGATGGGACACGGGACGGGACACGGGATAGAGACGGGACAGAGATGGGGACACGGGACAGAGCCGGGATAGGGACGGGACACGGGACAGAGCGGGACAGGAACGGGACACGGGATAGGGATGGGACACGGGACGGGACACGGGATAGGGACGGGACAGAGATGGGGACACGGGACAGAGCCGGGATAGGGACGGGACATGGGGCAGACCCGGGATAGAGTCAAGGATAGAGATGGGGACACGGGACAGAGCCCGGGATAGGGACGGGGACACGGGACAGAGCAGGGACAGAGCCGGGATAGAGACGGGGACAGAGTCCGGGACAGAGTCGGGGACAGAGCCTGGGACACGGGACAGGCCCGGGATAGGGACGGGACACGGGACATGCCCGGGACAGAGCCAGGATAGAGCCAGGACAGAGACGGGGACACGGGACAGGCCCGGGATAGGGACAGGATAGAGACGGGATAGGGACGGGACAGAGACGGGGACAGGCCCGGGATAGGGACGGGATAGAGCCCGGTATAGACACGGGACAGGCCCGGGATAGGGACAGGACAGAGACGGGGACACAGGACAGAGCCGTGATAGGGACGGGACACGGGATAGGCCCGGGATAGGGACGGGACACGGGATAGGCCCGGGACAGAGATGGGGACACGGGACAGGCCCGGGATAGGGACGGGATAGAGCCGGGATAGGGATGGGACAGAGCCGGGATAGAGCCAGGGACAGAACCTGGGACACGGGACAGAGCCGGGATAGGGACAGACCGGGATAGAGCCAGGACGGAGTCTGGGACAAGGGACAGGCCCGGAATAGGGACAGGCCCGGGATAGAAACGGGACACGGGATGGAGCCTGGGACAGACACAGGACAGACCCGGGACAGAGCCGGGACAGGGGACAGAGCCCGGCTGGACACCAGGAAAGGGAGGGGAGGGTCCCCAGGCTGTCCCCCCACGGTGCCCCAAATGTCCCAGGGCTCAGCAGCACCCCCTGCCCTCAGGATGGGGAAACTGAGGCAGGAGAGCCGCAGGGGCTCCAGGGACCCCTCCCCAACATCCAGCACAGCTCCAAAGCTCTGCCCCCAATTTATTAGCGACCCCTCCCCATAGAAAAGTGCAAGATGAGGCTGCAGCAAGGCCAGGAAGGTTCTAGGGGGTCTCTGTACCCCAACACTGAGAGCAGGGGGAGCACCCAATGGTGACAATGGGAAAAAGGGGAGGGGGAAAGGGTCTGAGGGTCCGTGTGCCCCCTCCCCAGCGCCCCCAGGCTGGCAGCAGGGCCGTGCCCCCCTCAGTGGTCGCTGGAGCCGGGCATGGGGATGGCACGGGCGAAGGTCTCAGTGAGACCCCCATGGCTGCAGGGACCCCTCCCCAACATCCAGCACAGCTCCAAATCTCTGCCCCCACTTTTATTAGCGACCCCTCCCCATAGAAAAGTGCAAGATGAGGCTGCAGCAAGCAGTGCCCCCCACCCAAATGCAGGGTCTGGGGGGTCTCTGTACCCTAACACTGAGAGAAGGATGCGCGCACAAAGACACAGCACCCAAAGGTGACAACGGGGGACAAGAGGACAGGCAGGGGGGGCTCTGAGGGTGTCAGTGCCCCCTCCCCAGCATCCCCAGGCTGGCAGCAGGGCCGTGCCCCCCTCAGTGGTCGCTGAAGCCGGGCACGGGGATGGCACAGGCCAAGATCTCAGTGAGACCCCCATGGCTCCAGGGACCCCTCCCCAACATCCAGCACGGCCCAAACACCTCCAAATCTCTGCCCCCACTTTTATTAGCGACCCCTCCCCATAGAAAAGTGCAAGATGAGGCTGCAGCAAGCAGTGCCCCCCACCCAAATGCAGGGTCTGGGGGGTCTCTGTACCCTAACACTGAGAGAAGGATGCGCGCACAAAGACACAGCACCCAAAGGTGACAACGGGGGACAAAAGGACCGGCAGGGGGGGCTCTGAGGGTGTCAGTGCCCCCTCCCCAGCATCCCCAGGCTGGCAGCAGGGCCGTGCCCCCCTCAGTGGTCGCTGAAGCCGGGCATGGGGAAGGCACGGGCGAAGGTCTCCACGCGCCCCCGCAGCTCCTGCAGGCGCTGCTGCGTCCCCGGGTCCTGGAGCAGGAAATTCCTGAAGTCCTGGAGCTTACCTGGGGTGGGGAGGGCACAGGTGAGCACCTGGGCAGATCCAGACCTGCCACAGGTACCCACAGCTGGGCTGGCATCGGGATGGGGAGAAGGGTTGGGGGGTAGTAAGGAAGGGAAAATGGGGGGAAATGGGGAGAAATTGGGGAGAAATTAAGGGGAAATGGGGGGAGAAATGGGGGGAGAAATGGGGAAAATGGGGGGAAATTGGGGGGAAAATGGGGAGAAATTAAGAGGAAATGGGGGGAGAAATGGGGGGAGAAATTGGGGAAAATGGGGGAAATTGGGGGAAAAATGGGGGAAATAAATGGGGGGAAATGGGGAGAAATTGGGGGGAAAGAAATGGGGGGGAGAGAAATGGGGGGAGAGAAATGGGGGGAAATATATGGGGGAAAGAAATTGGGGGGGAAAGAAATGGGGGAAATGGGGAGAGACTGGGGGGAAATGGAGGGAAATTGGAGGGGAAATTGGGAGAACTGGGGGGGAAATGGGGGCCCCCCAGGGCTCACTGGTTTTGCCACCTGGTTTTTGGGGACCAGGGTGGGCACCACAAGGGGCAGAGGGGCACCCAGGAAGGGGGAAATGGGGAGAAATTGGGGGAAATTGGGATAAAATGGGGGAAATAAATGGGGGGAAATGAATGGGGGGAACTGGGGCCCCCCAGGGCTCACTGGTTTTGCTCTTGACGTCCAAGGCCAGGGCGATGCCCTCGTCGATGAACTCCACGACCTTCTGGAAATCCTCCTCACGGAACTGGCGGGAGGTCAGGGCAGGGGCACCTGGGGACACAGGGACAGAGCCCGTCAGGGACAGCAGGGACAGAGGGACAGAGGGACAGAGCCCGTCAGGGACAGAGGGGACAGAGGGGACAGAGGGACAGAGCCCGTCAGGGACAGCAGGGACAGCAGGGACAGAGGGACAGAGCCCGTCAGGGACAGAGGGGACAGAGGGACAGAGGGGACAGAGCCCATCAGGGACAGAGGGGACAGAGGGACAGAGCCCGTCAGGGACAGCAGGGACAGAGGGGACAGAGCCTGTCAGGGACAGCAGGGACAGCAGGGACAGAGGGGACAGCAAGGACAGAGGGGACAGAGCCCGTCAGGGACAGCAGGGACAGCAAGGACAGGGGGACAGAGGGGACAGAGCCCATCAGGGACAGAGGGGACAGAGGGACAGAGCCCGTCAGGGACAGAGGGGACACAGTCTGTCAGGGACAGAGGGGACACAGCCCATCAGGGACAGCACCACTGGGGGGGCACCAGCCCCACAAGGGGCTCCCTGACCCCCATGGAGGTCCCCAGGTCCCACTCTCACAAGGGGCTCACGGGGTCCCAGCCCCACAAGAAGCTCACAGGGTCCCACATCCCCAAGGGGTTTCCTCATTCCCAGCCCCCCAAGAAACTCCCAGACCCCAAACCCCTCACTGGGCCTCCCCAGATTTGGGGACCAAGATGTCCCCAAATTCTTCTGCCCCTTTCCCACCCAAACCCACCCCCAAATTCCCACTCAGACCCAGGGGGGCTGCTGTGGGGTGAGGCCCCCCAGACCCCACAAGGGGCTCACAGGGTCCCAGACCCCCAAAGGACTCCCAAACCCCAAACCTCTCACTGGGGCTCCCTCACTCCCAGTCCCCCAAGGGGCTCATAGGGTCCCAGACCCCCAAAGGACTCCCTGAATCCCTCATTCCCAGCATCCCAAGAAGTTCTCAAGCCCCAAACCCCTCACTGGGCCTCCCCACAAGGACTCCCCAAATTCCCCCCGAGTCCCTGCCCCTTCCCCACCCAAACCCACCCCCAAATTCCCACTCAGAGAGGGCTGTGATTCCCCCCAGGCCCCAGGGCAGGGTGAGGCTCCTTCATTCCCAGCCCCACAAGGAACTCAGAGGGTCCCAGACCCCAAAAGGACTCCCTGAATCCCTCATTCCCAGCATCCCAAGAAGTTCCCAGGCCCCAAACCCCTCACTGGGCCTCCCCAAATTCTCCTCCCCACAAGGTCCAGCCCCTTCCCCACCCAAACCCATCCCCAAATTCCCACTCAGAGAGAGGAAAAGCAGCAGGGGTGAGGCTCCCCAGGCCCCCCAAGAAACTCCCTGGCCCCAAACCCCTCACTGGGCCTCCCCCCAAGGACTCCCCAAATTCCCCCCCTGAGTCCCAGCCCCTTCCCCACCCAAACCCACCCCCAAATTCCCACTCAGAACCAGCAGGACTGCTGTGGGGTGAGGCCCCCCAGACCCCACAAGGGGCTCACAGGGTCCCAGACCCCCAAAGGACTCCCTGAATCCCTCATTCCCAGCCCCACAAGAAACTCCCAGGCCCCAAACCCCTCACTGGGCCTCCCCAAATTCTCCTCCCCACAAGGTCCAGCCCCTTCCCCACCCAAACCCACCCCCAAATTCCCACTCAGAGAGGGCTGTGATTCCCCCCAGGCCCCAGGGCAGGGTGAGGCTCCTTCATTCCCAGCCCCACAAGGAACTCAGAGGGTCCCAGACCCCTAAAGGATTCCCTGAATCCTGGGGTGAGGCCCCCCAGCCCCCTGGTCAGGCCATGCCCCTCACCCAGGCGCAGCCCCCCGGGGGTCAGGGCACTCCTGTCCCCTGGGCACGTGTTCTTGTTGGCAGTGATGGACACCAGCTCCAGCACCCGCTCTGCCCGTGCCCCGTCCATGCCCTTGGGCCGCAGGTCCACCAGCACCAGGTGGTTGTCGGTGCCCCCTGGGGAGGGAAGGACAGGGGTGAGGGGTCCTGAGAGCCCCCAGACCCCTCTGCTGGGCCTCGTGTGCTCTGCAGGGCTGCTGGTGCCAATTGCTGTGTCCCCCAGTGCTCCTGCACAGCCCCAGTGCTGGTCTGAGGTGGGGCAGGGACACTCGGCCCCCATCACATCTCATACCCACCACAGCTCACCCCTGTCCCCACCATAGCTCAGCCTTGTCCCCACCATGGCTCAGCCTTGTCCCCACCATGGCTCAGCCTTGCCCCCACCATGGCTCAGCCTTGTCCCCACCATAGCTCAGCCTTCTTTGACCCCAAAAATAGCAGGGACAGAACATTACCTGAGACTTTCATCCCCACCACAGCTCACCCCTCCCTGACCCCAAAAACAGCAGGACTGGAGCACCAGGGTGCACCTTGTCCCCAAAACTGACACCAGGGTGTACCTGGTCCCCAAAACTGTGGGGTCAGAGCATCACCTGACACCAGGGTGTACCTCATCCCCACCACCCTGTCCCTTCCTTGCTCACCCCTCCCTGACCCCAAAAACAGCAGGACTGGAGCACCAGGGTGTACCTTGTCCCCAAAACTGACACCAGGGTGTACCTCATCCCCACCACACCTCATCTATCCTTGTCCCCACCATGGCTCACCCCTCTTTGTCCCCAAAACTGTGAGGTCAGAGCCTCACTTGACACCAGGGTGTACCTGGTCCCCAAAAACTGACATCAGGGTGTACCTCATCCCCACCACAGCTCACCCCTTGTCCCCAAAACAGCAGGACTGGAGCACCAGGGTGTACCTTGTCCCCAAAACTGTGGGGTCAGAGCACCACCTGACACCAGGCTGTACCTTGTCCCCACCATGGCTCACCCTTCCTTGACCCCAAAAACAACAGGGCTGGAGCACCAGGGTCCCCAAAACTGGCACCAAGGTGTGCCTTGTCCCCAAAACAGCTCATCCCTCCTTGACCCCAGAACCAGTAGGGACAGAGCCTCACCTGACACCAGGGTGTACAGACAGACAGACAGACAGACAGACTCACCTGACACCAGGGTGTACAGACAGACAGACAGACAGACAGACAGACAGACAGACAGGCTCACCTGACACCAGGGTGTACAGACAGACAGACTCACCTGACACCAGGGTGTACAGACAGACAGACAGACAGACAGACAGGCTCACCTGACACCAGGGTGTACAGACAGACAGACTCACCTGACACCAGGGTGTACAGACAGACAGACAGACAGACAGACTCACCTGACACCAGGGTGTACAGACAGACAGACAGACAGACAGACAGACAGACAGACTCACCTGACACCAGGGTGTACAGACAGACAGACAGACAGACAGACAGACAGACTCACCTGACACCAGGGTGTACAGACAGACAGACAGACAGACAGACTCACCTGACACCAGGGTGTAGCCCCTCTGCAGCAGTGCCTGTGCCATGGCCTTGGCGTTCCTCAGCACCTGCTGGCAGTACTGCCTGAAGGCCGGGGAGCTGGCCTGGGGGACAGGGACACCATGGGCATGGGGACACCGACAGGGCAGGGGGCACCCCATGGCACAGGGGACACCAACAGGGCAGGGGACACCAACAGGGCAGGGGGCACCCCATAGCACAGGGGACACCAACAGGGCAGGGGACACCCCATAGCACAGGGGACACCAACAGGGCAGGGGACACCCCATGGCACAGGGGACACCCCATAGCACAGGGGACACCTCGTAGCATAGGGGACACAGGGGACACCCCATGGCACAGGGGGACAGGGACACCATGGGCATGGGGACACCAACAGGGCAGGGGGACACCCCATAGCACAGAGGACACCAATGGCATGGGGACACCAACAGGGCAGGGGGCACCCCATGGCACAGGGGGACACCGACAGGGCAGGGGGACACCCCATAGCACAGGGGACACCCCATAGCACAGGGGACACCAACAGGGCAGGGGACACCCCATAGCACAGGGGACACCCCATAGCACAGGGGGACACCCCATAGCACAGGGGGGACACCCCATGGCACAGGGGGACAGGGACACCGTGGGCATGGGGACACCGACAGGGCAGGGGACACCCCATAGCATAGGGGACACAGGGGACACCCCATGGCACAGGGGGGACGGGGACACCGTGGGCATGGGGACACCAACAGGGCAGGGGGACACCCCATAGCACAGGGGGGACACCCCATAGCACAGGGGGGACAGGGGACACCATCAGCATGGGGACACCAACAGGACAGGGGGACACCCCATAGCACAGGGGACACCCCATAGCACATGGGGACACCCCCTAGCATAGGGGACACAGGGGACAGGGACACCATGGGCATGGGGACACCAACAGGGCAGGGGACACCCCAACACCCCATAGACAGGGGGAACAGGGGACACCATCAGCAGGGGGACACCTCGACACCCCAACAGGACAGGAGGGACTGGGGGGACACCCTATAGCACAGGGGACACAGGGGACACCCCATAGCACAAGAAGGACACCCCATAGCACAAGGGGGACACCCCAACAGGGCATGGGGACACCCCATAGCACAAGGGGGACACCCTATAGCACACGGGACAGCCCATAAGTACAAGGGACACCCCAACATCCCATAGCACAGGGGGGACAGGGGACACCCCATAAGTACAGGGGGGACACCCTATAGCACAGGAAACACCCCATAGAACAGGGGGAACACCCCATCAGACCAGGGGGGACACAGGACACCCCATAGCACAGGGGACACCCCATAACACAGGGGGGACACCCCATAGAACAGGGGACACAGGACACCCCATAGCACAGGGGACAACCCATAAGTACGGGGGGGACACCCCATAATACAGGGGACACCCCACAGCACAGGAGACACCCCAACAGGACAGGGGACACCATCGGCATGGGGACACCAACAGAACAGGGGACACCCCAATACCCAATCAGGACAGGGGACACCCCATAGCACAGGGGACACCCCATAGCACAGGGGGGACACAGGACACCCCATAACACAGGGGACAGCCCATAAGTACAGGGGGGACACCCAATAGCACAGGGGACACCCCATCAGACCAGAGGCACACAGGACACTCCATGGCATGGGGGGCACACAGAACACCCCATGACAGGGGGACACACAGGACACCCCTCCCCAGCCCCCCACCCTCTCAGACCTGTTTCAGGGCCACGGCCACGGCAGCAATGGCGTGGTTGTGGGGTCCCCCCTGCAGCGAGGGGAACACGGAGAAGTTGATCCTGTCCTCCAGGTCGTAGAGCGTCTCCCTGCCCGTCCTCGGGTCCACCCCGCGCACGCCCTTGCGGTAGAAGATCAGCCCTGACCTGGTGGCAAAGGGACACTGGCACCTCTGCTGGTGACATGGGGACACTCAGGGGGCTCACAGGGTCCCAAACCCCCATGGGGGTCCCTCATTCCCAGACCCCAAAGGGGCTCACAGGGTCCCAAACCCCCATGGGGGTCTCTCATTCCCAGCCCCAGAAAGAGCTCACAGGGTCTCAGCCCCTCAAAGGAGTCCCTGAGCCCCAGCTCCCTATGGGGGTCCCTCATTCCCAGACCCCAAACGGGCTCACAGGGTCCCAGCCCCCCATGGGGGTCTCTCATTCCCAGCCCCCCAAGGGGCTCCTGCAGTCCCAGCCCCCTATGAGGGTCTCTCATTCCCAGCCCCCCAAGGGGCTCCTGCAGTCCCAGCCCCCTATGGGGGTCTCTCATTCCCAGCCTCTCAAGGGGGTCCTTGGGTCCCAGCCCCTCACTGGGGCTCTTTCATTCTCAGCCCCCCAAAGAGTTCACAGGGTCTCAGCCCCACAAGGGGGTCCCTGAGTCCCAGCCCCCCAAGGGGGTCCCTGAGTCCCAGCCCCCCAGGGGGCTCCTTCAGTCCCAGACCACCAAGGGGCTCACAGGGTCCCAAACCCCCATGGGGGTCCCTCATTCCCAGACCCCAAAGAGTTCACAGGGTCTCAGCCCCTCAAGGGGGTCCCTGAGTCCCAGCCCCTCAAAGGGCTCCCTCATTCCCAGCCCCCCAGGGGGCTCCCTGAATCCCTCACTCCCACCCCCCAGGGTCCCGGGGGTCCCACCTGGCCCCCCTCAGGGTCTTGTGGGTGGTGCTGGTGACGACATCCGCGTGCTCGAAGGGGGACGGGATCACCTTGGCAGCCACCAGCCCGCTGATGTGGGCCATGTCTGCCAGCAGGTAGGCCTTGACCTCGTCACACACCTGGGGGGACACCCACCAGGGTCACCTGCTGTCCCCTGAGCCCCCCAGGACCCCCAAGTACCCTCCTGATGTGGGTGTAGTCGATGAGACAGGGGACACCCCTCTGGGGTCACCCACCTGGGGTCACCCACTGGGGTCACCTGCTGTCCCCTGAGCCCCCCAGGTACCCTCCTGATGCAGGCATAGTCAATGAGGTGGGACACCCACCTGACACCCACCTGGGACAACCATTGGGTACACCCACCTGGGACACCCACCGGGGTCACCTGCTGTCCCTTGAGCCACCCAGGACCCCCAAGTACCCTCCTGATGTGGGTGTAGTCAATGAGACAGGGGACACCCACCTGGGGACACCCACTTGGGACACCCACCAGGGTCACCCACTGGGTACACCCACCTGGGGTCACCTGCTGTCCCCAGAGCCCCACTGAGCCCTCCAGGACCCCCAAGTACCTTCCTGATGTGGGTATAGTCGATGAGCTGGGGGACACCCACCTGGAGACACCCATTGGGGACACCCACCTGGGACACCCACTGGGGTCACCTGCTGTCCCCAGAGCTCCCCAGAGACCCCCAGAGCCCCCAGGACCCTCCAGGACTCCCCGCATCCTCCTGATGCGGGCAGGGGACACCCACCTGGGGACACCCATTGGATACACCCCCCAGGGTCACCTGCTGTCCCCTGAGCCCCCCTGGGACCCCCAGGACCCCTCCTCACCTTCCTGATGCGGGCGTAGTCGATGAGCCGGGCGTAGGCGCTGGTGCCCGCGATGATCAGGCGGGGACGGAAGAGACGCGCGGTCACCTCCAGCTGGGCGTAGTCAATGAGGCCTGTGGCGGGCTGGGACGGACAGACGGACAGACAGACAGGTCAGACAGACCAGGGAGGGACAGACAGACGGACAGACAGGTCAGACAGACCAGGGAGGGACAGACAGACAGACAGACAGACAGATGGGTCAGTCCAGGGATAGCCGCGCTGTCAGCTCCAGCTGGGCGTAGTCAATGAGGCCTGTGGCGGGCTGGGAGGGACAGATGGACAGACAGACAGGTCAGACAGACCAGGGAGGGACAGACAGACAGACAGAGAGGTCAGACAGACCAGGGAGGGACAGACAGACAGGTCAGTCAGTCCAAGGACAGACAGACACATTGGTCAGATAGATAGATAGATAGATAGATAGATAGATAGATAGATAGATAGATAGATAGATAGATAAGTCAGTCAGTTCAGGGACAGACAAACAGACAGACAGACAGATTGGTCAGTCCAAGGACGGAAAGACAGGTCAGTCAGTTCAGGGACAGACAGACAGACAGACAGATTGGTCAGTCCAGGGATAGCTGTGCTGTAAGCTCCAGATGGGTGTAGTCAATCAGGCCTGTGGCGAGCTGGGAGGGACAGACGGACAGACAGACAGAGCGGTCAGACAGACCAGGGACAAGCAGACAGGTCAGTCCAGGGACAGACAGACAGATGGACAAGTCAGTCAGTCCAGGGACAGATAGATAGGTCAGTCAGCCCAGGGATGGACACACAGGTCAGTCAGCCCAGGGAGGGACAGACAGACAGACAGGTCAGTCAGCCCAGGGACAGATAGATCAGTCAGAGTCCAAGGACAGACAGACACATTGGTCAGTCAGTTCTGGGATAGACAGACTGACAGATAGACAGGTCAGTCAGTCCAAGGACAGACAAACAGACAGATCGGTCAGTCCAAGGACAGACAAACAGACAGACAGACAGACAGGTCAGTCAGTCCAAGGACAGACAAACAGACAGACAGACAGACAGGCAGGTCAGTGAGCCCAGGGAGGGACAGACAGACAGGTCAGTCAGTCCAAGGACAGACAAACAGACAGACAGATCGGTCAGTCCAAGGACAGACAGACAGGTCAGTCAGTCCAAGGACAAACACATTGGTCAGTCCAGGGACAGGCAGAGAGGTCAGCCCAGGGACAGACAGACAGACAGACAGATCGGTCAGTCCAAGGACAGGCAGACAGGTCAGTCAGTCCAGGGACAGACAGACAGACAGGACACCCCGGGCTCCCCCCAGCCCCTCCCTGCCCCAGCTCACATCCAGCTTGTAGGGCATGGACTCGAAGAAGATGGAGGTGGCCGAGATCCGCTTGGCGTCCGTCATGTAGCCGTGGGTGAGGCTGGGGAGGGAACGGGGAAAAAATAAATGGGGATAAAATTTGGGATAAAATCATGGGATAAAATGGGGAAAAATGGGGATAAAACAGGGAAAAAATGGGGAAAAAATGGCCCTACATCCCAATTCCCAATCCCCCAACTCCCAATCCCCCAAACCCCCCGTTCCCCACGCACTAGCCCCTGTCAGGCAGTTCCAATTCCCCAATTCCCAATTCCCCCAATTCCCCACGTTCTGGTCCTACATCCCAATTCCCCCAATCCCCAGTCTCCCAATTCCCAATCCCCCAATCCACAGTTCCCCATGTATTGGTCCTACATCCCAAATTCCCCAATTCCCCAAACGCCCCAATCTCAAATCCCCAACCCCAATTCCCCCAAATTCCCCCTTACTGTCCCCTGTCGGGCAGGTCCAATCCCCCAAATCCCCAACCCCAAACCCCCCAAATCCCCATGTACAGGCCCTATATCCCAAATCCCCAACCCCAAACCCCCCAAATCCCCCCTTACTGGCCCCCGTCGGGCAGGTCCAGCCCCATCAGGCGCTCGTGGGGCTGCAGCAGGGCCGTGTAGGCCGCCAGGTTGGGCAGGTCCAATTCCCAATTCCCAAATCCCCAATTCCCAATCTCCAATCCCCAATCCCCCATGCACTGGCCCTATATTCCAATCCCCAATCCCCAAACCCCAACTCCCAATCCCCAATCACCAACGCCAAACCCCCTGTTCCCCATGCACTGGCCCCCATTGGGCTGGTCCAATTCCCCAATCCCCAACTCCATATTCCCAATTACCAATCCCCCAGTTCCTCAAATCCCCAAATCCCAATCCCCCAGTCCCAGTCACCAATCCCCAATCCCCTAGTCCCAAATTCCCAAATCCCCACGTACTGGTCCCACATCCCAACCCCCAAATCCCCATGTACAGACCCTATATCCCAATTCCCCCAATCCCCAGCCCCCAAATCCCCATGTACAGGCCCTATATCCCAAATCCCCAACCCCAAACCCCCCAAATCCCCCCTTACTGGCCCCCGTCGGGCAGGTCCAGCCCCATCAGGCGCTCGTGGGGCTGCAGCAGGGCCGTGTAGGCCGCCAGGTTGGGCAGGTCCAATTCCCAATTCCCAAATCCCCAATTCCCAATCTCCAATCCCCAATCCCCCATGCACTGGCCCTATATCCCAATCCCCAACTCCCAATCCCCAAACCCCAACTCCCAATCCCCAATCACCAATGCCAAACCCCCTGTTCCCCATGCACTGGCCTCCATTGGGCTGGTCCAATTCCCCAATCCCCAACTCCATATTCCCAATTACCAATCCCCCAGTTCCCCAAATCCCCAAATCCCAATCCCCCAGTCCCAGTCACCAATCCCCAATCCCCTAGTCCCAAATTCCCAAATCCCCACGTACTGGTCCTACATCCCAATTCCCCAATTCTCCAATCCCCCAATCCCCAACTCCCACGTACTGGTCCTACATCCCAATCCCCAATTCCCCCAAATCCCCTCGTACTGGCCCCTGTCAGGGAGGTCCAATCCCCCAAATCCCCAACCCCAAACCCCCCAAATCCCCCCTTACTGGCCCCCGTCGGGCAGGTCCAGCCCCATCAGGCGCTCGTGGGGCTGCAGCAGGGCCGTGTAGGCCGCCAGGTTGGGCAGGTCCAATTCCCAATCCCCAACTCCCAATCTCCAACCCCCAAACCCCCCAATTCCCAAATCTCCAACTCCCAATCCCCAATCTCCAATCCCCCAATTCCCTAAATCCTAATCCCCCAATCCCACTCACCAATCCCCAATCCTCCAATCCCCAAATCCCCACATTCTGGCCCTACATCCCAATTCCCCCAACTCCCAATTCCACCATTCCCCAAGTACTGTCCCCCATCAGGGAGGTCCAATTCCCCAATCCCCAACTCCCAAATCCCCCAATTCCCAAATCTCCAACTCCCAATCCCCAATCTCCAATCCCCCAATCCCCAATCTCCAATATCCCAATTCCCCAAATCCTCATGTACTGGTCCTACATCCCAACCCCCAAATCCCCATGTACAGACCCTATATCCCAATTCCCCCAATCCCCAGCCCCCAAATCCCCATGTACAGGCCCTATATCCCAAATCCCCAACCCCAATTCCCCCAAATCCCCCCTTACTGGCCCCCGTCGGGCAGGTCCAGCCCCATCAGGCGCTCGTGGGGCTGCAGCAGGGCCGTGTAGGCCGCCAGGTTGGGCAGGTCCAATTCCCAATTCCCAAATCCCCAATTCCCAATCTCCAATCCCCAATCCCCCATGCACTGGCCCTATATCCCAATCCCCAACTCCCAATCCCCAAACCCCAACTCCCAATCCCCAATCACCAATGCCAAACCCCCTGTTCCCCATGCACTGGCCTCCATTGGGCTGGTCCAATTCCCCAATCCCCAACTCCATATTCCCAATTACCAATCCCCCAGTTCCCCAAATCCCCAAATCCCAATCCCCCAGTCCCAGTCACCAATCCCCAATCCCCTAGTCCCAAATTCCCAAATCCCCACGTACTGGTCCTACATCCCAATTCCCCAATTCTCCAATCCCCCAATCCCCAACTCCCACGTACTGGTCCTACATCCCAATCCCCAATTCCCCCAAATCCCCTCGTACTGGCCCCTGTCAGGGAGGTCCAATCCCCCAAATCCCCAACCCCAAACCCCCCAAATCCCCCCTTACTGGCCCCCGTCGGGCAGGTCCAGCCCCATCAGGCGCTCGTGGGGCTGCAGCAGGGCCGTGTAGGCCGCCAGGTTGGGCAGGTCCAATTCCCAATCCCCAACTCCCAATCTCCAACCCCCAAACCCCCCAATTCCCAAATCTCCAACTCCCAATCCCCAATCTCCAATCCCCCAATTCCCTAAATCCTAATCCCCCAATCCCACTCACCAATCCCCAATCCTCCAATCCCCAAATCCCCACATTCTGGCCCTACATCCCAATTCCCCCCAACTCCCAATTCCACCATTCCCCAAGTACTGTCCCCCATCAGGGAGGTCCAATTCCCCAATCCCCAACTCCCAAATCCCCCAATTCCCAAATCTCCAACTCCCAATCCCCAATCTCCAATCCCCCAATCCCCAATCTCCAATATCCCAATTCCCCAAATCCCCACGTACTGGTCCTACATCCCAACCCCCAAATCCCCATGTACAGACCCTATATCCCAATTCCCCCAATCCCCAGCCCCCAAATCCCCATGTACAGGCCCTATATCCCAAATCCCCAACCCCAATTCCCCCAAATCCCCCCTTACTGGCCCCCGTCGGGCAGGTCCAGCCCCATCAGGCGCTCGTGGGGCTGCAGCAGGGCCGTGTAGGCCGCCAGGTTGGGCAGGTCCAATCCCCAATCCCCAAATCCCAATCTCCAACTCCCAAACCCCCCAAATCCCCATGTACAGGCCCTATATCCCAAATCCCCAACCCCAATTCCCCCAAATCCCCCCTTACTGGCCCCCGTCGGGCAGGTCCAGCCCCATCAGGCGCTCGTGGGGCTGCAGCAGGGCCGTGTAGGCCGCCAGGTTGGCCGGGGAGCCCGAGTAGGGCTGGACATTGACACCCCAGCGGGCAGGGTCCAGGTCAAAGGCCTCCAGAGCCCTCTGCTCACACAGCAGCTCGATCTGGTCCACCACCTCAGCACCCCCATAGTACCTGGGGACAGCACAGGGACACCAGGGGGTCACCAGGGGGTCACCAGGGGGTCACCAGTGCCAACCCGACCCCATAGGAGTGACCTGATCCACCACTCTGGCACCTCCATAGTACGTGGGGACACCAGGGGGACACCAGGGGGTCACCCATGTCATTCTGACCCCATAGGAGTGACGTGATCCACCACCCTGGTACCTCCATAGTACCTGGGGAAAGCACAGGGTCACCAGGGGGTCCCCAATGCCAGCCTTGACCCCATGGGAGTGACCTGATCCACCACCCTGGCACCCCCAGTAGTACCTGGGGTCACCAGGGGGTCACCAGGGGGTCACCAGGGGGTCACCCGTGTAATTCTGACCCTATTGGAGTGACCTGATCCACCACCCTGGCACCCCGTGGTACCTGGGGACAGGACAGGGTCACCAGGAGGTCACCAGGGGGTCACCAAGGGGTCCCCATTGCCATTCTGACCCCATGGGAGTGACCTGATCCACCACCCTGGCACCTCCATAGTACCTGGGGACACCAGGGCGTCACCAGGCGGTCACCAGGGGGTCACCAGGGGGTCACCAGGGGGTCACCAGTGCCATTCTGACCCCATTGGAGTGACCTGATCCACCACCCTGGCACCCCGTGGTACCTGGGGACAGGACAGGGTCACCAGGAGGTCAGCAAGGGGTCCCCATTGCCATTCTGACCCCATGGGAGTGACCTGATCCACCACCCTGGCACCTCCATAGTACCTGGGGACACCAGGGCATCACCAGGCGGTCACCAGGGGGTCACCAGGGGGTCACCAGTGCCATTCTGACCCCATTGGAGTGACCTGATCCACCACCCTGGCACCCCCACAGTGCCTGGGGACAGGACAGGGTCACCAGGGGGTCACCAGGAGGTCACCAGGGGGTCACCAGGAGGTCACCAGGAGGTCACCAAGGGGTCCCCAGTGCCATTCTGACCCCATGGGAGTGACCTGATCCATCACCTCAGCACCCCCATAGTACCTGGGGACACCAGGGGGACACCAGTGCCAACCCGACCCCATAGGAGTGATCTGATCCACCACCCTGGCACCCCCATAATGCCTGGGGACAGCACAGGGACACCTGGGGGTTACCAGGGGGTCACCAGTGCCATTCTGACCCCATTAGAGGGACCTGATCCACCACCTTGGCACCCCCTTAGTACCTGGGGACACCAGAGGGTCACCAGGGGGTCCCCAGTGCCATTCTGACCCCATAGGAGTGACCTGATCCACCACCCTGGCACCCCCCGTGGTACCTGGGGTCACCAGGGGGTCACCAGGATATTTTCTGAAAAATCCTCTTTGCCCAAGGTGATTCATTGAGGCTCCCTAACAAATCCCCATTTATTATTTAACTCCAGCCTCTGTTCTAGGCCAACCTTCACAAGGCACCACCCCTGGGGAGCCCCCAGCCCATCCCTGAACCCCCCAAGCCCCCTCCCCACTTTACCTCTTCCCAGGATACCCCTCTGAGTATTTATTGTTCAGGCAGGAGCCCAGGGCCTCCAGAGCTGCCCGGCTGCAGAAATTCTGGGGGGGTGAGAGTGGATGGGAATCAGAGCAGGCAAACCCCAAAAACAGGGGGTACCCCAGGCCTGAGCCCACCCTGTGCAGGGAGCAAGGCTGGGGTGCAAGTCCAGGGGTGGGGGGAGATGGGGACACACAACACCAGGGTGGGGGTGAGGAGGAGGATGGGATGGAACTGAGACCCCCAGGGATGATGGAGGTTGGGGAAGGGGCACACAGGGGGCACCAGGACCCCCCCAGTGGGGACTGAGACAGGGATGGGATGGGATGGGATGGGATGGGATGGGATGGGATGGGATGGGATGGGATGGGATGGGAATCAGAGCAGCCAAACCCCCCTAAACAGGGGGTACCCCAAACCTGACCCCACTCTGTGGGCACCAGGCAGGGACCAAGGCTGGTGGCAGTGGCTGTGCCAGCCCTGGGGACTTTGGGATGGACAGGGGGGTCAGAGGGGACACACAACACCAGGATGGGGGTCCTGGTGATCAGCCTGGGGTGAGGAGGAGGATGGGATGGAACTGAGACCCCCAGGGATGATGGAGGTTGGGGAAGGGGCACACAGGGGGCACCAGGGACAGGGATGGGAAACAGAGCAGCCAAACCCCCCTAAACAGGGGTACCCCAAGCCTGAACCCACCCTGTGGAGGGACCAAGGCTGGTGGCAGTGGCTGTGCCAGCCCTGGGGACTTTGGGATGGACAGGGGGGACAAAATGGCACACACGACACCAGGATGGGGGTGAGGAGGAGGATGGGATGGAATTGAGACCCCCAGGGATGATGGAGGTTGGGGAAGGGGCACACAGGGGGCACCAGGACCCCCCCAGTGGGGACTGGGACAGGGATGGGAATCGGAGCAGCCAAACCCCCCTAAACAGGGGGTCCCCCAAACTCAATCCCACCCCTGCCCAACTCCCCCAAACCCATCCCTACCCCTTCCCACCACCCCCAGCCCACCCCTAACCCTTCCCAATCCCCCCCAGCCCAACCCCACCCCTTCCCAAACCCCCCCAACCCAACCCCACCCCTTCCCAAGCCCTCCAAGTGTCACCCCAACCCTTCCCAAGCCCCCCCAGCCTCACACCCAACCCTTCCCAACCCCTCCAGGCCCGACCCCACCCCTTCCCAACCCCTTCCCAACCTCCCAAGACCCCACAAAGTCCCACCCCCACCCCTTCCAAAGCCCCCCAACCCCACCTCCAACCCTGTCCACCCCTTCCCAAGCCCCCAAATCCCCACCCCAACCCTTCCCAAGCCCCCAAATCCCCACCCCAACCCTTCCCAAGCCCCCCCAGCCCCACCCCAACCCTTCCCAAGCCCCCCAAACCCACCCCTGCCCAACCCCTTTCCCAAGCCCTCCAAGTCCCACTCCCCCCTGCCCAAACCCCCTAAATCCCACCCCAACCCTTCTACCCCTCAAGCCCACCCCCAACCCTTCCCGAGACCCCCAGCCCCACATCCACCCCTTCCCAACCCCTCCAGTCCCACCCCCAACCCTTCCCAAGCCCCCAGACCCAACCCCAACCCGACCCCGCCCCCTCCCACGCCCCCAGCCCCACCTCGCTCGCGATCAGCTCCAGCCCCCGGCACTGCCGATCCTTCTCCTTCTGCAGGAGGCTCCAGAGCTCGGGGTCGCTCTGGGCCAGGCTCTCCTGGCCCGTCCAGCCCGGGCAGTGCCCGGGGGCAGCGGCGGCGGCGGCTCCGTGCTGTGCCCGCAGGGTGCCCGTGCCCAGCCGGGACCCCCAGCGCTGCAGGGTCTGCACGAAATGGGGAGGGGGACAAGGTGAGACCACCTTGTATGGAAATGGGGAGGGGGACAAGGTGAGACCCCCATGGACCCACTCGGGCCCCCCAGCGCTGCAGGGTCTGCACGAAATGGGGAGGGGGACAAGGTGAGACCACCTTGTAAGGAAATGGGGAGGGGGACAAGGTGTGAGACCCCCTTGAATGGAAGTGGGGAGGGGGACAAGGTGTGAGACCCCCTGCATGGAAATGGGGAGGGGGACAAGGTGTGAGACCCCCTGGAGCCCCCCAGCACTGTAGGGTCTGTACAATAATGGGGAGGGGGACATGGTGTGAGACACCCTTGCACGAAATGGGGAGGGGGGGACAAGGTGAGAACCCCCTGGAGCCCCCAGCACTGTGCATGGAAATGGGGAGGGGGACAAGGTGAGAACCCCCTGGAGCCCCCAGCACTGTGCATGGAAATGGGGAGGGGGACAAGGTGAGACCCCCTTGAACAGAAATGGGGAGGGGGACAAGGTGTGAGACCCCTTTGAATGGAAATGGGGAGGGGGACAAGGTGTGAGACGCCCAGTGCTGCAGGGTCTGCAGGGAAATGGGGAGGGGGGACAAGGTGTGAGACCCCCTTGAATGGAAATGGGGAGGGGGACAAGGTGTGAGACCCCCTGGAGCCCCCCAGCACTGTAGGGTCTGTACAATAATGGGGAGGGGGACAAGGTGTGAGACCCCCTTGAACGGAAATGGGGAGGGGGACAAGGTGAGAGATCCCCTGGAGCCCCCCAGCACTGTAGGGTCTGTACAATAATGGGGAGGGGGACAAGGTGTGAGACACCCCTGCATGGAAATGGGGAGGGGGACAAGGTGTGAGACACCCTGGAGCCCCCCAGCGCTGGAAATGGGGAGGGGGGGACAAGGTGTGAGACCCCCTGGAGCCCCCCAGCACTGTAGGGTCTGTACAATAATGGGGAGGGGGACACAAGGTGTGAGACACTCCTGCATGGAAATGGGGAGGGGGACAAGGTGAGACCCCCATGGACCCACTCGGGCCCCCCAGCGCTGCAGGGTCTGCATGGAAATGGGGAGGGGGACAAGGTGTGAGACCCCCTTGAATGGAAATGGGGAGGGGGACAAGGTGTGAGACCCCCTGGAGCCCCCCAGCACTGTAGGGTCTGTACAATAATGGGGAGGGGGACACAAGGTGTGACCCTGCACGGAAATGGGGAGGGGGACAAGGTGAGACCCCCAGCGCTGCAGAGTCTGCAAATGGGGAGGGGGACAAGATGTGAGACCCCCCTGGAGCCCTCCCAGTGCTGCAGGGTCTGCACAGAAATGGGGAGGGGGAACATAGGGCAGATGGAGACCCCAAGGGGCACATGGGGACCCCAAGGACCCCACGGGGCGCACGAAACCCCCTTAAAATCCCCCAAAAACCCCACGGGGACCCCCGGCCCCCCCAAGCTCCCATGCCCAGCAGGACTCTCACCCACGGGACCCCCACTCATTGTGGCTGTGGGGGAATCCCCCCGTGCCCACCCTCGGTGCCCGGGACCCCTCCCCTCATCGTGGCAGTGGGGGGATCTCCCGGTGCCCACCCCCCGGTGCCCACCCCTGGTGCCCAGGACCCATCCCCTCATTGTGGCTGTGGGGGGATC
This sequence comes from Setophaga petechia, assembly GCA_024362935.1. NCBI lineage: Eukaryota > Metazoa > Chordata > Aves > Passeriformes > Parulidae > Setophaga > Setophaga petechia. The sequence goes on from JANCRA010000073.1 coordinate 1,843,880, forward strand.
CCCCTGGTGCCAACCCCCGGTGCCCGGGACCCCCTCCCCTCATTGTGGCAGTGGGGAGATGTCCCGGTGCCTACCCCCGGTGCCCACCCCCGGACCCTTCCCCTCATTGTGGCAGTGGGGGGATCCTCCGGTGCCCCCCGGTGCCCAGCTGGACTTTCACCCACGGGACCCCCCCCCTCATTGTGGCTGTGGGGGGATCCCCCGGTGCCCACCCCCGGTGCCCACCCCCGGTGGCAGGGGACCCATCCCCTCATTGTGGCTTTGGGGGGATCCCCCCGGTGCCCGGGACCCCTCCCCTCATTGTGGCAATGGGGGGATCCCTCCGGTGCCCCCCGGTGCCCAGCTGGACCCTCACCCACGGGACCCCCCCCCTCATTGTGGCTGTGGGGGGGATCTCCCGGTGCCCACCCCCGGTGCCCACCGCCGGTGCCCGGGACCCCCCCCCTCATTGTGGCTGTGGGGGGATCCCCCGGTGCCCACCGCCGGTGCCCGGGTGATGTAACCGCGGCCGCCCCATTGCATCACCCGCGGGGCCGCGGGCACCGGGCAGGGGCCAAGGCCGGGGGCGGCGGCGGGGCCGGGACCGGCCCCGGGGACTTTGGGACCGACACAAAGTCCGCGGGGGGGGGGGGGAAAACGGGACCGGGATGGGGGGGGGGGGGTACGGACGACGACACGGTACCGGGATGGGGGTCCCGGTACCGGGATGGGGGTCCCGGTGCTCAGAGGGGGAGCGGGATGGAATTGAGACCCCCCCCCCGGGATGATGTGGGACACCGGGGGGTACCGGGACCGGGACATCCCCCCCCAGCCGGTAACGGGGTGCGGGACCCCCCCACACCGGGTACCGGGATTGCTGGGACACCGGGGCTGCAGCACCGGGACATCTGTGAGCACCGGGAACGGGACCCGTTTGGGATCCGGGACTTCCCGGTGGGTGTCACCCCCCCCACCGTGTACCGGGACCCCTGTGAACACCGAAATCCACCGGGAATAGGGGTCCGGGACTCTCCCTCCGGTCACCGGGATTTCCCGTGCACCGGGAGCCCCCGGTCGGTGTCACCCTCCCCATCGTGTACCGGGACCCCTGTGAGCACCGGCACCCAGGACCCGTTTGGGGTCCGGGACTCTCCCTCCGGTCACCGGGACTTTCTGAGCACCGGGAGCCACCGGGGGATGCGGGAACCGGGGATCCTCACCGGGGGCCCGGGATCCGAACCGGGGATCATTACCAGGAATCCTTCCCGGGAACCGGGGATCCCTACCGGGGATCCTCACCGGGAACCCTTCCCGGGGATCCCTATCGGGGTTCCTTACCGGGATCCCCACCGGAATCCTTCCCGGGAACAGGGGATCCTTACCGGGAACCCTCACCGGGAACTGGGGATCATTACTGGGATCCTTCCCGGGAACCGGGGATCCTCAGCGGAAACCCTTACCGGGATCCTTACTGGAAACCGGGAACCCTTCCCGGGAACCGGAGATCCTTACCGTGAACCCTTACCGGGGATCTTTACCGGGGATCCCTACCGGGGAACCTTACCGGGAACCCTAACCGGGGAACCTTACCGGGAACCCTAACCGGGGATCCTTACCGGGGGTCCTTACCGGGAACCCTAACCGGGGATCCTTACCGGGGGTCCTTAGCGAGAACCCTTACCGGGATCCTTACCGGGATCCTTACCGGGAATCATTACCGGGAATCATTACCGGGGATCCCTACCGGTAACCGGGCCCGCCCCGCACCCCGGTCCCCGTCCCGGCCCCGTTCTCACCGTGCCCAGCCGGAGCGGCCACATCTCGCCCAGCTCCGCACGTGGGTCCGGCCGGGTCCCGGTTCCCGGTCCCGGCCCCGGTCCCGGCCCCCACCTGGCCCCGCCCCCACGCGCGCGCTGCCGGGAGGGCGGAGCCACCGGGGCCGCGGGGGGCCGACGGGAAACTGGGGGTGCGAGAGCTCCGCCACCCCCCCCAACCGGGGTCAGCCCGGTCCCTGCGCCCCCGTCCCCAATTTTAGGGTGCCCCATCCCCAATTTTGGGGTCCCCCATCATTCCACCCCCCCATCCCTAATTTTGGGCTCCTTACAGCCCCCATCCCTACTTTTGGGGTCCCCCATCCCTAATTTTGGTCCCCTATCCCGGCACTCCCCCATCCCTAACTTTGGGGTCCCCCATCCCTAATTTTGGGGTCCCCCATCCTTGCACCCCTATCTTTAATTCTGGGGTCTTTGCAGCCTCCCATCCCTAATTTTGGGGTTCCTCATCCCTAATTTTGGGGTCCCCCATCCCTGATTTTGGGGTCCCCCATCCTTACACCCCTATCCTTAATTTTGGGGTCCTTGCACCCCCCATCCCTAATTTTGGGGTCCCCCATCCCTAATTTTGGGGTCCCCGATCCCTGCACCCCCCATCCCTAATTTTGGGGTCCCCCATCCTTTCACCCCTATCCTTAATTTTGGGGTCCTTGCAGCCCCCCATCCCTAATTTTGGGGTCCCCCATCCTTAATTTTGGTCCCCTATCCCGGCACTCCCCCATCCTTAATTTTGGGGTTCCCGATCCCTGCACCCCCCATCCCTAATTTTGGGGTCCCCCATCCTTTCACCCCTATCCTTAATTTTGGGGTCCTTGCAGCCCCCCCATCCCTAATTTTGGGGTCCCCCATCCCTGATTTTGGGGTCCCCCATCCCTGATTTTGGGGTCCCCCCTCCTTACACCTCCCATCCCAAATTCCGGGGGTCCCCCCCACCCAGTGGTTGGACCAACAAAACCCTTTTCACTTTCCCAGTCTTTTTTTATTTTATTTTATTTTATTTTCCACTTTTTTTCCATTTTCATTTTCTTTACAAAAACAAAAAAAAAAAAAAAACCCAAAAAGATGCAGAAGAAACCCCCGAGAGGAGGGGGCAGAAGGACTGAGACCCCCCCCCAAAAGCACCCTCATGTGCCCCCCTTGTGCCCCCCCAGAGTTGGCATCGCCCCCCCAGTGCCCCCCCAGCATTGGGGGTCCTGCCTGCACCCCCCAGCTGCTTTTTGGGGGGGGTCTCGATGGGTGGGGAGAGGTCTCGATGGGTGGGGAGGGGTCTCGGTGGGTGGGGTGGGGGGGGGTCGGGACCCCCAGCACCAGTTGTACCCAATGGGGGGGGCAGGGGGGGAGTTTTGGGGGGACTGGGGAGGGGTCTCGAGGGGTTTTGGGGGCACTGGGGAGGGGTCTCGAGGAGTTTTGGGGGGTCGTGGGGGTCTCAAAGGGTTTTTGGGGGGGTGAGGAGGGGTCTCGAGGTGTTTTTGGGGGGGTGAGGAGGGGTCTCAAGGTGTTTTTGGGGGGGGTGAGGAGGGGTCTCAAGGTGTTTTTGGGGGGGGGTGAGGAGGGGTCTCAAGGGGTTTTGGGAGGGTGAGGAGGGGTCTCGAGGGGTTTTGGGGGGGTGAGGAGGGGTCTCGAGGTGTTTTTGGGGGGGTGAGGAGGGGTCTCGAGGGGTTTTGGGGGGTCGTGGGGGTCTCAAGGTGCTTTGGGGGTCCGGGATTCCCAGTGCTGCAATGATGGGGTGTCAGTGGAGGAGGGGGCTGGGACCCCCAAAAACAGGGGGGGACCCCAATTATGGGGTCTCAATGGGGGACCCCCAGGACAGGGGTACCCCAATGATGGGGTCTCAGGGGTGGAGGGGACCCCCAAAAAAAGGTGTACCCCAGATTGGGGGGCTGCAGTGATGGGGTCTCAGGGGATGAAGGGGACCCCCAAAAACATGTGTACCCCAATTATGGGGTCTCAGGGGTGAAGGAGACCCCCCCCAAAAAAGGTGTACCCCAGATTGGGGGGCTGCAGTGATGGGGTCTCAATGGGGGACCCCCAGAACAGGTTACCCCAATTATGGGGGTCTCAGGAGGTGAGTGGGACCCCCAGAACTGGCTGTACCCCAATTATGGGGTCTCAATGGGGGACCCCCAAAACAGGCTTACCCCAATTATGGGGTCTCAATCGGGGACCCCCAAAACAGGCGTACCCCAATTATGGGGGCTCAGGAGGCGGGTGGGACCCCCAGAACAGGCGTACCCCAATTATGGGGGGCTCAGGAGGTGGGTGGGACCCCCAGAACTGCCTGTACCCCAATTATGGGGTCTCAGGAGGTGGGTGGGACCCCCCGAACTGGCTGTACCCCGTTGTGCTGCAGGGCTGGGATGTCATTTTGGGGTGGAACCCGCAGCCCCCAGCCCCAACTGAACCCCAATGATGGGACAGAATTGGGGGGGGGGGGTCCAGGACCCCCAGCACCGCCTGTCCCACAACCCCAGCACGGAGTGATGAAGAGGAGGCTGCAGTGGGGGTGACAGGGACCCCCAAATGCCACCAAACCCCCCCTGCCCTGCTGCCATCAGCCGAAATGGGGATTTTCCTGCTGAAAATGGGGATTTTCCTGCTGAAAATGGGGATTTTCCTGCTGGAAATGGGGATTTTCCTGCTGAAAATGGGGATTTTCCTGTTGAAAATGGGGATTTTCCTGCTGGAAATGGGGATTTTCCTGTTGAAAATGGGGATTTTCCTGCTGGAGTTGTAGTCAGGACAGACCTTCTGCACCATCGATGCTGAGGAAGGAGATGAAGATGCAGATGAGGAAGGTCACAGTGATGAAGAGGAGGCTCCTGTGGGGGTGACAGGGACCCCAAATTCCACCAAATCCACTGCCCCATTGCCATCATCCAAAACAGGAATTTTCGTGCTGGAAGTTGTAACCTTCTGCACCAGCTTGTGGTCAATGCTGAGGAAGGAGATGAAGATGCAGATGACCTTGAAGGTCACAGTGATGAAGAGGAGACCTCCAAGTGCCACCAAACCCCTGTCCCGCTGCCATCATCCAAAACAGGAATTTTCGTGCTGGAAGTTGTAACCTTCTGCACCAGCTTGTGGTCAATGCTGAGGAAGGAGATGAAGATGCAGATGACCTTGAAGGTCACAGTGATGAAGAGGAGGAGAGGAGGCTCCTGTGGGGGTGACAGGGACCTCCAAATGCCACCAAACTCCCCCTGCCCCATCAGCCAAAATAAGGATTTTCCTGCTGGAAGTTGTAGTCGGGACAGACCTTCTGCACCAGCTTGTAGTCGATGCTGAGGAAGGAGATGGAGATGCAGATGACCTTGAAGGTCACAGTGATGAAGAGGAGACCTCCAAGTGCCACCAAACCCCTGTCCCACTGCCTTCAGCCAAAATGGGGATTTTCCTGCTGGAAGTTGTAGTCGGGACAGACCTTCTGCACCAGCTTGTAGTCGATTAATCAATGCTGAGGAAGGAGATGAAGATGCAGATGACCTGGAAGGTCACGGTGATGAAGAGGAGGCTCCTGTGGGGGTGACAGGGAACTCCAAATGCCACCAAACTCCCCCTGCCCCATCAGACAAAATAGGGATTTTCCTGCTGAAATAAGGATTTTCCTGCTGGAAGGACAGACCTTCTTCACCATCGATGCTGAGGAAGGAGATGGAGATGCAGATGACCTGGAAGGTCACAGTGATGAAGAGGAGGCTGACAGGGACCCCAAATGCCACCAAATCCACTGCCCCATTGCCATCAGCCAAAATAGGGATTTTCTTGCTGAAAGTTGTAACCTTCTGCACCAGCTTGTGGTCAATGCTGAGGAAGGAGATGGAGATGCAGATGACCTTGAAGGTCACAGTGATGAAGAGGAGGCTGCAATGGGGGTGACAGGGGACCCCCAAATGCCACCAAAACTCCCCTTATCCCCTTGTCCTGCTGCCATCAGCTGAAATAGGGATTTTCTTGCTGAAAATAAGGATTTTCCTGCTGGAAGTTGCAGTCGGGACAGACCTTCTGCACCATCGATGCTGAGGAAGGAGATGGAGATGCAGATGACCTGGAAGGTCACAGTGATGAAGAGGAGACCTCCAAGTGCCACCAAACCCCTGTCCCGCTGCCATCAGCCAAAATAGGGATTTTCCTGCTGGAAGTTGTAGTCAGGACAGATCTTCTGCACCAGCTTGTAATTGATTAATCAATGCTGAGGAAGGAGATGAAGATGCAGATGACCTGGAAGGTCACAGTGATGAAGAGGAGGCTCCTGTGGGGGTGACAGGGACCCCAAATTCCACCAAATCCACTGCCCCATTGCCATCATCCAAAACAGGAATTTTCGTGCTGGAAGTTGTAACCTTCTGCACCAGCTTGTGGTCAATGCTGAGGAAGGAGATGAAGATGCAGATGACCTTGAAGGTCACAGTGATGAAGAGGAGGAGAGGAGGCTCCTGTGGGGGTGACAGGAACCCCCAAATGACACCAAAACTCCCCTTATCCCCTTGTCCTGCTGCCATCAGCTGAAATAGGGATTTTCTTGCTGAAAATGGGGATTTTCCTGCTGGAAGTTGCAGTCGGGACAGACCTTCTGCACCATCGATGCTGAGGAAGGAGATGAAGATGCAGATGACCTTGAAGGTCACAGTGATGAAGAGGAGGCTCCTGTGGGGGTGACAGGGGACCCCCATGTCTCCTGTCCCTCTGCTATCAGCCAAAATAAGGATTTTCCTGCTGGAAGTTGTAGTCGGGACAGACCTTCTGCACCAGCTTGTAGTCGATGCTGAGGAAGGAGATGAAGATGCAGATGACCTTGAAGGTCACAGTGATGAAGAGGAGACCCCCAAATGCCACCAAACCCCTGTCCCCCAGCCATCAGCCAAAATAAGGATTTTCCTGCTGGAAGTTGTAGTCAGGACAGACCTTCTGCACCATCGATGCTGAGGAAGGAGATGGAGATGCAGATGACCTGGAAGGTCACAGTGATGAAGAGGAGGCTGACAGGGACCCCAAGTGCCACCAAATCCACTGCTCCATTGCCATCAGCCAAAATAGGAATTTTCTTGCTGAAAGTTGTAACCTTCTGCAACAGCTTGTGGTCGATGCTGAGGAAGGAGATGGAGATGCAGATGACCTTGAAGGTCACAGTGATGAAGAGGAGGCTCCTGTGGGGGTGACAGGAACCCCAAATGCCACCAAATCCACTGCCCCATTGCCATCAGCCAAAATGGGGATTTTCCTGCTGGAAGTTGTAGTCGGGACAGACCTTCTGCACCAGCTTGTAGTCGATGCTGAGGAAGGAGATGAAGATGCAGATGACCTTGAAGGTCACAGTGATGAAGAGGAGGCTGACAGGGACCCCAAGTGCCACCAAATCCACTGCCCCATTGCCATCAGCCAAAATGGGGATTTTTCCTGCTGGAAGTTGTAGTCAGGACAGATCTTCTGCACCAGCTTGTAGTCGATTAATCAATGCTGAGGAAGGAGATGGAGATGCAGATGACCTTGAAGGTCACAGTGATGAAGAGGAGGAGAGGAGGCTCCTGTGGAGGTGACAGGAACCCCCGAATGACAGCAAAACTCCCCTTATCCCCTTGTCCTGCTGCCATCAGCTGAAATAGGGATTTTCTTGCTGAAAATGGGGATTTTCCTACTGGAGTTGTAGTCAGGACAGACCTTCTGCACCAGCTTGTAGTCGATTAATCAATGCTGAGGAAGGAGATGGAGATGCAGATGACCTTGAAGGTCACAGTGATGAAGAGGAGGCTCCTGTGGGGGTGACAGGGGACCCCCATGTCTCCTGTCCCTGTGCCATCAGCCAAAATAAGGATTTTCCTGCTGGAAGTTGTAGTCGGGACAGACCTTCTGCACCAGCTTGTAGTCGATGCTGAGGAAGGAGATGAAGATGCAGATGACCTTGAAGGGCTTGGAGCAGAGCCAGGCCGCGTGGCTCTGCGTGTGCTCGGTGAAGCAAACCTTGGAGGGGTCGTAGAGGCACGGCTTGTTCTTCCTGGCCCTGTTGGTTTTCTCGTACTCCACGTGGCAGTTGAGCGCCTTGGCCGGGCGCCCCTCGGGCAGGGTGCTCTGCTGGGCACGGGGAGCCGGGCCTGGCAGGGCTGGCACCACCACCTCGAAGCCCACGGCCTTGGAGGGTGGCACGATGCTGACGGAGACGTTGCCCAGGCTGGAGGAGTTGTGTCTGAAGTAGACGCTGAAGGTGCCGTTGATGTGGTCCACGATCTTGCCCGTCACCAGGAGGCTGAATTTGAGCGTTTTGATGTTGAAGTAGAAATCGCCCCAGCCGAAAATCTTCTTGGCGCGGCTGGATTTGAGGGTGGGCTTGCGGTGGGCGCGGGGGTTCGGGGGCTCCAGGGACGTTTGGTTCTTCTGCCAGTGCCAGGGGCTGCGGGAGGTGCCCGCCGGGGTGCCCGTGCCCACCCTGGGGGGCTCTGCCGGGATCAGGTGCCCGGGGTTGAGCGCCGGGGGGTTCAGGGCGCCGTAGGGGACGTCCTTGAGGAGGCCCGAGGTGCCCATCTCCAGGTAGCCCAGGGCTTTGGGGACGTGGCCGCCGGCGCACACGGTCTGGGGAGGGAGGGGAGAGGGGTGAGCTGTGCCTGTGGCCTTCCTCGGCACTCTGTCGGTGCCCTCCTCATCCTCCTGCGTGCATCATGCTCATCCTCCTACCAACAGCCCCTTCCTCATCCTCTACCAACAGCCCCTTCCTCATCCTCTACCAACAGCCCCTTCCTCATCCCTCAGTCTGCACCTTCCTCATCCTTCTGCATGCACCCTCCTCATCCTCTACCTGCTCCTCCCTCTTCATCCTCTACCTACAGCCCCTTCCTCATCCCTCAGTCTGCACCTTCCTCATCCTTCTGCATGCACCCTCCTCATCCTCTACCTACAGCCCCTTCCTCATCCCTCAGTCTGCACCTTCATCATCCTTCTGCCTGCATCCTCCTCATCCTCTACCTGCTCCTCCCTCCTCATCCTCCTACCAACAGCCCCTTCCTCATCCTTCTGCCTGCACCCTCCTCATCCTCTACCTGCTCCTCCCTCCTCATCCTCTACCTACAGCCCCTTCCTCGTCCCTCAGTCTGCACCCTCCTCATCCTCCTGCCTGCACCCTCCTCACTTTCCTAGTTACAGCCCCTTCCTCATCCCTCTGTCTGCACCTTCCTCATCCTCCTGCATGCATCCTGCTCTTCCTCATTACTCCCTCCTCATCCTCCCACCTGAACCCTCCTCGTCCTTCTGTCTGCACCCTCCTCATCCTCCTTCCTTCTCCCTCCTCATCCTCCTGCCTACTTCTCCCTCCTCATCATCTCACCTGAACCCTCATCACCCCTCTGCTTTCACCCTGCTCATTGTCCTTCCTCCTCCCTCCTCATCCTCCTTCCTGCACCCTCCTCATCCTCTACCAACAGCCCCTTCCTCATCCCTTTGTCTGCACCTTCCTCATCCTCCTTCCCGCACCCTCCTCGTCCTCCTGCCTGCACCCTCCTCATCCTCCTACCTACAGCCCTCTCCTCATCCTCCTTCCTACTCCTCCCTCCTCATCCTCCCACCTGAACCCTCCTCATCCTCCTGCCTGCACCTTCCTCATCCTCCCACCTGAATCCTCCTCATCCTCTCCTGCACCCTCCTCATCCTCTACCTGCTCCTCTCTTCTCCTCCTCCTTCCTCCACCTTCCTCATTCTCCCACCTGAACCCTCCTCATCCTCCTGCCTGCACCTTCCTCGTCCTCTTGCCTGCACCCTCCTCATCCTCCTACCTATTCCTCCCTCCTCATTCTCCCACCTGAACCCTCCTCATCCTCTCTCCTGCGCCCTCCTCATCCTCTCCCACCTCCTCCCTCCTCAGCCTCCTTCCTGCACCCTCCTCATCAGGGGCCTGCACTCTCCTCATCCTCCTACCTATTCCTCCCTCCTCATCCTCCTGCCTGCACCCTCCTCACCCTCTCCTTACTCCTCTCTTCTCCTCCTCCTCCTTCCTCCATCTTCCTCATTCTCACACCTGAACCCTCCTCATTCCTCTGCCTGCACCTTCCTCATCGTCTCTCCTGCACCCTCCTCCTCCTCTCCTTCCTCCTCCCTCCTCCTCCTCCCCTGGCACTGCCACCAGCGATCAGCTCCAGCTGCCAGCCCCAGCCTGGGCCCCCACCCCTGTCCCTCACCCCCGTGCCCCCATCCTCATCCTCGCGGGGTGCCCGCCGTGCCCCCCGTGCCCCCATCCTCATCCTCGCGGGGTGCCCGCCGTGCCCTCCTGCCCTGCCAGCTGCTGCGGCAGCCCCGGGCTCGTCAATCACTGTCACCCTGAGCTGCCCGGGGTCACCTGGAGCCCCGGAGGGGACTGGGGAGGGGGAGATGGGCACAGGCACCAGCTGGAGGGGCTGGAGGGGCTGGGGAGGGCTGGAAAATCGAGGCAGGATCAGGGAACGGCTCCTGGCATTGCTGGGGGTGATGCTGGCATCGCTCACCCCGCAGGATGGCTCTAAAATAATTTTTTTAAAAGAAAATAATAATTTTTTTAAAATAAAATATCAATATTTAAAAAAATAAAATAAAATAAAATAAATATTAAAATAAAAATTTTAATATTATTTTTAAAATATATAATCGAAATAAATATAATAAAAATAATATCATAAAATAGTAATTTTATAAAATAAAATAGTAATTTTAATGTTAATTTTAAAATTAGAATCAAAATAAATAGGATAAAAATATTCATTTTATAAAGATAAAATATTGATTTTAACATTAATTTTAAAAATAGAATCAAAATAAATATTATAAAAATAATATAATAAAAATATTAATTTTATAAAAGTAAAATATCAACTTATAAAATAAATTATTTGATTTTTTACTGGTGGAGCAGAATGGCTCTAAAACATTTTTTACTTTATAAAATAAAATTTTAATTTTAATGTTAATTTTTAAAAATAGAATCAAAATAAATATAATAAAAATAATAGAATAAAAATTTTAATTTTTATGAAATAAAATATTAATTTATAAAAGAAATTATTTTATTTTTTAAAGGAGGAGCAGGATAGCTCTGAGTTATTTTTTCTTTTATAAAATAAAATATTAATGTTAATATTAATTTAAAAAATAGAATCAAAATAAATATAATAAAAATAATAGAATAAAAATGGTAATTTTTATGAAATAAAATATTAATTTATAAAAGAAATTATTTGATTTTTTAAAGGAGGAGCAGGATGGCTCTGAAATATTTTTTCTTCTATAAAAGAAAATATCAATTTCAATATATTCTATTTAAAAAATAGAATCAAAATAAATAGAATAAAAATAATATAATAAAAATGTTACTTTTTATAAAATAAAATAATAATTTATAAAATAAATTATTTTATTTTTTAAAGGAGGAGCAGGAGGGCTCTAAAATAAAGATTATTTTATTTTTTAAAGGAACTTCTCATCCTTTCAATTGCCCTTAATTCCCTTCATTGAGGTTCGTGGATTTTTCCTTGGAGAGGAATTAAGAGTGAAAAGGCTCCATGGGATCCATCCCTGGGACCCCCCCGAGCTGTGCCAGGGCTCCTAAATCTGCCCTGGTTGTGCCAGGCTGAGCTCCTAAATCTGCTCTGGCTGTGCCAGGCTGGGCTCCTAAACCTGCTCTGGCTGTGCCAGGCTGGGCTCCTAAACCTGCTCTGGCTGTGCCAGGCTGGGCTCCTAAACCTGCTCTGGCTGTGCCAGGCTGGGCTCCTAAACCTGCTCTGGTTGTGCCAGGCTGGGCTCCTAAACCTGCTCTGGCTGTGCCAGGCTGGGATCCTAAACCTGCTCTGGTTGTGCCAGGCTGGGCTCCTAAACCTGCTCTGGCTGTGCCAGGGCTCCTAAACCTGCTCTGGCTGTGCCAGGGCTCCTAAACCTGCTCTGGTTGTGCCAGGCTGAGATCCTAAACCTGCTCTGGCTGTGCCAGGCTGGGCTCCTAAATCTGCTCTGGTTGTGCCAGGCTGGGCTTCTAAACTTGCTCTGGCTGTGCCAGGCTGAGCTCCTAAACCTGCTCTGGCTGTGCCAGGCTGGGATCCTAAATCTGCTCTGGCTGTGCCAGGCTGAGCTCCTAAACCTGCTCTGGTTGTGCCAGGCTGGGATCCTAAACCTGCTCTGAGAGAGGAACCCTGGCATCATGTCCATGGGAAGGGGATTTGGGGTCTTTCAGCCCATTTGGGGTCTCCAGCCCATTTGGGGTCTTTCAGCCCATTTGGGGTCTCTCAGCCCATTTGGGGTCTCTCAGCCCATTTGGTGTCTTTCAGCCCATTTGGGGTCTCTGAGCCCATTTGGGGTCCCTCAGCCCCTCGGGGGGTCATTGGGTGGTGCAGAGCATCCCTGGGACCCCCTGATCTGTGCAGGGCTGAGCCCCTAAATCTGCTCTGAGAGAGGAACCCTGGGCAGCCCTGCCACATCCATGGGAAGGGGAATTGGGGTCTCTCAGCCCATTTGGGGTCTCTCAGCCCATTTGGTGTCTCCAGCCCATTTGGGATCTTTCAGCCCATTTGAGGTCCTTCAGCCCATTTGGGGTCCTTCAGCCCTTTTGGTGTCTCCCAGCCCATTTGGGGTCTCCAGCCCATTTGGGATCTCTGAGCCCATTTGGGGTCTCTCAGCCCATTTGGGGTCTCCCAGCCCATTTGGGGTCCTTCAGCCCATTTGGTTCTCTGAACCCATTTGGGGTCCTTCAGCCCATTTGGGGTCTCTGAGCCCATTTGAGGTCTCTCAGCCCATTTGAGGTCCTTCAGCCCATTTGGGGTCTCTCAGCCCATTTGGGGTCTCCAGTCCATTTGGGGTCTCTGAGCCCATTTGGGGTCTTTCAGCCCATTTGGGGTCTCTGAGCACATTTGGGGTCTCTCAGCCCATTTGGTTCTCTGAACCCATTTGGGGTCTTTCAGCCCATTTGGGGTCCCTCAGCCCCTCGGGGGGTCATTGGGTGGTGCAGAGCATCCCTGGGACCCCCTGATCTGTGCAGGGCTGAGCCCCTAAATCTGCTCTGAGAGAGGAACCCTGGGCAGCCCTGCCACATCCATGGGAAGGGGAATTGGGGTCTCTCAGCCCATTTGGGGTCTCTCAGCCCATTTGGTGTCTCCAGCCCATTTGGGATCTTTCAGCCCATTTGAGGTCCTTCAGCCCATTTGGGGTCCTTCAGCCCATTTGGGGTCTCCAGCCCATTTGGGGTCTCTCAGCCCATTTGGGGTCTCCAGCCCATTTGGGGTCCTTCAGCCCATTTGGGGTCTCTCAGCCCATTTGGTGTCTCCCAGCCCATTTGGTTCTCTGAACCCATTTGGGGTCTCTGAGCCCATTTGGGGTCTCCAGCCCATTTGGGGTCTCTGAGCCCCTCGGGGGTGCCGCAGAGCCGCAGCCCAGCTCCCTCCCCGCGCCCCCAGCCCGGCCATCCCCGCGCTCCCCCCGGTCTCTCCCCGCTCGCCGCTGCTCTCTCCCTTATCTATTTTTCAACGCAGCTTCAAAGCCGGGCGCCCTCAGCCAGCCGGAGAGGGAGGGGCAGCACCGGGATGGGGAGATGATAACGAGGGGAGCGGGAGAGGGGGAACCCCCCGAGCTGAGCGGGGTGGGCTCTGCACCCCATCTCCGCACCCATCAGCTCTGGGACCCCTCGCACCCCGCTGGGAGAGGGTCCCAAATCCCCCAAATCTGGGGTTCCCAGCTCAGGGGATCGGGCACAGCAGCTCGTTCTCGATTTCTGGAAGTTTCTGAGCTCTGAATTTCCATCTCAGCCAGGGCTGGGAGCCAGGGCAGTGCCGCAGGTGCCTCTGCCCTTCCTCCCCTGCCTCAGTTTCCCTTTTCCAGCCCCCCCTGTGCGGGGTGAGGGGTTGGGTTGGAAGAGGCTGAGATGGGAATGGCAGGGAAGGGACAGAAAGGGACAGGGAGGGACAGGGAGGGACAGGGAGGGACAGGGAGGGACAGGGATGGGACAGGGAGGGACAGGGAAGGGAGAGAAGTGGACAGGGATGGACAGGGAGGGACAGGAAGGAACCAGGGTGGGACAGGGACGAGCAGCACCGGGATGGGGAGATGATAACGAGGGGAGCGGGAGAGGGGGAACCCCCCGAGCTGAGCGGGGTGGGCTCTGCACCCCATCTCCGCACCCATCAGCTCTGGGACCCCTCGCACCCCGCTGGGAGAGGGTCCCAAATCCCCCAAATCTGGGGTTCCCAGCTCAGGGGATCGGGCACAGCAGCTCGTTCTCGATTTCTAGAAGTTTCTGAGCTCTGAATTTCCATCTCAGCCGGGGCTGGGAGCCAAGGCAGTGCCGCAGGTGCCTCTGCCCTTCCTCCCCTGCCTCAGTTTCCCTTTTCCAGCCCCCCCTGTGCGGGGTGATGGGGTTGGGTTGGAAGAGGCTGAGATGGGAATGGCAGGGAAGGGACAGAAAGGGACAGAAAGGGACAGGAAGGGACAGGGATGGGACAGGGAGGGATAAGGAAGGACAGGGAGGGACAGGGAGGGGACAGGGAAGGGACAGGGAGGGACAGGGATGGGACAGAAGTGGACAGGGATGGACAGGGAGGGACAGGGAGGGACAGGGATGGACAGGGAAGGGACAGGGAGGAGACAGGGATGGGACAGGGAGAGACAGGGAGGGACAGGGAGGGACAGGAGGGGACAGGGAGGGACAGGGATGGGACAGAGAGGGACAGGGATGGGACAGGGAGGGACAGGGATGGGGCAGGGAGGGACAGGGAAGGGACAGGGATGGGGCAGGGAGGGACAGGGAAGGGACAGGGACGGACAGGCAGTGGGAGCACAGGGGGACAGACAGACAGACAGACACTCGTTGTGCGACAGCGCCAGGAGCTGGGGGGGCACGGACAGACCACAATCCCCCCATCCGGGCTCGGGGCCGGGCTGGCATCCCCCCAATCCCCCCAATCCCCCCCAAACCCCTCCGCAGGAGCTGCCGGGGGATGAAAGGGAATTGCAGAGCAGCGCTGCACCGGCAGCGATCGATGGCGGCACCGACGGCGCGGGGGGACCCCCGCAACCCCCGCCGAGCCCAGCGGGGCCGGGGGGGCTCGGGGCGTGCGGGGATGAGCAGGGACGGGGAGGTTTAGTGGGGAGCCAAGGTCACCCCCCTGCGGGCCTCAGCGCTGTCGGCATTCAGGGCAGGTGCGGAACACCTCGCGTTAAATATTCATGTTCGTGTTCCTGCTCGGTGCCTCCTGTCGAGGTGCAGACGTGCCCCTGAACCTCCTGGACACATCCCCTATCTCATCCTGTCCCCGTTATTACCATCATCCTGTCCCCATCCCTGTCCCCATCCCCTGTCCACATCCTTGTCCCCATCCCTGTCCCCATCCCTGTCCCCATCCCCTGTACACATCCTTGTCCCCATCCCTGTCCCCATCCCCTGTCCCCATCTCTGTCCCCACCCTCGTCTCTATTCCTGTCCCCATCCCGATCCCCATCCCCTGTCCCCAGTGTCCCCGAACCTCCTGGACACGCCTTGGGGGGGTCTCAGTGCCCCTGAACCTCCTGTCCCCATCCTGTCCCCATCCTGTCCCCATCCCTGTCCCCATCTCTGTCCCTATCCCTGTCCCCATCCCTGTCCCCATCCCCTGTCCCCATCCCTGTCCCCAGTGTCCCTGAACCTCCTGGACACATCCCCATTCCCACCCTGTCCCCACCCTGTCCCCATCCCCTTTCCCACCCTGTCCCCATCCTGTCCCCATCCCTGTTCCCACCCTGTCCCCATCCCTGTCCCCACCCTGTCCCCATCCTGTCCCCACCCTCTCCCCAGTGTCCCCGAACCCCCTGGACACGCCTCGGGGGGGTCTCAGTGCCGGCCCCCTCCCTCTCTGTTCTCAGCATTGCCCAGCGCCGGCTCTGCTGCCGCTCAGGTTACCTGAGATGTTGTTTTTCACTGTCACACGCACGGCTGCATCTACACAGCCCCTGCTCACCTCCCCTCCTCATCCTCATCCTCATCTTCATCCTCATCCTCACCCCTTCCTCATCCTCATCCTCATCCCATAGCATCATCCTCATCCCCTCCTCATCCTCAGCCTCATCCTCATCCTCATCCCACAGCATCATCCTCAACCCCTTCCTCCTCCTTACCCCCTTCCTCATCCTCATCCCATCCTCATTCTCATCCCCTCCTCATCCTCACCCCCTCCTCCATCCTCATCCCATCCTCATCCTCACCCCCCTCCTTATCCTCAGCCCCTCCTCCTCCTCACCCCCCCCTTCTCATCCTCACCCCTTCCTCATCCTCATCCTCATCCTCACCCCTTCCTCATCCTCATCCTCATCCTCATCCTCATCCTCACCCCCTCTTCATCCTCACCCTCTCCCCCCTCCTCATCCTCACCCCCTCCTCATCCTCATCCTCATGCTCATCCTCACCCCCCTCCTCATCCCATCCTCATCCTCACCCCCTCCTCATCCCACAGCATCATTCTCACCCCCTCCTCATCCTCACCCCCTCCTCATCCTCAGCCTCACCCCCTCCTCATCCTCACCCTCACCCTCACCCCCTCCTCATCCTCATCCTCATCCTCACCCCCTCCTCATCCTCATCCTCATCCCACAGCATCGTTCCGTGCTTTAGCTGCTCTCCAGCCCCCCGCGTGGCACCCCCGGGGCCGGGAGAGGCTGCGGGGAGGGCCGGAGGCGGCTGCAGAGGGACCGGGGAAGGCTCTCGGTGCCTTCGGCATCAATTTGGTTTGTCAGCCCCGGCGCTGATGGCCACTCACATCCCATTTGCTGCCGGGGCCAGGCGCCGTCAGCGGCTCCCCCGAGAGCCTCGGTCACCTTGGTGGAGGGGAGGGGAGCAGCAGAGGGGGGCACAGGGGGCTGGTGTGGGTTGGGATGGGTTGGGATGAGCTCCAGCACCCCGAGAGAGAGGCTGGGAGCGATGGCAGAACAGCCCCAGCAGCACTGGGGGGAGCAGAGCACCACGACAGCCCCAGCGAAGGCCTCATTGTCACCAACACCTGTCCCTGTGCCAGGCTTGTCCCCATCTCTGCTGCCAACCTGTTTCCATTCCTACAGCCAGCCTGTGCCTGTCCCCATGGCCAGTCTGTCTCCATGCCCACCGTCAGCCTCTTTCTGTTCCTAATGCTGCTCTGTGCCCATTAATATCACCACCCTGTCCCCATTAATATCACCACCCTGTCCCCATTAATATCACCACCCTGTCCCCATTATTGCCACCAGCCTGTCCCCATTAATACAACCACCCTGTCCCCATTAATATCACCACCCTGTGCCCATTAATATCACCACCCTGTCCCCATTAATACCACCACCCTGTGCCCATTATTGCCACCAGCCTGTCCCCATTAGTACCATCAGCCTGTCCCGATTAATATCACCCCCTTGACCCCATCCCTACCATCATCCTGTCCCCATCATTACCACCACATTGCCCCCATTAATACCACCAGCCTGTCCTCATGAATACCACCCCCCTGTCCCCATTCCTGTCCCCATCCCCTTTCCCACCCTGTCCCCATTATTACCACTACATTGTCCCCATTAATCCCACCAGCCTGTCACCTTTCATACCACCAGCCTGTCCCTGTCCCCACCCTGTCCCCAACCCAGCCATCACCCTGTCTCCACTAGTACCATCAGCCTGTCCCTGTCCTACCACCACCCTGTCCCCATTATTACCACCCTGTCCCCATTAAAATCACCAGCCTGTCCCTATGTCTACCTCCATGCTGTCCCCATTACTGCCACCACCCTGTCCCCATCCCCTTTCCCATCCTGTCCCCATTAATACCATCACCCTGTCCCCATTATTGCCACCACCCTGTCCCCATCCCCTTTCCTACCCTGTCCCCACCCTGTCCCCATCCTGTCCCCATTAATTCCACCACCCTGTCCCCATCCCTACCTCCATCCTGTCCCCACCCCTGTCCCCATCCCCTTTCCCATTCTGTCCCCATTAATGACACCACCCTGTCCCCATTAATACCATCACCCTGTCCCCATCCCCTTTCCCATCCTATCCACACCCCTGTCCCCATTAATACCATCACCCTGTGCCCATACTGTCCCCATCCCCTTTCCCATCCCTGTCCCCATCCTGTCCCCACCGTGTCCCCATCCCCTTTCCCAACCTGTCCCCATCCCCTTTCCCATTCCTGTACCCATTAATACCATCACCCTGTCCCCACACTGTCCCCATCCCTGTCCCCATCCTGTCTCCACCCGGTCCCCATCCCCTTTCCCATCCTGTGCACATCCCTGTCCCCATTAATGCCATCAGCCTGTTCCTGTCTCATCCCTGTCCCCATCCTGTCCCCATCCCTGTCCCCATCCTGTCTCCACCCGGTCCCCATCCCCTTTCCCATCCCTGTCCCCATTAATACCATTACCCTGTCCCCACCCTGTCCCCATCCCTGTCCCCATCCCCTTTCCCATCCCTGTCCCCATTAATACCATTACCCTGTCCCCACCCTGTCCCCATCCCTGTCCCCATCCCCTTTCCCATCCCTGTCCCCATTAATACCATTACCCTGTCCCCACCCTGTCCCCATCCCTGTCCCCACCCTGTCCCCATCCTGTCCCCATCCCTGTCCCCATCAATACCATCACCCTGTCCCCATCCTGTCCCCATCAATACCATCACCCTGTCCCCATCCCTGTCCCCCCCTGTCCCCACCCCTGTCATCCTCCCCCTCTCCCCTCCTCGCGGTTCCCCCTCTCTCCCCACGGCCTCGGGCTCATCCCATCCCCTCCCCTGTCACCCCGGCCGCCTTCGTTAGCACCAGGAGATTAATTGGAGGTGCAGAGCGACAATCCCCGCGGGGCCGCTCCCCCCGGCAGCCCGGGCCCGGGGCGCCGTGGCATTTCCAAAGGTTAGCAGCAAACAAGGTGCCTCTGACAGCTCCCATTCATCTCCCGGAGCCGCTGCGGCTCCGCGGGGCTGCGGGAGCCGCCCGGAGAGCCCAGGCGTGGCCGGCAGGGTGAGCATGATGGGGGAGACGGAAAGGGAAAGGTTTGTAAATAGGATTGTCTGGCAAAAGATTTGTGAGATTATGGAAATTGTAAACGAGATTGAAATGAAAGCAACCAGGGGGGTCACGGGCAGACAGACAGACAGACAGACAGGTGATGGGGGAGATGCAACAGGAAAGACTTATAAAACTGGAAAAAATAATTTATATTAATAGAAACATATAAAATATATTTATAAATATAAGACTGGGAAAAAAGATTGTGAGAATATGGAAACTATAAGTGAAATTGAATTGAAAGGGAGTTTAGGTGAGCCAGGACCCACAGACACACAGACAGACAGACAGGTGAGGATGATGGGGGAGATGCAACGGGAAAGACTTATATTTATAAGTCTGGAAAAATAATTTATATTAATAGAAACATATAAAATATAAATATAAATCTGGGAAAAAAAAAGATTTTGAAATTATGGAAACTATAAGCGAGATTGAAATGAAAGGGAGTTTAGGTGAGCCAGGGGGGTCACGGATGGACAGACACACAGACAGACAGGTGGAGTGTTGGGGGAGATGAAACTGGAAAAATTTATAAATAGGAAAGCCTGGCAAAAGATTGTGAGATTATGGAAATTATAAACGAGATTGAAATGAAAGCCACCAGGGAGGTCATGGACAGGCACACACACAGACAGACAGGTGAGGATGATGGGGGAGATGAAACAGGGAAGCCTCATAAATATGATTAATTTTGAGAATATGGAAACTATAAGTGAGATTGAAGTGAAATCAAGTTTAGGTGAGCCAGAATGGACAGACACACAGACAGACAGGTGGAGTGTTGGGGAAGATGAAACAGGAAAGCCTTATAAATATGATTGTCTGGCAAAAGATTTTGAGAATATGGAAACTATAAGCAAGATCAAAATGAAAGCAAGCTTTGAGATCCCTTAGTTACTGAACAACTGGAAAACAATGGTGTGGCCAGCTGAAGGTGATTCCCTTTTGATGGAACAACACCCTCTGCTTGCAGACAGGCCCAAGGGTCAGAGCAGACCCTGCCAGCTTGGCAGAAGGGGCCCAAAGAGGAGTTTTTAGGGTTTAAAATGTAGCACAATGATTCTTACAGGCTGTATGTAAATGCTGTAGGATTTGTGTATTGTACTAGATTGGTTAGTGAAAATCAGAATATTCAACACAGAAGATTTATTGTATTGGAATGGGAACCTCACACTCTCACCCTTTTACTCTCTTACCTTTTTACTCCCTTACTCTCTTACCCTCTCATCCTCTCTCCCCTCTCTTCTCTCAGTCCTGCTCCAGCTGTGCCTGGCAGCTCCCAGCAGCTCCCTGCCCTTGGCCCTTTGCAATAAACCCCAAATTCCATGACCAGAAGAAAATTTATTGTATTGTAACAGGAACCTCGTCCTCTTTTACTCTCTCTCTTTACCCTCTTTACTCTTCCTCACTCTCTCATCCCTTTACCACGCTCTTGCCTTCTCTCCTCTCAGTCCTGCTCTGAGCTGTGCCTGGCAGCTCCCAGCAGCTCCCTGCCCTTGTCCCTTTGCAATAAACCCCAAATTCCACACCCTGGCCTCAGAGATCTCTCGTGTGCACACACGCAGTGACACACACATATGGTGACACACATGGTGACACACATATAGTGACACACATGGGGGCACACATATAGTGACAGACATATAGTGACACACATATAGTGACACACATATAGTGACATGCATGGTGACACACACATGGTGACACACACATAGTGACACACATATAGTGACACACATGGTGACACGCATATAGTGACACACCTATAGTGACAGACACATAGTGACACACATATAGTGACACACATATAGTGACACACATGGGGACACACATATAGTGACAGACATATAGTGACACACATATAGTGACACACCTATAGTGACACACCTATAGTGACACACATATAGTGACACACATATGGTGACACACATATGGTGACACACATATAGTGACACACACATGGTGACACACATATGGTGACACACATATAGCGACATGCACGGTGACACACCTATAGTGACACACATATAGTGACACACATATAGTGACACACATGGTGACACACATGGTGACACACATATAGTGACACACATGGTGACACACACATAGTGACACACCTATAGTGACACACATATAGTGACACACATATAGTGACACACCTATAGTGACACACATGGTGACACACATATAGTGACACACATATAGTGACATGCACGGTGACACACACACGGTGACACGCATGGGAACACACACAGTGACGTGCACGGTGACACGCATGTGGTGACACACACAGTGACACACAGAAGAGGAGACACACACACGATGACATGCACATGGTAACACACACATGGTGACATGCATGGGGACACACACAGTGACGTGCACGGTGACACACATGTGGTGACACACGCAGTGACACAGAGAAGAGGACACACACATGGTGACATGCACATGGTGACACACACACGGTGACATGCACATGGTGACACACACGGTGACATGCACATGGTGACACACACAGTGACGTGCATGGTGACACACATGTGGTGACACACACAGAGAAGAGGACACACACATGGTGACATGCACATGGTGGCATACACACGGTGACATGCACATGGTGACACATAGTGACATGCACATGGTGACACACACAGTGACGTGCATGGTGACACACATGTGGTGACACACACAGAGAAGAGGACACACACATGGTGACATGCACATGGTGGCATACACACGGTGACATGCACATGGTGACACACACATGGTGACATGAACATGGTGACACACACAGTGACATGCACATGGTGACACACACACATGGTGACATGCACATGGTGACACACACACGGTGACATGCACATGGTGACACATGCAGTGGCGCACACTGACACACGCATGGTGACACATGTATAGTGACATACATGCAGTGACATGCACGGTGACACACACACGGTGACACACACAGTGACACAGAGAAGAGGACACACACACGGTGACATGCACATGGTGACACACACACACACGGTGACATGCACATGGTGACACACACAGTGACATGCACATGGTGACACACACACACATGGTGACATGCACATGGTGACACACACGGTGACATGCACATGGTGACACACACACACATGGTGACATGCACATGGTGACACACACGGTGACATGCACATGGTGACACACACACACATGGTGACATGCACATGGTGACACACACGGTGACATGCACATGGTGACACACACACGGTGACACACACAGTGACACAGAGAAGAGGACACACACACGGTGACATGCACATGGTGACACACACAGTGGCGCACACTGACACACGCATGGTGACACATGTATAGTGACATACATGCAGTGACATGCACATGGTGACACACATGTTGACACACATAGTGACGTGTGGTGACACACACATGGTGACACGTATGGTGACACACACAGAGAAGGGATACCCCAGTATTGGGATGGGAACCCCCAACATTGGCCAGGCACCCCAAACACCAGGATGGGCACCCCAATGCTGGGATGGGCACACCAGCACCAGGATGGGCACCCCAACGCTGGGATGGGCACCCCAAACACCAGGATGGGCACCCCAACGCTGGGATGGGCACCCCAAACACCAGGATGGGCACCCCAACGCTGGGATGGGCACACCAACACCAGGATGGGCACCCCAGAACCAGGATGGGCACCCCAAACACCAGGATGGGCACCCCAAACACCAGGATGGGCACCCCAACACCAGGATGGGCACCCCAAACACCAGGATGGGCACCCCAAACACCAGGATGGGCACCCCAACGCTGGGATGGGCACACCAGCACCAGGATGGGCACCCCCAGCACAGAGATGGGGTACCCCAATATTGGGATGGGCATCTCCAGCACTGGGAAGGGGCACCCCAACATTGAGATGGGCACCTCAACACCAGGATGGGCACCCCAAATACCAGAAAAGGCATCCCCAGCACAGAGATGGGGTACCCCAACATCGGGATGGGCACCCCCAACACCAGAATAGGCAGCCCTAGCCCCAGGATGGGCACCCCGAACACCAGGATGGGCACCCCAAACACCAGGATGGGCACCCCAGCACCAGGACAGGTGAATCCAGCACCAGCACCTCCTCAGCCAGAGGAGAGCCTGGATGAGCTCACCAAGGCCAAATTCACCAAATTCACCAAATTCACCAAATTCACCAAATTCACCAAATTCAACCAAACCCATCCAAATCAAACCAAACCCACCAAATTCACCAAACCCAACCAAATCCAACTAAATCCAACCAAAACCAACCAAATCCACTCAATTCACCAAATCCACCAAACCTGACCAAGCCTACCAAACCCTATGAAATCCACCGAATTCACCAAACCCACCAAATCAAACCAAATTCACCAAATCCAACCAAAATCCACCTAACTAACCAAAGTCACCAAATCCCCCAAATTCACCAAATTTACCAAATCCACCGAACCCACCAAACCTAACTAAATTCACCAAATCCAACCAAATTGAAACCAAATCCAACACATTCAACCTAATCCACCAAATCCAGCCAAACCCACCAGATTCACCAAACCCACCAAGTTCACCAAATCCACCAAATTCACCAAATCCAACCAAAATTCACCAAATTCACCAAAGTCACCAAAGTCACCAAATCCCCCAAATTCGCCAAATCCACCGAATCCACCAAATCTAACTAAATTCACCAAATCCAACCAAATCAAAACCAAATCCAACACATCCAACCTAATCCACCAAATCCAACCAAATCCACCAAATCCACCAAATCCACCAAATTCACCAAATCCAACCAAAACCCCCCAAACCCACCATGGGGTCCTTCCAGCCCCGTGCTGGGGTCCCACTCCTGGTGCCACCAACGTGCCCAAGCCCCGGTGTCACCTGGAGCAGAACCAGGACCCTCGGGGGGCCAGGGGGGATCAGCTTTGGATCAGCTGTGCCCTCACCCCCCAAACATTCACCCCTCTCCTCGCTGACACAAAAAAAAATAAATATGCAAATGTTGCAGCTTTATTAACGGGCTCGGCACGCGCTGGCTAATAAATATTTCATAACCCGAGTAGGACTTTTTTTTTTATTTTCTCTCCCTCCTCCTTCTTTTTTTTTCGTTTTGGTTCCTTTTCCCTGTCACTCGTTTCCTGCCTTTTTCTTTTCCTCAGCCGTTGTTTTATTTATTTATTACTTTTAAGGCTTCACGGTGAGGTAGGAGCTGGGAGAAAAAAAAAAAATAAATGTACAACCCGAGTTTCTCCCCCCACGGGTGAAAAAGGAAAAAGTGCTGTTAAGAGCAAAGGAAAAGAAATATAATAGGAGGGAGGAGACGGCAGCAGGCAAAGGATTCGGGGCTTGTGTGACTCATTGGGCTGGAGGAGAAAAGGGAATGAATGGGAAAACAGGAGATAAACGGAGAGGGAGGGGGAGAGGGGGTGTGGGGGTGGGCAGAGAGGGGACACGGGGGTGGCAGGGGACAGGGACGGTGGGTGTTTGTCACACGGCAGCGCCCTGAGCTGAGCAACAGGCCTGGAACGGCCTGGGTTGGGTTTGGGGGGACCCAGATCCTTGTGGGGGACGCTGGGGTGGGGGATCCTCATGGGCACCACCCTGAGGAGGGTGTGGGGACAGGGGCGGCTCATGGGGATGGTGTGGGGACAAACAGCCAAACATCAACCCCACAAACAACCAAACATCAATCCCACACCTCCAGCACCAGGGATGGCCCCCAAGATGCTCCTGCCTCAGTTTCCCCACAGCAGAACAAGATCCCTCTACCCCAGCACAGAAGCAGCAGCTTCACCCCAATGCCCCCAAAATAAGGGGGACACAGGGAGCTCATGGGGATGATATGGGGACAAACAGCCAGCAGGGACAGGTTCAATGTCACTCCCACATCTCCAGCACCAGGGATGGCCCCGAGGATGGTCCTGCCTCAGTTTCCCCACAGCAGAACAAGATCCCTCTACCCCAGCACAGAAGCAGCAGCTTCACCCCAATCCCCCAAAAACCGAGGGGACAGGGGCAGCTCATGGGGATGGGCTGGGGACAAGAGGCCAGCAGGGACGTGTTCCACATCACTCGCACACCTCCAGCACCAGGGATGCCCCCAGGATGATCCTGCCTCAGTCTCCCCACAGCAGAACAGGATTCCTCTACCCCAGCAGAGAGGCAGCAGCATCCTCCAAGTCTCCCCAAAATGTGGGAGACACAGGGAGCTCATGGGGATGGTGTGGGGACAAACAGCCAGCAGGGACGGGTTCCACATCACACCCACACCCCCAGCACCAGGGATGGCCCTCACGATGTTCCTGCCTCAGTTTCCCCCCTGCAGAACAAGATTTCTCTATCTCTTCCAGCTCTTCAGCACAGAGGCAGCAGCTTCACCCCAATCCCCCCAAAATCAGGGAGACACAGGGAGCTCATGGGGATGGTCTGGGGACAAACAGCCAGCAGGGATGGGTTCCACATCAATCCCACATCTCCAGCACCAGGGATGGCCCCCAGGATGTTCCTGCCTCAGTTTCCCCACAGCAGAACAAGATCCCTCTACCCCAGCACAGAAGCAGCAACTTCACCCCAATCCCCCCAAAATCAGGGAGACACAGGGAGCTCATGGGGATGATGTGGGGACAAACAGCCAGCAGGGACGGGTTCCACATCACACCCACATCTCCAGCACCAGGGATGGCCCTCAGGATGCTCCTGCCTCAGTTTCCCCCCAGCAGAACAAGATCCCTCTACCCCAGCAGAGAGGCAGCAGCTTCACCCCAATCCCCCCAAAATCAGGGAGACGGGAGCAGTTCATGGGGATGGTCTGGGGACAAGCAGCCAGCAGGGATGAGTTTTACATCACTCCCACATCTCCAGCACCAAGGAAGCCCCCCAGGATGCTCCTGCCTCAGTTTCCCCACAGCAGAACAAGATCCCTCTACCCCAGCACAGAAGCAGCAGCTTCACCCCAATCCCCCCAAAATCAGGGGGACACAGGGAGCTCATGGGGATGGTGAGTGGGGACAAGAGAGTACAGCCAGATCCCACATCAATCCCACATCTCCAGCACCAGGGATGCCCCGAGGATGTTCCTGCCTCAGTTTCCCCCCAGCAGAACAAGATCCCTCTACCCCAGCACAGAGGCAGCAGCTTCACCCGAATCCCCCCAAAATCGGGGGACAGGGGCAGTTCATGGGGATGGTCTGGGGACAAACAGCCAGCAGGGATGGGTTCCACATCACACCCACACCTCCAGCACCAGGGATGGCCCTCAGGATGTTCCTACCTCAGTTTCCCCACAGCAGAACAAGATTCCTCTACCCCAGCACAGAGGCAGCAGCTTCACCCCAATGCCCCCAAAATCAGGAGGACAAGGGCAACTCATGGGGATGATATGGGGACAAACAGCCAGCAGGGACAGGTCCAATGTCACTTCCACACCCCCAGCACCAGGGATGCCCCTCAGGATGTTCCTGCCTCAGTTTCCCCCCTGCAGAACAAGATTTCTCTATTTCTTCCAGCTTTTCAGCACAGAGGCAGCGGCTTCACCCCAATCCCCCCAAAATCGGGGGGACACAGGCAGTTCATGGGGATGGTGAGTGGGGACAAGAGAGTACAGCCAGATCCCACATCCCTCCCACACCTCCAGCACCAGGGATGGCCCTCAGGATGTTCCTGCCTCAGTTTCCCCACAGCAGAACAAGATCCCTCTACCCCAGCACAGAAGCAGCAGCTTCACCCCAATCCCCCAAAATCAGGGAGACAGGAGCAGTTCACGGGGATGATGTGGGGACAAGCAGCCAGCAGGGATGAGTTTTACATCACTCCCACATCTCCAGCACCAAGGAAGCCCCCAGGATGTTCCTGCCTCAGTTTCCCCCCAGCAGAACAAGATCCCTCTACCCCAGCACAGAAGCAGCACCTTCACCTGAATCCCCCCAAAATCGGGGCACCCCAAGCCCTCAGCAGCTCATCCCCCACCTCCTGCTCCCCCCACCAGGCACCCCCAGCCCTTCCCTCCCCGTTCCACTTTATTATTGCAATAAATGTAGCCATAAAAGTGGCAGGTATTGGCGCTCGCAGAGATCGCTGCTCCCGAGCTATGGAAATGTAATTTCCAGTGTGCCCGGGAAATTTTATAAGATCGTATCAGGAGGGATCATAAATCCCAATCCCAGCCCCCCCACAACCTCCCTGGATGAGGCAGGACCACCGAGAAGGTCACCAGAGAGGGGGGAAATGCCAGCTTGTCCCCTGGGTGTCACCTGCAGACCCTCCTGGCATCCCCGGTGCCACCTGGGGTCTGTCCCCACCCAGCAATTGGGGGGCACCTGCAAAGTCCCCATAGAGGATTTTGATTAAAACCATCCAGGAGGAGCCCTGGGGTCACAAGGAGTGGGACCCACCCCAGCCAGGGGCTGGGTGACCCCTGGAGCAGGGGACAGAGTGTCCCTGAACCTGGGTGGCACCGGGGATCTGGGAATTGATTCGGGATTGATTTGGGATTGAGTTGGAATTGATTTGGGACTGATTTGGGATTGATTTGGGATTGATTCAGGATTGATTTGGGATTATTTGGGATTGATTTGGAGCTGGTTTGAGAATGATTTGGGATTGATTTGAAATTGATTTGGGATTGATTTGAAATTGATTTGGGATTGATTTGGGTTTGATTTGAGATCAGTTTGGGATTGATTTGGGATTGAATTGGGATTGACTTAGGATTGATTTAGGATTGATTTGGAATTGATTTGGGATTGATTTGGGGTTGATTTGGGACTGATTTGGAATTGATTTAAGATTGATTTCGGATTGATTTGGGATTATTTGAGATTGGTTTGGGATTGATTTTGGATTGATTCGCATCCCTGCTCTGTTCCTCCACAATGACTTTCCTTTTGCAACAGGGAAAGAAAAAAAGCGGGGAGGGAGGGAGGGGAGGGAGGGGAGGGAGGGGGGCACGGCGATGTGATTATTCCTCCAGCAGCAATCCAAGCGGCGGCAGAGGAAGCTTCATCTTTCCTGGGCCATTTACCTCCAAAGCCGAGCCAGGCACCGCGGCGAGGCTGGAGCCGGGCCAGGCTGGGGGCTGGGGGGGCTGGGGGGGTCTCAGCTCGGTGTCACCCCCCCAATTTGGGTCACCGGCTGCGGGGGCTCCTTGAGAGGAGGAGCTGCGGGTGCAGAAAGGGCGGGCAAAGTCATTAATGCGGGAGTGTTAATTGGCAAGGGTGTGATTGGTGATTAGCGGTGGGGGCTCAGCTGTGCTGTGTCCCCCCTCCCTCCCTCCCCATCCCGGCCACCTCTGCCAATCCCCAGCGGAAAAATGGCAATTAAAAATAGGGAAAAGCAATAAAAACGGGCCAGATCGGCACCGGAGAGAGCAGGGCTGGGTGGGTCTGGCTGGGGGGCACCCAGGGGTGCCCCCCCTTGCCCAGCCTCTGCTCCCCCCTCCTCGCTGAGGCTGCGCCAGCCACGCTCCAGGCTCCAGCCTTATTGAATCTCCCAGCTTGGGGTGCAAAGGGCACCAGAGGGAAGAGTTATTAAAAAAAGGGAAATGAGTCGCTTGGAAACCTTCTTTCGGAATAACACTGCGTGTTTGTTTGGCGATAGATTAGCTCAGCCATGCTGAGCACACACAGCACCCGCCGCAACGGCGGCCCCGGCTCGGGGAGCTGCGGGAACGGCACCGGGGGGTGCACGGGGCCCATCCCGGTACCGGGGGGTGCACGGGGCCCATCCCGGTACCGGGACATGCACGGGGCCCATGCAGAGCCCATCCCGGCACCGGGGGGTGCACGGGGCCCATTCTGGTACCGAGGGGTGCACGGGGCCCATCCCGGTACCGGGGGGTGCACGGGGCCCATGCAGAGCCCATCCCGGTACCGGGGGGTGCACGGAGCCCATTCTGGTACCGAGGGGTGCATGGAGCCCATCCCGGTACCGGGACATGCACGGGGCCCATCCCGGTACCGGGGGGTGCATGGAGCCCATCCCGGTACCGGGACATGCACGGAGCCCATCCCGGTACCGAGGGGAGCACGGAGCCCATCCCGGTACCGGGGAGTTCACGGGGACCGGTGGGCACAGGAACGGTACCAGGGGATGCACAGAGCCCATCCCGGTACCGGGGGCACCGGCCCGATTAGGGGAGCCGCAGGAATGACACCGGGGGATGCACGGAGCCCATCCCGGTACCGGGACATGCACGGGGCCCATCCCGGTACCGGTGGGTGCACGGGGCCCGGTGGGCACAGGAACAACACCGGGCGGTGCACGGGGCCCATCCCGGTACCGGAAAATACTCGGAGGCCATCCCGGCCTTGTGGGCCCCGGGGGATGCACGGAGCCCATCCCGGCCCCGGGGGCACAGGAACGGCACCGGGGCATGCACGGAGCCCATCCCGGTACTGGGGCATGCACGGGGCCCATCCCGGTACCGGGGGCATGCACGGAGCCCATCACCACCCCACGGTACCGGCCCGGTTCAGGGAGCCGCAGGAACGGCCCCGGGGGATGCACGGAGCCCATCCCGGCCCGGTGGGCGCAGGAACGGCACCGGGGGATGCACGGAGCCCATCCCGGCCCCGGGGGATGCACAGAGCCCATCCCGGCCCCGGGGGCACCGGGGAATTCACGGAGCCCATCCCGGTACCGGGACATGCACGGAGCCCATCCCGGCCCCGCGGGCACCGGGAGCTCAGCCAGCACCCAGAGCTCAGCACCCCCAGGGACCCCCGACCCCACACAAACCCCACACAAACCCCAAATCCTCCCTCCTCTGCCCCCAAACGTGCTGCACACCCCCGAGACTGAATTTCGAGTGAATTTTCCCCAAAAACTGGAGTTGAGGAGGTGGAATTGGGGTGTCCTTGTGTGGAAAGAGCTGGCAATCCCCAGGGACCCCCCGACCCCACAAAAACCCCACATCCTCCCTCCTCTGCCCCCAAATGTGCTGCTGAGCCCGAATTTTGGGTGAATTCTCCCCAAAAACAGGAGCTGGAGAGGCGGAATTGGGGTGGAAAGGGCTGGCAATCCGCAGGGACCCCCGACCCCACAAAACCCCACATCCTCCCTCCTCTGCCCCCTAATATGCTGCACAGCCCCGAGCCCGAATTTCGGGTGAATTCTCCCCAAAAACTGGAGTTGAGGAGAAGGAATTGGGGTGTCCTTGTGTGGAAAGTGCTGGCAATCCGCAGGGACCCCCGACCCCACAAAACCCCCAAATCCTCTCTCCTCTGCCCCCAAATATGCTGCACACCCCCGAGCCCGAATTTTGGGTGAATTCTCCCCAAAAACGGGAGCTGGGGAGGCGGAATCGGGGTGTCCTTGTGTGCAAAGGGCTGGCAGCAGCTGCCGAGAGCAAAACCATCTGCCAGCAACCCAGGAGGCGCCTCCGGGGCGACAGCGAGCGACAAAGGGGATGAGCTCGGCACCGCGGGCCACCCGCACGGCAGAGCGAGGCGGGATTGGCCCGCAAAGGGTTAATTGGGGGAGGAAAAGCTGCAAAGGGTTAATTTGGGAAGGAAAAGCAACACTCAGGTGCTTTTCAGAGAGCTGGATTTGCCTGCAAAGCGTTAATTTGGGGAGGAAAAGGTGTAAAGGGTAAATTTGGGGAAGGAAAAGCTGCCAACAACGCTCAGGTGTTCACGGACAGCCGGATTTGCCTGCAAAGGGTTAATTTGGGAAGGAAAAGCTGCGAAGGGTTAATTTGGGAAGGAAAAGCAACACTCAGGTGCTTCTCGGAGAGCTGGATTTGCCTGCAAAGCGTTAATTTGGGAAGGAAAAGCTGCAAAGGGTTAATTTGGGAAGGAAAAGCTGCCAGAAACACTCAGGTGCCTCACAGACAGCCGGATTTTTCTGCAAGGGTTAATTTGGGAAGGAAAAGCTGCCAACAACACTCAGGCAGCTGGGTTTGCCTGCGAGGGGTTAATTTGGGAAGGAAAAGCTGCGAAGGGTTAATTTGGGGAGGAGAAGCAACCCTCAGGTGATTCTCGGAGAGCTGGATTTGCCTGCAAAGCGTTAATTTGGGGAGGAAAAGCTGCGAAGGGTTAATTTGGGGAGGAGAAGCTGCCAGAAACACTCAGGTGCCTCACAGACTGCTGGATTTTTCTGCAAGGGTTAATTTGGGGAGGAAAAGCTGCAAAGGGTTAATTTGGGGAGGAGAAGCTGCCAGCAGCGCTCAGGTGTTCACAGAGGGAAACTGAGGCACGGGGGGCATGGCCTGGCATGGAGCGGGGTGAGGAAGGACAGACGGACAGACGGACACACGGACAGACGGACATCGCGGTGCCCGTCCTGCTGTGGCTCTCTGCCATCCCACCGCGCCTCCATCCCGCTGGTTTTGCCCAATCCTGCCCAATCCCTCCTCTGCTGAGCCCTGCCCAGCCTGGGTGCGGTCACCCCATGCCAGGGGCACCCCAGGGTGGCACCGGCCCGGCAGGAGCCCCCGGGGATGCTCAGGTTCCTCCATCCGAGGGTCCTGGGGGGGTTTTGGGGGGTGCTGAACCCCTCGGCCCCACCCGGAGGGACCCAAAATTTAATTTTTAATGAGTAGAAAATGATGGAATGTGTGGAAATAACTCTGGGGAGGGGGAAGGGGGGTGGGCGAGCAGAGGTGGGGTCGTCACCCCTGACAGCGAGGGTGGGGGGCCAGGGGACCCCCAGAGTGGGGACAGTGGGCAGGGGGGGTTTGTCCATCCAGCTGAGCACAAAATGCCAACGTCACCCGGGTGGCACTGCCAGCAAAGCCAGGGCACGGGGGTGACATCCCGGGGGTCCCCACATTCTGGGGGTCTCACAATTCGGGGGTTTCACAACTCGGGGGTCTCACAGTTCGGGGGTCCCCACACTTGGGGTCTCCACAGGCTGGGAGTCCGAAACCTCGGGGGTCCCACATTTCGGGGGTCCCCACATTTCGGGGGTCTCACAGCTCGAGGGTCCCCATACTTGGGGTCTCCACAGGCTGGGAGTCCCAAACCCCAGGGGTCTCACACCTCGGGGGTCCCCACAACTCGGGGGTCTCACACCCTGGGGTCTCCACAGGCTGGGAGTCCCAAACCTCGGGGGTCCCAAACCTCGGGGGTCCCCACAACTCGGGGGTCTCACACCCTGGGGGTCCCATAGGCTGGGAGTCCCACACCTCCGGGGTCCCACATTTCGGGGGTCCCCACAACTCGGGGGTCTCACACTCTGGGGGTCGCACACACCTGGGGGGTCTCCCCCACATCCTGAGGGTCTCCATATCCTGGGGGCACACACAACTTGGGGGTCCCACACTTTGGAGGTCCCCAAAACTCGGGGGTCTCACACCCTGGGGTCCTCACACTTTGGGGGTCCCACACGCCGGGGGTCCGCAAACCCTGGTGGTCCCCACACCTTGGGGGTCTCACATCCTGGGGGTCCCACACTCTGGGGATCCCCACACTCGGGGGTCTCCACACCGGGGGTCCCTGCACGGGGGTCCAACATCCTGGGGGTCCCACACCTCAGGGGTCTCACACCTTGGGGGTCCCCACACCCATCCAGCTCCCCCCTGACCCCCAAAAGACCCCGGGAAGTTTCTCCCCAACAGCCCCGAGGAGCCGAGGGGCAGCGATGGCTCCGGTGCCCCCACCTGGCACCCGGTGGGCACCGGGCTGGGCAGACCCCGGCCCCTCCCGCATCCCTGGCAGCGAGGGGGGTCCTGGACCCCCACCCCAAATGGGTCAGGGGGGTCCTGAATGGGTCAAGAGGGTCCTGAACCCCCACCCAAATGGGTCAGGGGGGGCCTAGACCCCCACCCCAAATGGATCAGGGGGGTTCTGGACCCCCACCCCAAATGGGTCAGGGGGTCCTGAACCCCCACCCTAAATGGGTCAGGGGGGTCCTGAACCCCCACCCTAAATGGGTCAGGGAGGTTTTGGACCCTCACCCCAAATGGATCAGAGGGTCCTGAACCCCCACCCCAAATGGATCAGGGGGGTCCTGAACCCCCACCCCAAATGGATCAGGAGGGTCCTGGACCCCCACCCCAAATGGGTCAGGGGGGTTCTGGACCCCCACCCCAAATGGGTCAGGGGGGTCCTGAACCCCCACCCCAAATGGATCAGAGGGTCCTGAACCCCCACCCCAAATGGGTCAGAGCATCTCCCTGGATCCCCCTGCCCCCCTCACGCCCACCCCACGCCCCCAACCCCCCCCGTGCCCCCCTCCCCAGCCCGGAGCCCCCTCCCCATCGCCGCTGCCGGTGTGGGTGGGGCACGGGGGGGGTGCCAGGGCAGCGCCCCGCTCCGGATCCGATCAAAACAAACCCATTTATCTTGAACCAGCTCCAGCACCGACAGCTGCTCCGCAATGGATGGACACGGGGAAAGGAGCGAGAGCGCGGGGGGGTCACGCCGAGCCGCCCCCACACTCGAGCAGGGACAGACAGACAGACAGACGGACGGACGGACGGACGGACAAGTTACAGGAGCCTTTGCCTCGGGGGGGTCGCGTGGTGCAGAGAGGAGGAGGAGGAGGGAGAGGGAAAAGGGGAGGGTGGGGGGGTCCCTGATGTGCATCCAATTCCCGGGAGGGAATTGACTCGTTTGATTTTATTCATGAAACACAGAAAGTAAAAATGGAGTGTCAGGAAATCAGATCCGGCGGGCGATGAGCGCGACCCCCTCCCCACCACCCACCCACCCACCACCCCGGCTGGGGGGGCTCCATCTCCCCCTCCTCACCATCACAGCCCCCCGAGGGTCTCCAGGATGGGGGGACACGCTTGGGGACTGGGCGACATCGTTATGGGGGGGTCTCTGCGGTTGCAGCTCACCGAGCAGAAAAAGTGGGGACCCCCACCCCTCCACACACCCCCCAGACCTGTCCAGGACATCGTTATGGGGGGGTCTCTGCAGCTGCAGCCCACCCAGCAGCAAAAAGGGGGGACCCCCACCCCACAGGCCTGTCCAGACCCCCGTGAATCCTCCCCATGGTTGGGGGGCTCTGGGTGAGGTGGGAGAAGCCCCCCGAAAGGGCAGGGTTGGGGCTGGGGGGGCTCCATCGCCCCCTCCTCACCATCACAGCCCCCCGAGGGTCTCCGGGATGGGGGGGACACGCTTGGGGACTGGGGGGACATTATGGGGGGGTCTCTGCTGCTGCAGCCCACCCAGCAGCAAAAAGGGGGAGACCCCCACCCCCCACACACACCCCCAGGCCTGTCCAGCCCCCCGTGACTCCTCCCCATGGTTGGGGGGCTCTGGGTGAGATGGGAGAAGCCCCCCCCACCCCAAATCCGTGCAGGAGTCGGGACAGGGATGAGGCGTCACCTCCGCAGGTGATTTTGGGGTTCACACCAGAGAACAGCTGGGGGGACCCCCCCAAAATCCTCCTTTGGGACCTCCCCAAATCCTCCTTGTGGACCCCCCCCAATCCTCCTTGTGGACCCCCCCAAATCCTGCATAGGGACCCCCCCCCAAATCCTGCTCGAGGACCCCCCCAAATCCTGCATGGGGACTCCCCCAAATCCTGCGTGGGGACCCCTCCTCACTCCCCAGCCATACGGGGGGGGTCCCCTCGCTCTCCCCCCCCTCCCCAGGTGTGCTGCAGGTGCGGGTGCGGGACAAGGGGTCCCCAGAGCCCCCCTCGGGCAGGGGGCAGCGGGTCCGACCCCCCCCCATTTCCGTGGCCGCCCCCAGGTTCCTTCTCGCTGCCCCCCCCCGCAGGTGCCAGACGGCGCCTCTGCAATGGGGGGGGGATGAGAGAAAACAAACCTGGGGGGGCTTCACCAGCCATGGGACCCCCCCGAGGCTCCCCCTGGACAGCCCCGTGTCCCTCCAGCTTGGGCTGGGGGGCGCAGGACCCCCCCACAAAACTCTCACATTCACCCCCCCCCTCCCGTGTCTGCTGGACCCCCCCCAAATCGCGCTGGACCCCCTCAAATCTCCGTTCTTGCCGGGACTGCCACAGCCCCCACAATGCGCGAACCCTCCCAAAAATCTGCACGACCCCCCCCCAAAAATCTGCACGATCCCCTTCTCGTCAGGACCCCCCGGATTCCTTCTGCACCCCCAATAATGCACGACCCCCCCCTCAAACTCACACATGACCCCCCCAAACCTCCGTTCTTGCCGTGCCTGTCAGAGCCCCCCCAGTGCACGAAACCCCCCCAAAACCGGACCCCTAAATCTGCACGACCCCCCAGTAATGCACGACCCCCCCCAAAAATCTGCACCCCCCAATAATGCACGACCCCCCCCCCAAAAATCTGCACCCCCCAATAATGCACGACTCCCCCCCCAAAATCTGCACGACCCCCGCCTCGTCGGGACCCCCCGGATTTCTCCTGCACCCCCCAATAACGCACGACCCCCCCTCAATTCATGACACCCCCCCCAACAAATCTGCACGACCCCCCCCCCCTCCAGGACCCCCCGGATTTCTCCTGCACCCCCCAATAACGCACGACCCCCCCTCAATTCCCGCCGGTAATCGCCCCCCCCCCGCCCGGTAACCGCGCACCCCCTCGGCCCCCCCGGTGGTCCCGGACCCCCCTGGACCCTCGGTGGTCCCGGAGCCCCCCCGGTGGTCCCGGAGCCCCCCCGGTACCTGCAGCAGCAGCAGCCCGGGCCCGAGCAGGGGCAGGCGGCGGCGGAGCATCGCGGGGCTCCGGGAGAACCGGCGGCCCCGGTGATGATGGTGATGATGATGATGATGATGATGAGGGGCGGCGGGAAGAAAGTTGGAGACTTGCGGGGCCGGGCGGGGCCTCGGCGGCGCCGCCAATCCCGACCGGCGGCGGGGATGGGGGGGGGAACCGGGGGGAGGCGGCTCCGGGACCCCGAACCGGCCCCGGGAGCGGCGGCGGCTCCGGAGCGGAGCGGGGAGAGCGAGGGGAGAGCGAGGGGCGCCCGCGACCACCCCTCGTCCGGCATCTTGGGGTGCCCCCCCTCTTCTTCATCACCTCGGGGTATCCCCGGTCCTGCCCCCCCTTTTCTCCATCACTTTGGGGTGCCCCTGGTGCTCCCCTCCTCTTCTTCATCACCTCGGGGTGCCCCCAGCTGTGCCCTCTCCTCTTCTTCATCACCTCGGGGTGCCCCCAGCTGTGCCCCCTCCTCTTCTTCATCACCTCGGGGTGCCCCCAGCTGTGCCCACCCCCTTTTCCATCACCTCTGATTCCCCCCCCCTTTTCCATCACCTCGGGGTGCCCCCAGCTGTCCCCCCCCCGCTCTTTTCCACCA
Organism: Setophaga petechia; assembly: GCA_024362935.1. Lineage (NCBI taxonomy): Eukaryota > Metazoa > Chordata > Aves > Passeriformes > Parulidae > Setophaga > Setophaga petechia. The sequence goes on from JANCRA010000073.1 coordinate 1,879,919, forward strand.
CTTTGGGGTGTCCCTGGTGCCCCCCCCTTTTCTCCATCACCTTGGGGTGCCCCTGATCCCCCTCCTTTTCTCCATCACCTTGGGGTGCCCCTGATCCCCCTCCCTCTTCTCCATCACCTTGGGGTGCCCCCAACTGTGCCCCCCTCCCTTTTCCATCACCTCGGGGTGCCCCTGGTGCTCCCCAGCTCTTCTTCATCACCTCGGGGTGCCCCCGGCTGTGCCCTCGCCCTCTTTTCCATCACCTCGGGGTACCCCCGCTCCTGCCCCCCTTTTTCTCCATCACCTCGGGGTGCCCCTGATCCCCGTCCCTCTTCTTCATCACCTTGGGGTGCTCCTGGTCCTGCCCCCCCCTCCGCTTTCTCCGGTTCTGCTCTCCCCAGTTTCTCCCCCTGCACCCCCAGCCGTCCCCCCCTTTTCTCCACCACTTTGGGGTGCCCCTGGCGCTCCCCCCCGCCTCCTTCAGCATCCCAGGGTGTCGCCGGTCCTGTCCCCATCCTCTTCTCCATCACCTTGGGGTACCCCCGATCCTGCCCCCTCTTTCCTCGGGGTGCCCCCAGCTGTGTCCCCCCCTCTTTTCCATCACTTCGGGGTACCCCTGGTCCTGCCCCCCTCTTTTCCATCACCTTGGGGTACCTTTGATTCCCCCCCAGCTCTTTTCCATCACTTTGGGGTACCCCTCATCCTCCCCCAGCTCTTCTCCATCAATTTGGGGTACCCCCAGCTGCGCCCCCCTCTCTTCTCCACCACCTCGGGGTGCCCCCGGTCCTGCCCCCCTCTTTTCCATCACCTTGGGGTGCCCCTCATCCTCCCCCAGCTCTTCCTCATCACCTCAGGGTGCCGCGGTTGTGCCCCCCCCTTTTCTCCATCACTTTGGGGTGCCCCCGGCTGTGCCCTCCCCCCTTCCCCATCACCTCAGGGTGCCCCCACCTTGATGTACCCCCGGTCCCCCCCAGCTCTTCTCCATCACTTTGGGGTACCCCCGATCCTTCCCCCCCTTTCCCGGAGCCCCCCAGGACACCCCGCTCCTGCCGCATCCTCCGGACCCCCTCTCACCCCCCGATCCAGCACCCCGAGGTGCCCCCCCCCCGTCCCGCTCCATCTCCCCGCTCCCCCCGGGACCCTCCCGGTGCTGCGACCCCCGCCCCATTCCCCAGAGACCCCACTGGGGACACCGGCAGTTCTTGACCCCCCCCCTCCCCAAAACTCCCTCAGGAAGGGACGGGGGCACCCCGGGGACCCCCCCAGACCCCGCCACACCCCGGGGGGGGGGGGAATCCCCTTATCCTGCCCCCTCCCACCCGCGTCACCTGCACGGACACGTGTGCGCACATGGACACGCGTGTGCACACGGACACACGTGTGCGCGCGGACACGCGTGTGCTCCTCCCCCGGCTCCGAGGGGTCCCAGGGGTCCTCACCCCCCCCGTCCCGAGGGATTTTGGCCAAACCCCCCCCTCCCCGCGCCGTTAATTGATCGTTAATTGATCGTTAATTGATCGTTAATTGCCGCTATCGCTGTGATTATCGCGGGGAGCTGCGGGGATCGGAGGGGCTGGGGGCACTCGGGGGGGTTGGGGATATTTGGGGGGTCTGGGGGCACTCGGGGGTGGTGGGGGGCACGCGGGGGGGGCGCTGCAGAACGGCGTGGACGGGCGGAGATGGAACGAGAAAAGGGAAAACGGGAAAAGGGAAAGGAGAGGGCGAGGAGCGAGGGAGAAGGAGCCGGGAGCGGAGAACCGCGAGGAGCGGGGGGTCCGGAGCTGCTGCTGCCATCACGGGGGTCCCGACCAGCCCCTGACCACCCTCATGGGGGTTCTGGGCACGTGGGGGGCAGAGGAGAGACCCCCAATTGAGGGGGATCCCCATCCCTGCTGCTGCTGCTGCCCCGGTGGGTGTGAGACCCCAGAGCCCCCGATCCTCCCAGAGCCCCCCGACCCTCCCTGACCCCCCGATCCTCCCTGAGCCCCCCGACCCTCCCTGACCCCCCGATCCTCCCTGACCCCCCAATTCCCGCATTTCAGGGGTCTCTGTACCCCCTCCCATCCCCTCCCATCCCCTCCAATCCCACCGGGGTCCCCCTCATGCCCAGGGTTGGGGTGCCCAAAGCCTGGGGGGGCTCCAGGGGCACCCAGACCCCTCGGGACCCCCCCAAATCGCCAGGAAAACTTCCCCTCATGGGGGTCCTGAGTATGTGGGGGTCAGAGGAGCGACCCCCAATTGAGGGGGAACCCGTCTAAGCCCCCCATCCCTGCTGCTGCTGCCCCGGTGGGTGTGAGACCCCAGAGCCCCTGATCACCCCAGAGCCCCCCGATCTTCCCAGAGCCCCCCGACCCTCCCTGACTCCCCAATTCCCACATTTCAGGGGTCTCCGCGCCCCCTCCTCACCCTCTCCAATCCCACCGGGGTCCCCCAGCGCTGCTCCCCCCGTGGGTTGGGGGTGACCAAAGCTCCGGGGACCCCCCGGGAACCCCAAAAATCGCCAGGAAATCTCCCCCTCATGGGGGTCCCGGTGCCCCTCGATGTTCTCACGCACCCCCGGGTCTGCGAGGCTCTTCCAGAGCCCCCTCCCCACTTTACCAACCACGGGAGGGGCGAGGGGGGATGAATGGAGAAAGAGGGTGAAAAATAGAAAATATTGAAGGGAAAAGATAAAAAGGATTTGGTGAAGGGGGGAGAGGGGAAAGGGAGGAAAAAACCTCGGGAGGAGATTTAAGGACCGATAAATGAACAAAGAGCCGCGATTGAAATAGATCTGAGGCCGGCGGCACCCGGCGCGGGGCTGGGGGGGCTCAAAGGCAGCGGCTGCGGGGGGCCGGGGGGTGATGATGATGATGATGATGATGATGATGATGATGATGATGGGGAGGGGGCTCAGGGAGACCCCCGAGGGGTACCAGGAGCTGCCATGGCCCTGGGGGTCCCTCACAGCGCCTGGTGCGTGTTGAGGGTGCTGGGAGCGATGCCCTGAGCCCCCCACCCCTCAGGATGAGCCCCCCATGGGTGACCACGGGGCACAGACGGGAGCCCAGCGGTCCCTGGGGGTAAGGAGGGGTCCCAAGTGAGCCCCCCACCCACCTGGGGCTGTTCTGGTCGCCCCTGTGGTTGTGGCAGGGTGGGAGGGTGAGAGGGACACCCCCAGGAACGGGGTGGGGGCACAGGGGAGGGACACAAGGGACGGGAAAATGGGGAGATGGGGGGACATGGGGGATACTCAGGGGATATGGGGACAATGGGGGACATGGGGGACACGGGAGACGCAATGAGGGGACATGGGGGACACAGAGGAGGGACATGGGGGATGCTCAGGGGACATGGGGGGACAATGGTGGACATGGAGGAGACAGAGGGGGGACAGGAGGGGTACTCAGGGACATGGGGGACACTGGGGGGACATGGAGGAGACAGAGGGGGGACGTAAGGGGTACTCAGGGGACATGGGGGACACAGAGGGGACATCTGGGATGCTCAGGGGACATAGGGGACAATGGGGGGACATGGGGGGATACTCAGGGTGGGCTTATGGGGGGGGATCCATGGGGGCGTACAGGTGGGACACGGAAGGGGACACATGGGGTGATACGGGGGGGTCACACGGGGGGGACACATACGGGGTGACACATGGGGGGACACGGGGGGGTCACACGGGGGGGACACGCACGGGGTGACACATGGGGTGACACGGGGGGGGATCACACTGGGAGGGGGACACGCACGGGGTGACACATGGGGGGACACGGGGGGGGATCACACTGGGAGGGGGACACGCACGGGGTGACACATGGGGGGATCACACTGGGAGGGGGACACGCACGGGGTGACACATGGGGGGATACATGGGGTGACACGGGGGGGTCACACGGGGGGGACACGTACGGGGTGACACATGGGGTGACACGGGGGGGGATCACACTGGGGGGGGGGGACACGTACGGGGTGACACATGGGGGGACACGGGGGGGTCACACGGGGGGGACACGCACGGGGTGACACATGGGGGGACACGGGGGGGGATCACACTGGGAGGGGGACACGCACGGGGTGACACATGGGGGGACACGGGGGGGTCACACGGGGGGGACACGGGGACGCGCGCGCTGCCCCCCCCGCCCCGTTCTCGATGGCGGTGTCGCCACCTGGTGGCGGCTCCCGGGACTGCGCGCGCTGCCGGTGCCGGTTCCCGTTCCCCGTTCCCAGCTCCCCCCATTCCCCATTCCCCCATTCCCCATTCCCCCATTCCCCATTCCCCCATTCCCCCATTCCCCCATTCCCCATTCCCCATTCCCCGTTCTCATTCCCCGTTCCCAGCTCCCCCCATTCCCCATTCCCCCATTCCCACTCCTCATTTCCCCATTCCCCATTCCCAGTTCCCAGCTCCCCCCATTCCCATTCCCCCATTCCCTATTCCCCGTTCTCATTCCCCGTTCCCAGCTCCCCCCATTCCCCATTCCCCCATTCCCACTCCTCATTTCCCCATTCCGCATTCCCAGTTCCCAGCTCCCCCCATTCCCATTTCCCCATTCCCTATTCCCCGTTCTCATTCCCCGTTCCCAGCTCCCCCCATTCCCCCATTCCCCCATTCCCCCATTCCCCCATTCCCCATTCCCATTCCCCATTCCCAGTTCCCAGCTCCCCCCATTCCCATTCCCCCATTCCCTATTCCCCGTTCTCATTCCCCGTTCCCAGCTCCCCCCATTCCCCCATTCCCCCATTCCCCATTCCCCATTCCCTACTCCCCGTTCCTAGTTCCCCATTCCCCATTCCCAATCCTCATTTCCCCATTCCCATTCTCAATTCCCCATTCCCAATTCCCCATCCCCATTCCCAATTCCCCATTCCCAGTTCCCAATTCCCCATCGCCATTCCCCATTCCCCATTCCCCATCCCCATTCCCAGTTCCCCATTCTCATTCCCCATTCCCATTCCCAGTTCCCCATTCCCATTCCCCCATTCCCAGTCCTCATTTCCCCATTCCCATTTCCCCATTCCCCAGTCCTCATTTCCCCATTCCCCATTCCCACTCCCCATTCCCATCCCCATTTCCTCATTCTCCATTCCCCATTTCCTCATTCCCCATTTCCTCATTCCCCATTCCCCCATTTCCTCATTCCTCATTTCCTCATTCCCCATTCCCCCATTTCCTCATTCCCCATTCCCCATTCCCATTCCCCATTCCCCTCTCCTCATTCCCAGTTCCCCATTCCCAATACTAATTTCCCCATTCCCCATTCCCCATTCCCCATTCCCCCATTCCCATTCCCCTCTCCCCATTCCCCATTCCCCATTCCCCATTCCCCATTCCCCATTCCCCCTTCCCCATTCCCCTCTCCCCATTTCCCATTCCCATTCCCATTCCCATTCCCCCCTTCCCCTCTCCCCATTTCCCATTCCCCATTTCCCCATTCCCATTCCCATTCCCCCATTTCCCCATTCCCCAAACCGCCCTCCCACCCTCTTACCCCCCCCTCCAACCATCAGCCCGCGCTTCACTTTTTAAAAATTTTATTTATAACAATATCTGTTTTGTTTAGTTGTAAAGTAATCCAGCAAAAATTATTAAAACATTTCCCCCCAATAAAAGGATGGGGTGCCCCCCCCGCCCCGCCCCCCCACATGCGTTTATTTTATTTATTTCTACTATAAAAGCTAGGTCATTTCCAGGGATTTTTTTTTTGTATTTTTGAGGGTTTTTTTCTTATTTTTCCTGTTAAAAAATGTGCATGTTGGAGAGCAGGAGAGAGGCGGGGGGGGTGAGGGGCTGGGGACCCCCCCATCCCACAGCTCAGTGGGGCTGGGGGCTTCATCCTGACCCCTGTAACAGTTGGGGAGGGAAGGGAGGCAGAGAGAGGGAGGGGAAAATTGGAAAATTGGGGAGGGAGAGGAAAATTGGGAAATTGGGGAGGGAGGGGGAGGAAAAGAGGGGGAAAATTGGAAAATTGGAGAGGGAGAAGGGGAGGAAAAAAGGGGAAAATTGGAAAATTGGGGAGGGGAAGGAAAAGAGGGGAGGGAGGGAAAATAGGGGAAGGAAAAGAGGGGAGGGAGGGGAAAATTGGGGAGGGGGAAGGAAAAGAAGGAAAAAAGGGGAAAATTGGAAAATTGGGGAAGGAAAAGAGGGGAGGGAGGAGAAAATTGGGGAGGGGGGAAGGAGAAAAGGGGAAGAGGAAAATGGGGCGAGAAATGGGAGGGAGGGGGAAAATGGGGGGAAAAATGGGAGGGAGGGGAATGGGGGGCTGGGGAGGAGCTGCAGGACAAGGAGGAAGCCAAGGAGCAGCAAATTGAGGTGGGGGAAGCAAATGGGGGTCCCTGGGGAGGGGAGCTCTGCACTTCGGGGGGGTTTGGAGCATGTGGGACCCTCCTGTGCCTCCCCCCAAGCTGTGCCCCCCTCCCCAGCTGTGCCCCCCAAGTGTCCCCCCACCAAACCCCAGCCCCGATGTGTTTGTGAGGAGGGAAAAACGAGGAGGGAGAAAAAGAGGGGGGGGTCCCAAATGTAAAGAAATTTCAAATAAACCAAAACCAAAAAGCCGGGTCTGGCCTGAAACCAGGGGTTGGGGGTAGAGGGGGGGAAAAAAATATACAGGTAATAATACTGCTCACATAGAAAAGTAATAATCCTTCATTTGTACATTTATACAGCGGCTCGTGCCCACCCCCCCCGGCCCCCTCGTGCCCCCCTATCTATGCCAGGGGGTCTGCCAGGTCGTCGTCGCCCCCCCGGGCCAGCAGCTCCCGTTTCTCGTCCGTGCTGGCCAGGGAGTTGCGGGAGTTGTGGGCGCCCATGTAGAGCGTGGCGTACACGGGGTTGGTGAAGTTGGTGGGCTGCAAGAAAAGGGGGGAGAAAAGAAGGTGAGAAGGTGGGAGGGGGCACAGATGTGCAGATAGCCCAGAAATGCCGTGCCAGGGGGTGCTGCCCACTCTGGGGTCACCCGGTGAGAGCCCCCATAGATGGGACCTTGTCTTGACATGGGGCAGCTCTGCTGGCTCTGCCTGCAGCTCCCAGCCCCAAAGGCTTTGAGACTCCTCAAAGTCTGAGACCCCCAGCCCCAAAATCTGAGACCTCTCAGGGTCCCCCAGCTTTGAGACCCCTCAGAGCCCCCAGCCCAAGGCTTTTACACCCTGATTGTGGCTGTTGTGGGCGCCCATGTAGAGCGTGGCTCACATGGGGTTGGTGAAGTTGGTGGGCTGCAAAAAAACGGGGGAGAAAAGAAGGTGAGAAGGTGGGAGGGGGCACAGATGTGCAGATAGTCCAGAAATGCCGTGCCAGGGGGTGCTGCCCACTCTGGGGTCACTTGCTGAGAGCCCCAGCTCTGCTGGCTCTGCCTGCAGCTCCCAGCCCCAAAGGCTTTGAGACTCCTCAAAGTCTGAGACCCCCAGCCCCAAAATCTGAGACCTCTCAGGGCCCCCCAGCTTTGAGACCCCCCAGAGCTCCCAACCCAAGGCCTTTGAGACCCCTCAGAGCCCCCAGCCCAAGGCCTTTAGACCCTGATTGTGGCTGTTGTGGGCGCCCGTGTAGAGCGTGGCGTACACGGGGTTGGTGAAGTTGGTGGGCTGCAAAAAAAGGGGGGAAAAGAAGGTGGGAGGGGGCACAGGGGCAGCTCTGCTGGCTCTGACTGCAGCCCCCAGCCCCAAAACATTTGTAGCCCCTCAGAGCCCCCAGCCCCAAAATCTGAGACCTCTCAGGGCCCCCTAGCTTTGAGACCCCTCAGACGCCCCAACCGAAGGCCTTTGAGACCCCTCAGAGCCCCCAGCTCCGAAGGCTTTGAGACTCCTCAAAGTCTGAGACCCCCAGCCACAGCCCCAAAATCTGAGACCTCTCAGAGCCCCCAACCCGAGGCCTTTGAGGCCCCTCAGAGCCCCCAGCCCAAGGCCTTTGAGACCCTGAGTTGTGGCTGTTGTACACGGGGTTGGTGAAGTTGGTGGGCTGCAAAAAAAGGGGGGGAAAAGAAGGTGGGAAAAGATGTGCAGATATACCCCCCGTGCCAGGGGGTGCTGCCCACTCTGGGGTCACTTATGGGGCAGATCTGCTGGCTCTGCCTGCAGCCGCCAGCCCTAAAATCCTTGTGACTCCTCAGAGAGCCAAGCCCCAAAGCCTTTGAGACCCCTCAGAACCCCCCCAAACCCAAAACCTTTGTGACCCCTCAGAACTCCCCAGCCCCAAAATCTGAGACCCCTCAGAGCCTCCCAATCCAAAGCCTTTGAGATCCCTCAGAGACCCCAAAGCCTTTGTGACCTCTCAGAACCCTCCAGCCCCAAAAGTTTTGAGACACCTCAGAGCCCCCCAACTCCAAACCCTTGTGCTCCCTCAGAGACCCCAAAACTTTTGAGACCCCTCAGACCCCCCAACCCCAAAACCTTTGTGACCCCTCAGAACTCCCCAGCCCCAAAATCTGAGACCACTCAGAGCCTCCCAAGCCAAAACCTTTGAGACCCCTCAGAGCCCCCCAGCTCCAAAGCCTTTGTGATCCCTCAGAAACCCCAAAACTTTTGAGACCCCTAAGAGACCTCAAAACCTTTGAGACCCCTCAGAGACCCAAAACTTTTGAGACCCCTCAGAACCCCAGCCCCAAAATCTGAGACCCCTCAGAGCCTCCCAATCTAAAGCCTTTGAGACCCCTCAGAGACCCCAAAACTTTTGAGACCTTTCAGAGACCCCAAAGCCTTTGAGACCCCTCAGAACCCCCCCAAACCCAAAACCTTTGAGGCCCCTCAGAACCCCCAAACCCCAAAGCCTTTGAGACCCCTCAGAACCCCCCAACCCAAAGCCTTTGTGACCCCTCAGAGCCCCACCCCAGCACTTTGGGCAGGACCCTGCAGACCCCCCAGCCCCCCTCACCTTGTCGGGGTCCAGGGCAAAGTCAGCATCCAGCAGCTCCCCCACGTCATCATCGGGCTCCCCCTCGTACATTTTGTACGTGGGGTTCCCGATCTCCACGTTCATGGCCCCGTTGGTCATCCTCTGGTGCTGGAAGCCCTTGGCACTGTGGGAGGGGGCACAGGGTCAGTGACACCCCCAGGGTGTCCCCAAAGCCTCGAGGGGCTCCTGTCCCTCCCTGTGGCATCACTCACCCTTTAATTCTCCATTTGTACCACACAAAAGCCACCACGGTGAGGAGGATGAGGAGCAGCAGGATGGGGATGACGATGGAGGCAGTTCCTGAGGGAGGAAGGCAGGGGACAGTCAGAGCCCTGGGGACATGGGGGACAGCCTGGGGTCCCCCCTTTTCATCACAGGATGGGGGGCAGGAGGTGCTCAGGGGTAAACAGGGAGCAGCAACCAACCCATGGGTGTGGGGTGGGGTGGAAATGGGGTCACACAGCATCCCTAAATTAATCTATATCCCAAAAAAGTGCCCCAAAAAAAAACCCTGGGTGTGGTGTGGTGTGAAATGGGGTCACACAGTGTCCCTAAATTAATCTATATCCCAAAAAAGTGCCCCAAAAAAAAACCTGGGTGTGGTGTGGTGTGAAATGGGGTCACACAGTGTCCCTAAATTAATTTGCCCCCCAAAAAAGTGCCCCAAAAAAAACCCCTGGGTGTGCTGTGAAATGGGGTCATACAGTGCCCACAAATTAATCTATATCCCCCAAAAAAGTGCCCCAAAAAAACCCCTGGGTGTGCTGTGAAATGGGGTCATACAGTGCCCACAAATTAATCTATATCCCCCAAAAAAGTGCCCCAAAAAAAAGCCCCAAGTGTGGTGTGGTGTGAAAGGGGGTCACACAGTGTCCCTAAATTAATCTATATCCCCCAAAAAAGTGCCCAAAAAAACCCTGGATGTGGGGTGGGATGGAAACAGGGGTCACATACTGCCCCTAAATTAACCTGTATCCCCCAAAAAATCCCCTGGGTGTGGTGTGAAAGGGGGTCACACACTGCCCCCAAATTAACCTGACCCCAAAAAAACCCTCAGTGTGGTGTGGAATGGAAACAGGGGTCACCCACTGACCCCAAATTAAGCTGACCCCCAAGAAAACCCCCTCAGTGTGGTGTGGGATGGAAAGGGGGGTTACCCAGTGCCCTCAAATTAACCTGAGCCCCCAAAACCCCCCTGGATGTGGTGTGGGATGGAAGGGGGGTCACACACTGCCCCCAAATTAACCTGCCCCCCCAAAAATCTGCCCAACAACCCCCCTGGGTTTGGCATGGGATGGAAGGGGGGTGTCCCCCAGAGCCCCCCACTTAACCTATCCCCCATTAAACCCCTGTGTGTGGTGTGACATAGAAGGGGGGTTACCCAGTGCCCTCAAATTAACCTGCCCCCCAAAAAACCCCCTGGGAGTGGTGTGGCATGGAAGGGGGGTCACACACTGCCCCCCAACAAAGTGCCCAATAAACCCCCTGTTGTGCTGTGGCATGGAATGGGGGTGTCCCCCATGCCCCCCACTTAACCTATCCCATATAAACCCCCTGGGAGTGGTGTGGCATGGAAGGGGGTGTCCCCCAGTGCCCCCCACTTAACCTATCCCCCAAAAACCAGCCCTGGAAACTCCCTGTGTGTGCTGTGGCATGGAAAGGGGGTGCCCCCCACTTAACCTATCCCCCATTAAACCCCCTGTGAGTGATGTGGCATGGAAGGGGGTGTCCCTCAGTGAACCCCCACTTAACCTATCCCCCATCAAACCCCCTGTGTGTGCCATGACATGGAAAGGGGGTGCCCCCCGTGCCCCCCACTCACGGCTGCTCTGCTGCTCGCCCAGCACCACGTCCTGGCAGCGCGGGCCCGTCCTGCCCGCCGGGCACCTGCGGGAGAGCAGCAGGGAGAGCAGCGGGGTTAGCGGGGCAGGGCCATGCAGGGAGGGCACAGGGACAGCTGGGGTGGGGCCGGGGACACAATTTGGGGTGTCAGTGACGCCTGGACGGACAAACAGCCCCTCTGACCCCCCCTCCCGTGCCCCCCTCCTCTCTTACTGGCACTCGGGCAGCTGGGTCTTGTCGCTGATGGAGCAGGTGCCACCGTGCAGGCAGAAATTGTCACAGGTCAGGCAGCTCGGGGCGATCTTCCCATCGGGGCAGCTGGGGGGGCACAGGGCATCAGCGCCGTGGGTACCCCAGGCTGCCCTGTGCCCCCCTCTGGGTGTTCTGTGCTCCCTCCAGGGTGTTCTGTGCCATCCCTGGGTGTTCTGTGCCCCCTCAGGGTGTTCTGTGCCCCCCTCTGGGTGTTCTGTGCCCTCTCCTGGGTGTTCTGTGCCCCCTTGGGGTGTTCTGTGTCCCCCTCTGGGTGTTCTGTGCTCCCTCCAGGGTGTTCTGTGCCATCCCTGGGTGTTCTGTGCCCCCTCAGGGTGTTCTGTGCCCCCTCTGGGTGTTCTGTGTCATCCCTGGGGTGTTTTGTGTCATCCCTGGGGTGTTCTGTGCCCTCTCCTGGGTGTTCTGTGCCCCCTTCAGGGTGTTCTGTGCTACCCCCACATGCCCTGTGCCCCCTCCTGGGTGTCCTGTGCCCCCCTCTGGGCATTCTGTGCCATCCCTGGGTGTTCTGTGCCCCTCTCTGGGTGTTCTGTGCCATCCCTGGGATGTTCTGTGCCCCCTTCAGGGTGTTCTGTGGCCCTCTCTGGGTGTTCTGTGCCATCCCTGGGGTGTTCTCTGCCCTCCCTTGGGGAGTTCTGTGCCACCCCTGGGTGTCTGTGCCTCTGTGCCAGTTTTTCTCTGCTTTCCCCTGTGCCCACCACCCCTTTTTCCTCCCTGCAGCCCCACATCCCCAACACCTACATGCAGGAAACCTCTCCACTCTGCTTGTTGATGCTGCACTTGCCCTCCTGGCAGCGGGAGCACTTGTTCTCCTGGCACTGGGCACCCTCGAACTGAGGGGGGCAGCGGCACTGCTTGGCACCGCTGGCTGCCATCTGGCACACGCCGTCGTTCTCGCAGTAATCGAAGCACTGCCCTGGGGGGCACAAGGGGGGCACCGTGGGCACAAGGGGGTGCCAGTGCCCCATGGAGGAGCAGCCCAGCAAAGGGGGGGACGTGGAGATCCAACCCCATGGGGGCTGCTGCTCCCAGGGATGCCCACACAGGAGGGGGAGATGGGAGCCAGAGGGGACACAGAGGGTGGGGACAACACCAAAGAGGGTTGGGAGCTCAACACTCTGGGACTGTCACCAGAGGTCTGTCCCCAGGCATCTCCAGGTGAGAAACATCCACCCTTTTGTCCCCAGGCATCCCCAGGTGAGGGACACCCATCCTTTTAATGCTCAAATTGTCCCCAGACAGGTGAGGAACACCCATCCTTCTGTCCCTAGACACCCCCAGGTGAGGAACACCCATCCTTTTAACACCCAAATTGTCCCCAAACACCCCCAAATGAGGAACACCCATCCTTTTAACACCCAAATTGTCCCCAAATGAGTGCTACCCACCCCTCTGACATTCCCCCCTGCTGTCCCCACACAGATGAGTGACTCCCATCCTTTGAACACCCCCATTTCTGCCCCCAAACACCCCCAAATGAGGAACACCCATCCTTTTAACACCCAAATTGTCCCCAGACATCCCCAGCTGAGGGATACCCATCCTCCCAACTCCCCCACTGCTGTCCCCACACAGATGAGTGACTCCCATCCTTTTAACACCCCTATTTATGTCCCTCAATGTCCCCAAATGAGTGCCACCCACCCTCCCAATGCTCCCACTTCTGTCGCCAAACATCCCCAAATGAGGAACACCCATCCTTATAACACCCAAATTGTCCCCAAATGAGTGCCACCCACCCCTCTGACATTCCCCCCTGCTGTCCCCACACAGATGAGTGACTCCCATCCTTTTAACACCCCCATTTCTGTCCCCAAACACCCCCAAATGAGGAACACCCATCCTTTTAACACCCCCATTTATGTCCCCCAATGTCCCCAAATGAGTCCCACCTAGCCTGCCAGTGCCACTGCTGTCCCCCAGACTTCCCCAATGAGGAACACCCATCCTTTGAACACCCAAATTGTCCCCAAACACCCCCAAATGAGGAACACCCATCCTTATAACACCCAAATTGTCCCCAGACATCCCCAAATGAGGAACACCCATCATTCTAACACCCAAATTGTCCCCAAATGAGTGCCACCCAGCCCCCTGACATTCCCCCCTGCTGTCCCCACACAGATGAGTGACTCCCATCCTTTTAACAGCCCCATTTCTGTCCCCAAACACCCCCAAATAAGTGCCACCCACCCTCCCAATGCTCCCACTTCTGTCCCCAAACATCCCCAAATGAGGAACACCCATCCTTATAACACCCAAATTGTCCCCAAATGAGTGCCACCCACCCCCTGACATCCCCCCTGCTGTCCCCACATGGATGAGTGACTCCCATCCTTTTAACACTCCCATTTCTGTCCCCAGACATCCCCAAATGAGGAACACCCATCCTTTTAACACCCAAATTGTCCCCAGACATCCCCAAATGAGGAACACCCATCCTTTTAACACCCAAATTGTCCCCAAACACCCCCAAATGAGGAACACCCATCCTTGAACATCCAAATTGTCCCCAGACATCCCCAAATGAGGAACACCCATCCTTTGAACACCCAAATTGTCCCCAAACATCCCCAAATGAGGAACACTCATCCTTTTAACACCCCCATTTCTGTCCCCAAACACCCCCAAATGAGTGCCACGCATCCCCCTGACATTCCCCCCTGCTGTCCCCACACAGATGAGTGACTCCCATCCTTTTAACACCCAAATTGTCCCCAGACATCCCCAGCTGAGGGATACCCATCCTCTCGACTCCTCCCCTGTTGTCCCCACACAGATGAGTGACTCCCATCCTTTTAACACCCCCATTTCTGTCCCCAGACACCCCCAAATGAGGAACACCCATCCCTTTAACACCCAAATTGTCCCCAAACACCCCCAAATGAGGAACACCCATCCTTTGAACACCCCTATTTATGTCCCTCAATGTCCCCAAATGAGTGCCACCCACCCCCCAATGCTCCCACTGCTATCCCCAGACATCCCCAAATGAGGGACACCCATCCTTTTAACACCCAAATTGTCCCCAAACATCTCCAAATGAGGAACACCCATGCTTTTAACACCCCTATTTATGTCCCTCAATGTCCCCAAATGAGTGCCACCCACCCCCTGACATCCCCCCTGCTGTCCCCACACAGATGAGTGACTCCCATCCTTTGAACACCCCCATTTCTGTCCCCAGACACCCCCAAACGAGTGCCACCCCCCCCCGATGTCCCCAGCAGTGTCACTCACGGTACTGGCAGCGGTCCCCGATGAAGGAGGGCGGGCAGCGGCAGCTGGGCTGGTTGCCCTGGTTGACGCTGCAGCTGCCGTTGTGCTGGCAGTAACCCGAGCACACCTGCTGGTTACACCTGGGCCCCGTGAAACCCGTGGGGCAGCGGCACGTCGGCATTCCTGGGGACAAAAAACAACTTGGATCCACTGAAGGAGGGTCAGGACAGACGGACACGAGAGATCTCGGAAGGCAGGGTGTGGAGTTTGGGGTTATTGCAAAGGGACAAGGGCAGGGAGCTGCTGGGAGCTGCCAGGTACAGAGCAGGACTGAGAGGAGAGAGCGGTAGAGAGAGAGGTAAAGAGGATGAGACAGAGAGAAAGGTTCCTGTTACAATACAATAAATCCTCTTCTGGTCATGGAATTTGGGGTTTATGGCAAAGGGACAAGGGCAGGGAGCTGCTGGGAGCTGCCTGACTCAGAGCAGGACTGAGAGGAGAGAGGGGTAGAGAGAGAGGTAAAGAGGATGAGACAGAGAGTGAGGTTCCTGTTACAATACAATAAATTCTCTTCTGGTCGTGGAATTTGGGGTTTATTGCAAAGGGACAAGGGCAGGGAGCTGCTGGGAGCTGCCAGGCACAGCTCAGAGCAGGATTGAGAGGAGAGAGGGGTAGAGAGAGAGAAGGCAAGAGTGTGGTAAAGAGATGAGAGAATGAGGAAGAGTAAAGAGGGTAAAGAGAGAGTAAAAGAGGACGAGGTTCCTATTACAATATACAGTAAATTTTCTTCTGGTCGTGGAATCTGGGGTTTATTGCAAAGGGACAAGGGCAGGGAGCTGCTGGGAGCTGCCAGGCACAGCTGGAGCAGGCCTGAGAGGAGAGAGGGGGAGAGAGAGAAGGCAAGAGTGTGGTAAAGGGATGAGAGAGTGAGGAAGAGTAAAGATGGTAAAGAGAGAGTAAAAGAGGACGAGGTTCCTATTGCAATATACAGTAAATTTTGTTCTGGTCATGGAATCTGGGGTTTATTGCAAAGGGCTGAGTGCAGGGAGCTGCTGGGAGCTGCCAGGCACAGCTGGAGCAGGACTGAGAGGAGAGAGGGGTAGAGAGAGAGGTAAAGAGGATGAGACAGAGAGAGAGGTTCCTGTTACAATACAATAAATCCTCTTCTGGTCATGGAATTTGGGGTTTATGGCAAAGGGACAAGGGCAGGGAGGTGCTGGGAGCTGCCAGGCACAGCTGGAGCAGGCCTGAGAGGAGAGAGGGGGAGAGAGAGAAGGCAAGAGTGTGGTAAAGGGATGAGAGAGTGAGGAAGAGTAAAGAGGGTAAAAAGAGAGTAAAAGAGGACGAGGAATATACAGTAAATTTTCTTCTGGTCGTGGAATCTGGGGTTTATTGCAAAGGGCCGAGTGCAGGGAGCTGCTGGGAGCTGCCAGGGACAGGGCAGGACTGAGAGGAGAGAGGGGTAGAGAGAGAGGTAAAGAGGATGAGAGAGTGAGTGAGGTTCCTGTTACAATACAATAAATTCTCTTCTGGTCGTGGAATTTGGGGTTTATTGCAAAGGGACAAGGGCAGGGAGCTGCTGGGAGCTGCCAGGCACAGCTCAGAGCAGGATTGAGAGGAGAGAGGGGTAAAGAGAGAGAAGGCAAGAGCGTGGTAAAGGGATGAGAGAGTGAGGAAGAGTAAAGAGGGTAAAGAGAGAGTAAAAGAGGACGAGGTTCCTATTGCAATATACAGTAAATTTTCTTCTGGTCATGGAATTTGGGGTTTATTGCAAAGGGACAAGGGCAGGGAGCTGCTGGGAGCTGCCAGGCACAGCTCAGAGCAGGACTGAGAGAAGTAAAGAGAGGTAAAGAGGATGAGAGTGTGAGGTTCCCATTCCAATACAATAAATTTTCTTCTGTGTTGAATATTCTAATTCTCACTAACCAATCTAGTACAAAATACAATCCTATAGCATTTCCATACAGCCACATTACCATACTGTGTTACATTTTAAACCCTAAAAACTCCTCTTTGGGCCCCTTCTGCCAAGCAAGTGCAAACTTGCTTTTATTTCAATCTCACTTACAGTTTCCATATTCTCCAAATCTTTTGCCAGACAATCATACTTACAAGGCTCTCCTGGTTCATCTCCCCCAACACTCCACCTGTCTGTCTGTGTGTCTGTCTGTGTGTCTGTCTGTGTGTCTGTCTGTCCGTGATCCTCCCTGGCTCACCTAAACTTGCTCTCATTTCAATCTCCCTTACAGTTTCCATATTCCCCAAATCTTTTGCCACACAATCCTATTTACAAGACTTTCCTGTTTCATCTCCCCCGTCACTCCACCTGTCTGTCTGTGTGTCTGTCTGTGATCCCCCTGGGTCACCTAAACTTGCTTTCATTTCAACCTTATAGTTGACTTATAGTTTAACTATTCCCAAAATCTTTTGCCAGGCAATCCTATTTACAAGGCTCTCCTGGTTCATCTCCCCCAACACTCCACCTGTCTGTCTGTGTGTCTGTCTGTGTGTCTGTCTGTGATCCCCCTGGCTCACCTAAACTTGCTTTCATTTCAACCTTATAGTTGACTTATAGTTTAACTACTCCCAAAATCTTTTGCCAGGTAATCCTATCTATAAGGCTTTCCTGTTTCATCTTTCCCGACACTCCACCTGTCTGTCTGTGTGTCTGTCTGTCCGTGATCCTCCCTGGCTCACCTAAACTTGCTCTCCTTTCAATCTCCCTTACAGTTTCCATATTCTCACAATCTTTTGCCACACAATCATATTTACGAGGTTTTTCTGTTTCATCTTTCCCGACACTCCACCTGTCTGTCTGTGTGTGTCTGTCTGTCTGTCCTGGCTCACCTAAACTTGCTCTCCTTTCAATCTCCCTTACAGTTTCCATATTCCCACAATCTTTTGCCACGCAATCCTATTTACAAGACTTTCCTGTTTCATCTCCCCCGACATCCTCACCTGTCTGTCTGTGTGTGTCTGTCTGTGTGTCTGTCTGTGTGTCTGTCCATCCCTGACCCCCCGGCTCACCTGAGGGGGAGGCAGCACAGGTGCCCCCGTTCTGGCAGAAGCCTGAGCACTGGTTGATCTGGCACCTGTCCCCGCTGTAGTGGGGCTGGCAGCGGCACTTGGGCTGCTTGCGCGCGTTCAGGAAGCAGCTGCCGCCGTTCAGGCACTCCAGGTCACACGTGTCGGTGGTGGGCACTGCCAGGGAGGGGTGAAAAAATGTGAAAAATATTTAAAAATGTGAAAAATATTAAAAAATGTGTATTTTACGCTTGGGTTTTGGCGAATATTCAAGTGAATGTTACACGTGTTGTGTTAGAAAGTGATGGTGTATTGATTGTCTTAAGGAGTGTGGTGGAGTTAAATATAAATATAAATATAAATATAAATATAAATATAAATATAAATATAAATATAAATATAAATATAGATGTAAATGTAAATATAGATGTAAATGTAAATAGAGATGTAAATGTAAATATAGATGTAAAGGTAAATAAAATATAGATATAGATACAAATATACCTATACCTATAAATATAAATAAATATAAATATAGATTATAAATATAAATAAGATACAGATATAAATATAGATATAAATACAGATAAAAATATAGATATAAATATACCTATACCCACAAATAAATATAAATATAAATATAAATGGAAATGGAAATGTAAATGTAAATATAGATGTAAATGTAAATAAAATATAGATATAGAAACAAATATACCTATACCTATAAATATAAATAAATATAAATATAGATTATAAATATAAATAAGATATAGATATCAATATAGATATAAATACAGATAACAATATAGATATAAATATACCTATACCTACAAATAAATATAAATATAAAAATAAAAATAAAAATAAAAATAAAAATAAAAATAAAAATAAAAATAAATATAAATATAAATATAAATATAAATGTAAATATAAATATAAATGTAAATGTAAATAAAATATAGATATAGAAACAAATATACCTATACCTATAAATATAAATAAATATAAATATAGATTATAAATATAAATATAAATAAGATATAGATATAAATATAGATATAAATACAGATAAGAATATAGATATAAATATACCTATACCTACAAATAAATATAAATATAAATATAAATATAAATGTAAATGTAAATGTAAATGTAAATGTAAATGTAAATATAAATAAAATATAGATATATATATATAGTTACAAATATACCTATACCTATAAATATAAATAAATATAAATATAGATTATAAATATAAATATAAATGAGATATAGATATAAATATAGATATAAATACAGATAAAAATACAGATATAAATATACCTATACCCACAAATATAAATAAATATAAATATACATAAATATAAATATAAATAAAATTGTATAAATAGAACTATAATTATAGCTATAATCATAACTATAAATATAAATATAGATATATATAGATATAGATTATAGACATAGATATAGATATAGATATAGATACAAATATACCTATACCTCTACCCATAAATATAAATAAATATAAATATATAGATTATAAATATAAATTAGATATATAGATATAGATATAGATATAGATAGACCTATAAATATAAATATATATAAATAAATATAAATATAAACATAAATATAAAATAAATTTTAGATTATAAATATAAATATAGATATAAATATAGAGGCACAGAGGCACGGAGGGGATGGAAGTGAGCAGGGCTGCACTGGCAGGGCCCCAACCTCCCTCCTCATCCTCATCCTCATCCTCACCTCCTCTGGTGTCACCTACCTACAGGGGACACGGTGGGCGAGGGGACAACCACACAGGTGCCATTGTCCAGGCGTTTGCCGTTGGGGCAGGTGCACACAGGGCCACTGGGGCTGAGCAGGCAGAGCCACTCGCACTTCTTACGGTCACAAGGGTTGGTCACTGTGGGAGGAGAGGGCACAGATGGTGAGGAGAGAGAGGTGGTGACCCCACAGCTCCTCTGGTTCCTCCAGGACATTCCCCTCCACAGCTCTGTGCTGTCCTGTCCATGCCCTGAGGTCACCACCTGACAAACTGGACTCCCCGAACCCACCTCACCAACTTCCTGCTCTGCCCACCCAGACACCCCCACTTTGGGTAAGGACCTGGGGGTCTGAGTCCCCTCAGACTCAATGCGGGAGGAGAAGGAACAGATGGTGAGGACAGCAAGGTGGTGACCTCACAGCTCTTCTGGTTCCTCCAGGACATTCCCCTCCACAGCTCTGTGCTGTCCCGTCCGTGCCCTGAGGTTGTCACCTGGCCAGTCTGCCCACCCAGACACCCACACTTTGGGCAGGAACTTGGGGGTCTGAGTCCCCTCAGACTCAATGCGGGAGGAGAAGGAACAGATGGTGAGGACAGCAAGGTGGTGACCCACAGCCCTTCTGGTTCCTCCAGGACATTCCCCTCCACAGCTCTGTGCTGTCCTGTCCATGTCCTGAGGTCACCACCTGACAAACTGGACTCCCCGAACCCACCTCACCAACTTCCTGCTCTGCCCACCCAGACACCCCCACTTTGGGTAAGGACCTGGGGGTCTGAGTCCCCTCAGACTCAATGTGGGAGGAGAAGGAACAGATGGTGAGGACAGCGAGGTGGTGACCCCACAGCTCCTCTGGTTCCTCTAGGACATTCTCCTCCACAGCTCTGTGCTGTCCTGTCCATGCCCTGAGGTTGTCACCTGGCCAGTCTGCCCACCCAGACACCACCACTTTGGGCAGGAACTTGGGGGTCTGAGTCCCCTCAGACTCAGTGTGGGAGGGGAGGGCACAGATGGTGAGGACAGCCAGGTGGTGACAGCATGGTGACCCACAGCCCTTCCTGCTCCTCTAGGAAATTCCCCTCCACAGCTCTGTGCTGTCCCATCCATGCTCTGAGGTCAAATTGGACTCCCCAAACCCACTTCACCAACCCCCTGCTCTGCCCACCCAGACACCCCCACTTTAGGCAGGGACCTGGGGGTCTGAGTCCCCTCTTCCCAATCCCTGCCAACACCTCTCTCACCCTCTGGCACCTCACACCCGGTATCACCCCCTGGCACCTCCCCACCACTCCAGGAGCAGGGTGGGGGTCCCAGGCCCTCACCCACCCTCTGGCTGCTTGTACTGGTGGTAGAGCACGACGTCGGTGGCGTGGTTGAGGCCGGAGGTCAGGTTGGTGACAGGCTTGAGCCCAAACTTGTGGATCTTGAAGATGCGGTTGTTGATGTAGGTGACGCCGTAGATGTAGTCCTCAAAGATGTCGATGCTGAACGGGTGGCTCAGCCCTGAAAAAGCCAGGAGAAGATATGTGGAGGCAGGGATTTGGGGATTTGGGGATTTGGGGTGGGTTCTGAGGCCAGGGACCCCCGTGGGACACCCCTTACCCTTCTTGTTGTCGATGGCCACCACGGGGTCGGTGCCGTTGAGGCGGATGCTGCCGATGACGGAGAGCTTGGCATCAGCCCAGTACAGCCTCTCGTTGTGGTAGTCCACGGCCAGACCTGGGGGGACACAGCCCTCAGTGAGCCCCCAAGCCCCTCCTGAGCAGCTGGACCCACAGAGCAGCACTGCCACCACCCCTACACCCTTCTGCCATGGGGCTCCGAGCCCCCAGAACAACCCTCCCCAACACAAATGGGTTGAACACGTCCCCATCGTGGTTTTTGTCCCCCCTCCTGTCACCTGTCTGTCTCACCTGTTGGCCACTGGATGTTGTCCTGCACCAGAGTCTCCCGCAGAGTCCCATCCATGGCAGCTGTCTCGATCTTGGGGTGGTTGCCCCAGTCTGACCAGTACATTGTTCTGCAAGGACACAGGCAGGTCATTCCTAGGGACAGCCCAATGACCAGGGAGAAGAAACCCTTCCACACCATCCCTGTGGCCTCCTGGAGTCACCAGGCAACTTGAGAAGACACAGAGAATGACACTGGGACACACCGTGGTGAGAGGAGTGTGGTGAGGGCCGGGCAGAGGAATGGGAAGTCCCAGGACAGCCCAATGACCAGGGAGGAGAAACCCTCCCACACCATCCCCACGGCATCCTGGAGTCACCAGGAAACTCGAGAAGACACAGAGTGACCCTGGGACACATGGGTGGTGAGGAAAGTGCTGTGAGGGCTGGGCAGAGGGATGAGAAGTCCCAGGGGAACAGGACAGCCCAATAACCGAGGAGGAGAAACCCTCCCACACCATCCCCACAGCATCCTGGAGCCACCAGGTAATTCAAGAAGACACAGAGAGTGACCCTGTGACACATGGGTGGTGAGGGGAGTGTTGTGAGGGCTGGGGAGTCCCTCACCCCCGCAGTGGATCCACCACGATGGCGTGGGGCTCGTCGATCATCCCCGAGATCAGCGTCTTGCGGTTCTCGCCCTTCATCTGCGCCACCTCGATGACGTCCCGCCCTGAGTCCGTCCAGTAGATGTTCCCGGCCACCCAGTCGATGGCAATTCCCCTTGGCATCTTCAACCCTGAGATCTGTGAGGGGCAGTGTTGTGGTGTGATGGAATAGCCTGTCCATCCCGGTTCCTTCCCCAGGTGTGCCAACAACCTCTCCCTTCCCCTCCCTTGCCCCTTGCTGAGTGCTGTCTGTCAGTCTTGGCATTCCAGAAAGGGCATCGTGTGATTGGTGAAGTTCAAAAGATGCTTCTCAGCTCTGGGGACATTGGGCCATCCAGGTGTCATTTGTCCCCTGAGACCTCCCCTCCTGTACCTGGTTGGTGGCTCCCTACCCCTTCCCTGCCCCTCTACCCGGGGTTCAAAGGAACAGCAACCACAGGCTCAGGCAGTTCTGTTGGAGCTGGTGCTGCATTCAGAGGCCTGTGGGCCAGAATAAAGCTCTGGATCCAAACCCTCCAGCAGAACCTGACTCCTTTCCTTCACCTCGCCTCGAAGCCTCTCCACCAAGGTAAACCTGAGCTCCTGCACACCTGGACTTGTCCCAAGCACCCAGCTGCAGCATCCAGCCAGCCAAAAGTGTCTCTGGGGTGAAACCACCACAGCTGCCACTTTTACTCAAGCAGCAAGGGCCAGAAGAGCCCAGGCACGTCTCATCCATCTATATTGGTATTTAATTCCAATATATTGGGATTTAATTCCAATATTTTGGCGCCCAACGTGGGGCAGCTCCATCCTGGGGCTGGATCAGTCAGGGAAGACACCCCTGAGGTGTCACCCTCACTTTTGCTGCAATATCCAGCCAGCCAAAGGTGTCTCTGAGGTGAAACCACCACAGCTGCTGCCTTTGGTCAAGCAGCAAGGGCCAGATGAGCCCAGGCACGTTCCATCTGACCATATTGGTATTTAATTCCAATAAGGCAGAGTGGGGACATTGAGAGGAGAGAGGAAACCACCAGCCCATCCCTCCATGCCCTGGCAGAGCTCGCTCACGTTCAGGTGGGTGACGCCGCCGTCGATCTGGCGCCGGTTGCGGTTGGAGGCGGTGGAGGCGGACGAGGAGGCGGGCAGCTCCCGGTAGGAGATCCTGCCCGTGTGCCAGTTGGTCCAGTAGATCTTGTTGCCCTTGACGTAGATGTCCATGGCGTCGATGCGCACGTTCTCGTCGCCCTGGAAGGCCGGCTCGTAGGCTGAGTTGGGGTTGAAGGGGTACATGCTCCTGATCTTGTTGTCGTCCGCGATGTAGAGGATCTGGTGCTCGGAGCCTGCAGAGGAAGAGGAGGAAGAGGAGAGGTTGGCATGGGTGGATTGGGAAGAGGGGCTCAGCCATGAGTGGGGACTCCTGATCTTGTAGAGGATCTGGTGCTCCTAACCAGAAGAGGAAGAGGGAGAGGGAGAGGGAGAGGGAGAGGGAGAGGGAGAGGGAGAGGGAGAGGGAGAGGAAGAGGAAGAGGAAGAGGAAGAGGAAGAGGAAGAGGAAGAGGAAGAGGAAGAGGAGAGGTTGGCATGGGCTGGATTGGGAACAGGATCAGCCAGGAGTGGGGATCTCCTGATCTTTAGAGGATCTGGTGCTCCTAACCAGAAGAGGAAGAGGAAGAGGAAGGGGAAGGGGAAGAGGGAGAGGGAGAGGGAGAGGGAGAGGAAGAGGAAGAGGAAGAGGAAGAGGAAGAGGAAGAGGAAGAGGAAGAGGAAGAGGAAGAGGAAGAGGAAGAGGAAGAGGAGAGGTTGGCATGGGCTGGATTGGGAACAGGATCAGCCAGGAGTGGGGATCTCCTGATCTTGTAGAGGATCTGGTGCTCAGAGGCAGAAGAGGAAGAGGAGGAGGAGGAGGAAGAGGAGGATGGGCAGAGCATTCCATTTGGATCTGTGGGGTCTCTGTGGGGTCTTTGGGACTCAATGGGATCTGTGGGGTCTGTGGGATTTCTGCGGAGTCTGTGGGGTCTCTCTGGGGTATTTGGGACTCAGTGGGTTGGAAGGAAGAGGAAAGGATTCCCACAGGAGCTCTGGGGGGGCCCTGGGCACACACAGAACCCACGTGTGTCCCTGTTCCCTCCTGACCTTCTGCCTTGCACATGTGGTCCGTCTTCATGAAGTTCTTGGCGCAGCTGCAGACGTGGGAGCCCTTGGTGTTGTTGCAGAGCTGGGAGCAGGTCCCAAAGCGCAGGCACTCGTTGATGTCTGGGCAGGGGGAGGTGGGATCAGGGGGAGAACCAAAGGCTGTCCCCAACTCTGCCCCAAGGACACCATCTCTGCCACCCCAGCCCCACCCCAGCTGTGAAATCACATCTCACTGGCAAAACAGCCCAATCCCGAGCCCTCTCCAGCAGCAGGAGGAAGTACCTTGGCAAAAATTCTTGTCTGGAACCTTCTGGAAGCCTCTACGGCAGGTGCAGTATGAGGTGGACTGGGATTGGACACAGTAGGCCTCATCCCCTCACATGATGGTGTTGGACACAGTGGGCCTCATTCCCACACATGGTGGTGTTGGACACAGTGGGCCTCATTCCCACACATGGTGGTGTTGGACACAGTGGGCCTCATCCCCACACACGGTGGTGTTGGACACAGTGGGCCTCATCCCCAACATGGTGGTGCTGGCCACAGCGGGCCTCATCCCCACACATGGTGGTGTTGGACACACTGGGCCTCATCCCCACACATGGTGGTGTTGGACACACTGGGCCTCAATCCCAACATGGTGGTGTTGGACACACTGGGCCTCATTCCCACACATGATGGTGTTGGACACAGTGGGCCTCATCACCAACGTGGTGGTGTTGGACACACTGGGCCTCATCCCCAACATGGTGGTGCTGGCCACCCCAGCCCCATCCCAGCTGTGAAATCACATCTCACTGGTAAAAACCAAACCCCACAGCTTGATCCTGAGGGCTCTCCAGCAGTGTACCTTGGCAAAAATTCTTGTCTGGAACCTTCTGGAATCCTCTACGGCAGGTGCAGTAGGAGGTGGACTGGGACTGGACACAGTGGGCCTCGTCCCCACACATGGTGGTGTTGGTCTTGCAGTCGTATGACTTGTGCTCTGTGGTGGGACACGTGTGTCACATGCGTGTCACAGCAAGTCCCCCCAGTCCCCACCAGGCCCCCAGCTCCCACACCCACCGTGGGAGCAGGATTCCTCATCAGAGCCATCTCCACAGTCATCGAAGAAGTTGCAGCGGAGGTTGGCGCTGATGCACTTCTTGTTCCCACACAGGAACTCGTTCTTGTCCTGGCTGCAGCTCTTGGGCTTGGCCGTGGGTGACTCTGAGGGTGAGGGATAGCAGATGTGACCCCCATGTCCATGGGACCCTCTCGGGGCAGGCAGGGACTTGGGACACCCTGATTTTGGGAGGAAAGACCAAAAGACAACCCCAACACCGAAAGCCAACCCCAACACCTGATTTTGGGAGGAAAGGCTGGGAAAAGCCAACCCAAACAACCTGATTTTGGGAGGAAAGACCAAAAGCCAACCCCAACACCTGATTTTGGGAGGAAAGGCTGGGAAAAGCCAACCCAAGCACCCTGATTTTGGGAGGAAAGACCAAAAGCCAACCCCAACACCTGATTTTGAGAGGAATGACTGGGCAAAGTGAACCCCAACACCTGATTTTGGGAGGAAAGACACAAAGGCAACTCCAACACCTGATTTTGAGAGGAATGACTGGGCAAAATGAACCCCAACACCTGATTTTGGGAGGAAAGACACAAAGGCAACTCCAACACCTGATTTTGGGAGGAAGATTGGGCAAAGCCAACCCCAGCACCTGGGCTGAACCCTGGGCTCTGGGAGGACCATCCCAAGAGCCACAGTGACCTCCAGGTAGCTTGGCCAGGCAGGCTCAGGGCTGTGAGGCTCAGAAAACCACAATGCCTGCTATGCTCAGGCTTCTCTCCCAGGCTGCCAGTTCCATGCCTTCTCCCTGAATATGTACCACAGTTTCCATGTCCTGATGTGCTGTGAGAGCCATGGCACCTCCTGTGGCCAGGAGAGCACACCAAGGAGTCAGGCAGCGCAAAGGGCAGCAGATGTCACCAGAGCCAGCACCGGTGTCCTGCCTCCATCTCCCCACTGCTCAAGCAGCACCCTTTGGACATGTTCTCTCCCAGGCTTCCAGTTTC
Organism: Setophaga petechia; assembly: GCA_024362935.1. Taxonomy (NCBI): domain Eukaryota; kingdom Metazoa; phylum Chordata; class Aves; order Passeriformes; family Parulidae; genus Setophaga; species Setophaga petechia. The sequence goes on from JANCRA010000073.1 coordinate 1,905,642, forward strand.
ATGCCTTCTCCCTGAATATGTATCAGTTTCCATGACCTGATGTGCTGTGAAGGCCATGACACCTCCTGTGGCCAGGAGAGCACATCAAGGAGCACAAAAGGCAGCAGATGTCACCGGCGTCCTGTCCCCATCTCCTCACTACTCAAGCAGCACCCTTTGGACATGTTCTCTCCCAGGCTGCCAGTTTCATGGCTTCTCCCTGATTATGTACCACAGTTTCCATCTCTTGATGTGCTGTGAAAGCCATGACACCTCCTGTGGCCAGAGGAGCACACCAAGGAGCACAAAAGGCAGCAGATGTCACAGGCATCCTGCCCCCATCTCCCCACTGCTCAAACAGCAGCCTTTGGAGACACTTCTGTCCCAGGCTGCCAGTTCCATCCCTTCTCTCTGATTATGTATCAGTTTCCATCTCCTGATTTGCTGAGAAAGCCATGACACCTCCTGTGGCCAGGAGAGCACACCAAGGAGCACGAACGGCAGCAGATGTCACCGGGGTCCTGTCCCCATCTCCCCACTGCTCAAGCAGCACCAATAGGACCTGAGCAGCATTTCAGAGCTGCAGTGGCAGAGCTGAGGGAGCAGGATCAGCCCCACTCACTCACCGCAGTCCCTCTCATCCGTGTTGTCTCCACAGTTGTCGATCCCGTCGCACTGCCGACCGATCCACAGACACACGCGGTCGTTCTTGCAGCGGAACGGTCTGTTGGGGGGACACTGGAATTTCACTGCACCAGCAAACAGAAACAAACGGTGACGGTGAAAGGAGACGCCGGAGCCAGGCTGTCACACATGTCACACGAGCTGCTGCTCGGCCTCTGCCCCCTCTCAGCTCTCCGGGGAGGGCTGTCCCACGCGGCCCAGCGCGCTCCGGAGGCTGAAGCAAAGAGACTGAAGCAGAGACAATCTGGCTGCTGTGAGCCCTCTCCTCACCCAGCCCACTCCCCACCAGCAGCCCCTCAATCAGGGTCACCTCCTGTCACAAACATGGTTTATGAAAAATCCTTTCCTTAGGTTTTTTTTCTCCTAAGAAGCTGAGGGGACATGTCAGTTTTCCCTCCCCAACAGCAGCCCCTCAATCGGTCACCTCCTGTCACAGACATGGTTTATGAAAAATCCTTTCCTTAGGATTTTTTTCTCCTAAAAAGCTGAGAGGCCTCAAGAATAAAATGTAAACAATAATTATCTGCTGCTGTAGAATGCAACAGGTGGATCTGTGATTGCCTCATAAAGTTGTTTCTAATTAATGGCCGATCACAGTCAGCTGGCTCAGACTCACTGAGACAGAAGCTTTTGTTATCATTCTTTTTTTATTCTTACCTAACCTTCTGATGAAATCCTTTCTTCTATTCTTTTAGTATAGTTTTAATATAATATAGCATATAAAAATATATATATGTATATATATGTAATATATATATAATTTTATTAATGTAACATAATATAATATAATATAATATAATATAATATAATATAATATAATATAATATAATATAATATAATATAATATAATATAATATAATATAATATAATATAATATAATATAATATATAATAAAACATATACATTAAATATTAATTTTATTTAAATTATTAAAAATAATAGATTAAATTAATTTTAAATTAAATCAAAATTAAATTAATTATAAATGAAATTATAAACATATTAATATTAATCATAATTATAAAATTATATATTATAAAAATTATAAAATTATAAAATTATTTTTATAAAATTATATATTATAAAAATAATATATTAAAACATGTATTATGAATATATTTTATATTATTAATATATTCTCTATTATATTATAAATATATTATATATTATGAATATTATTACAAATAATATTGGTATTAAAATTATTAATAATAATATTAAAAATAATAAATCTAGCCTTCTGAAACATAGAGTCAGATCCTCATCTCTTCCCTCATCCTCGGACCCCTGTGAGCACAGCCACAACCTCCAACCCCTCACCCCCACCAGCCACCCCCCAGAGGTCCCCCCCAAACCCTCTGGTCCCCAGGCTCCAGGAGTGTCCCCCCATCCTGGGCTATGGGAGGGCTTGGGGACAGGGGCAGTGTCACTCACAGCACTCCTCGGGATTCTCGTCCGAGTTGTCCCCACAATCGTCCTCCCCGTCACACTTCCAGGCCAGGGGCTTGCACAGGGTGTTGTTGCACTGGAACTCATCCAGGGGACACGTGCGGACTGTGACAGTGCAAGGGGGGACGTGTCAGGGCAAGGGGGGACATGGCAGTGCAACAGGGGACATGTCAGTGCAAGGGGGGACATGTCAGTGCAAGGGGGGACACGTCAGTGCAACAGGGGATGTGTCAGTGCAAGAGGGGTGGTGTCAGTGCAAAAGGGGACATGTCAGGGCAAGGGGGGACATGGAAGCGCAAGGGGGGACATGACAGTGCAAGGGGGGACACATCAGTGCAAGGGGGGATGTGTCAGTGCAAGGGGGGACATGTCAGTGCAAGGGGGGACATTTCATTGCAAGGGGGGACATGGCAGTGCAAGAGGGGTGGTGTCAGTGCAAGGGGGGACATGGAAGCGCAAGGGGGGACATTTCAGTGCAACGGGGGACACATCAGTGCAAGGGGGGATGTGTCAGTGCAAGGGGGGACACGGCAGTGCCACAGGGGATGTGTCAGTGCAAGAGGGGATATGGCAGAGCAACAGGGGATGTGTCAGTGCAACAGGGGACGTGTCAGTGCAAGGGGGGATGTGTCAGTGTAAGATGGGACGTGTCAGTGCAAGGCGGGACGTGTCAGTGCAAGGGGGGACATGGCACAGCAAGGGGGGATGTGTCAGTGCAAGAGGGGACATGGCAGTGCAAGGGGGGACATGTCAGTGGAAGGGGGGACATTTCAGTGCAGTAGGGGACACATCAGTGCAAGGAGGGACACGTCAGTGCAACAGGAGATATGTCAGTGTAAGATGGGACGTGTCAGTGTTAGATGGGACGTGTCAGTGCAAGGGGGGACGTGTCAGTGCAAGAGGGGACACGTCAGCTCGTGCTGCCCTCCTGCCAAGCCCCCACCTTGGGGCTGCAATTCCAATTTCCAGCGTGCACAAAGGGCCCCCAGGGCTGGGGGGTTTCCATGTCCGTGCACGCTCCAGAGTGGACACACACCCAGAGTGGAGCTCTCCCACCCACAGCAGGGACACAACGCCACCAGGGCAGGCAGGGGGGGACACCAGCAGCCCCGGGGGACAGCCAGCAGTGCCATTACCCCCTGTGCCACAGTTCTCCTCGTCGCTGCCATCCATGCAGTCGGCGTCGGCGTCGCAGCGCCAGCGCATGGGGATGCAGTGCCCGTTCTTGCACTTGAACTGGTCAAACTCGCAGCGAGGGGTGCAGTCTTTCTGCAGGGGACAAATAAGGGACACGGTGGCCGTGGCAGACCCCTGTCCTGCTGCCACAGCCCCAGGGCAGGGGTAGAGGGGGGGTTTTGTGTCCCTGTTCTGCTCGTACCTCGTCGGAGCCGTCGGCGCAGTCGTGGTCGCCGTCGCATTTCCACCTGCCCGCGATGCAGCGGCCGTTGGCACAGGAGAACTCGCTCTCAGAGCAGGGCCTGGGTGCTGGGGACAGAGCACAGGGTGTGCCCTGAGTGTGGGGACAGCCTGAGGGCAGGGGGTGTCCCTGGCCGGCAGCTGCAGGGGCACAGGGTGACAGGGACACACAGCCGGTGGCATTGGGGACAGGGGTACAGGCAGAGCTGAGAGAGGGGCACAGCTGGTGCCAACTCCCACCACTCCCGATGGGGGTTTTGGGGACACTGTGGCCACTGAGGTCACTCACTCTCCACAGGGCAGCACCAGCCCCATTGCTGCCCACCCCAGCTGCCCCCCAGGCAGGAGGAAGGAACTGCAGCAGTGCCCACCCCTGTGCCCCTCACAGGGCATGGGCACAGCTCACAGCTCACTGGCACAGCCTGTGCCACACCCAGGAGGATGGCACCTGGCACAGCCGCCCACCTGGGATGGCTTTTGGGACCCTTCCCCTCCCCATAGCCCCCATAGGGGTACTGGGGCACAGGGACCCCCAATTCATGGCACAGGACTCTGGGGGGACAGGGGGTGTCCAGGGGGAGCAGGGAGAGGTGGGGATGGGGTTTGGAGCCAAATCCAAGCCATGCAGAGCCCTGCAGAGCAGCAGGGTCAGACCCTCCCCAGCTGTGGTTCCATGGAGGGAGATGCTGGTGCTGATGCTCAGAAAATCCACCTGGATTGTCCAGTCCCAGCCCCTCTGCCCTCACCTAGCAATTATTGCCTTCCTTGGGTTTTAGAGAGAGACTGTAACATGGAATTAAAAGATTTTGGCAGGAACCTACCTCTGAGCGCCCCATAACGACAGTGTGAAAATGGAGAAAAACATAAGATGAGGTGAAATGGCACAAACTCAAAAAACACGACGGGAAATCAACAGAAAAGAAAACAAAAGCTGCACCCTGAAGAGCTGCAGGAAGACAGAGGGACCCAGTGGGCGCTGAGGGGTGGGAGAGGGTCTGGCAGCAGACCCTGGTGCCTTCCCATGGGTACCCTGAACCTCTCTGGGTGCTGTAGGGTGAGACTGGCAGCAGACCCTGGTGCCATCCCACAGGTACCCTGAACACCTGTGGGTGCTGTGGGGTGGAAGAGGACCTAGCAGCAGACCCTGGTGCCATCCCATGGGTACCCTGAATCCCTCTGGATGCTGTGGGGTGGGTCTGGCAGCAGACCCTGGTGCCATCCCATGGGCAGCTTGGAACCCTTTAGGTGCTGTGGGGTGGGTCTGGCAGCAGACCCTGGTGCCATCCCACAGGTACCCTGAACACCTGTGGGTGCTGTGGGGTGGGAGAGGGACGGGCAGCAGACCCTGGTGCCATCTCATGGGCAGCCTGGACCCCTCTGTGTGTCCCCACCGCCATCCCAGGTGGCACTGCCAGGCAGGGGGTGACACAGGTGGGTGATGCTTGGTGTCAAAGCAGGATGAGGTGGCCTCAGGTGACTCTGCTGGGACCCCCATGCTGCTGCAGGGAGTGTGGTGGGGTCACCCCTTCAGTGTCACTTGCCACCTTTGCGGGGGTCTCATTGGCACAGGGACAGAGTCAGCAGTGCCCCAAAGGAGGGCATGGATGGGACAGGGACAGGAAGAGAGACAGGGACAGGGACAGGGACAGCATAGCCCCACAGGAGGGCATGGATGGCACAGGGACAGCATCACCAATGCCCCAAAGGAGGGCATGGACAGGGGTCAGTGCTGCCCCAAAGGAGGGCATGGATGGCACAGGGACAGGAGCAGGGACAGGGACAGGGTCAGTGCTGGCCAAAGGTGGGCATGAATTGGACAGGGACAGAACTGTCCCAAAGGAGGGCATGGATGGCACAGAAACAAGGACAGGGTCACCACTGCCCCAAAGGAGGGAATGGATGGCACAGGGACAGGGACAGGGTCACCACTGCCCCAAAGAAGGGCATGAATGGCACAGGGCATGGATGGCACAGGGACAGGGACAGTGCTGCCCCCAAGGAGGGCATGGATGGCACAGGGTCAGCACTGCCCCCATGGATGGCACAGGGACAGGATCAGCCGTGTCCTGGCTGTCCTGGCTTGGGGACACCGTGTCTCTCCCAACCACCATCCTGACAGCACGAGAGGGGCTGGGGGGGCCCAAAGCTGTCCCCCAATGCAGTGCTCCCCCCTGGGGACAGCAGGGGCAGGGGTGGCACGTACTGCAGCTCTCCTCGTCAGAGTTGTCCCCGCAGTCGTTGTCGTAGTCGCACTGCCAGCGGCCCGGCACGCAGCGGTTGTTCTTGCAGCGGAACTGGTACGGCTCACACGTGCGCTCGTCTGGGGACAGTGGGGACAGGGACAGGTCAGGGACAGGGACAGGGACAATGGGGACAGGGACAGGTCAGGGACAGGGACAGGGACAATGGGAACAGGGACAGGGACAGGTCACAGAACTGGTACAGCTCGCACATGCGCTCGTCTGGGGACAGTGGGGACAGGGACAGGTCAGGGACAGCTCAGAGACAGGTCAGGGACAGGGTCAGGGACAGGGACAATGGGGACAGGGACAGGGACAGGTCACAGAACTGGTACGGCTCACATGTGCGCTCGTCTGGGGACAGTGGGGACAGGGACAGGTCAGGGACAGGGACAATGGGAACAGGGACAGGGACAGGGACAGGCACAGTGGGGACAGGGACAGGTCACAGAACTGGTACGGCTCGCATGTGCACTCGTCTGGGGACAGTGGGGACAGGGACAGGTCAGGGACAATGGGAACAGGGACAGGTCAGGGACAGGGACCAGGACAGGGACAGGGACAGGGACAGGTCAGGGACAGGGACAGGTCACAGAACTGGTATGGCTTGTGCGTGCACTCGTCTGGGGGACAATGGGGAAAGGTCAGGGACAGGGAAAGGTCAGGGACAGGGAAAGGTCAGGGACAGGGACCAGGACAGCTCAGGGACAGGTCAGGGACAGGTCATAGAACTGGTACACCTCACACGTGTGCTCTTCTGGGGGACAATGGGGACAGGGACAGGTCAGGGACAGGTCAGGGACAGAGACGCATCAGGGACAGGGACAGGTCAGGGACAGGGACAGGACAGGGACAGGGACAGGGGTCAGCCCTGCCCTGCACCTCCCTCTGACCCAACCCTGCCCACTCCACCCAGAAAAGGAGCAGCTGGAGCTCCTGGAACACCCCAGAGGAGCCAACCAGCTCCAGGCCAGCCTGTCCCTCAGGGAACAGGGACACAAATGACACTGGCTTGTCCCCAGGGCCTCCACTCACCGCATTCCTCCTTGGGCTCATCAGATCCATCCCCACAGTCGTCCTCCCCGTCACATTTCCAGCGTGCAGGGATGCACCTGCCCGAGTCCTTGCAGCGGAACTCGTCCACACCACAGGTCATCTGGGCTGCAGGGGACAAAGGGACACAGGGCAGGGTCAGTGCTGCTCAGGCCTGTGCTGCTCTCTGCAGGGCTGATGGACAGCCTGGAGATGGGGGGGATCCTCCTTCATTCCAAGGAGTTCTCCAGGAAGATGTCAGGGGGGGAGGATTCCAGGACAGAGACAGCAACTGCATCAGCCATGGACCACAGGGACTGAGAGGGAGTGAGCAGGGATTGGGGTAGAACTGAGCAGGAATTGAGCAGGAACAGAGCAGGGATTGGGGTAGAACTGAGCAGGAATTGAGCAGGGACTGAGGAGAGACTGGGATAGAACTGAGGAGGGACTGAGGAGGGACTGAGGTAGAACTGGGCAGGGGCTGGGATAGAACTGAGCAGGAATTGAGCAGGAACAGAGCAGGGACTGGGATGGTAGAACTGAGCAGGAATTGAGCCAGAATTGAGTTAAAACTGAGCAGGAACTGGGCAGGGATTGAGCAGGGACTGAGGAGGGACTGGGGTAGAACTGAGCAGGAACTGACCCAGAATTGAGTTAAAACTGAGCAGGAACTGGGCAGGGATTGAGCAGGGATTGGGGTAGAACTGAGCAGGAATTGAGCAGGAACAGAGCAGGGACTGAGCAGGGACTGCAGTGGAACTGAGCAGGAACTGAGCAGGGACTGAGGAGGGAATGGGGTGGAACTGAGCAGGGACTGAGGAGGGACTGAGGAGGGACTGAGCAGGGACTGGGCTAGAACTGAGCAGGAATTGAACTGAAATTGAGTTAGAACTGAGCAGGAACTGAGCAGAGATTGAGCAGGGACTGAGCAGGGATCAAGGCAGAACTGAGCAGGAACTGAGCAGAGACTGAGCAGGGACCGAAGAGGGACTGGGGTAGAACTGAGCAGGAACTGAGCAGGGACTGGGGAAACTGAGCAGGGACTGGGATAGAACTGAGCAGGGACTGGTATAGAACTAAGCAGGAATTGAGTTAAAACTGAGCAGGGACTGAGGAGGGACCGAGGTAGAACTGGGCATAAACTGAGGAGGGACTGAGGAGAGACTGGGGTAGAACTGAGCAGGAACTGAGCAGGGACTGAGCAGGGACTGAGATCGAATGGGGCAGGGACTGAGCAGAGACAGAGCAGGGACCAAGAAGGGACATGGCAGGGACCTGCCACCCCTCCAGCACGCAGAGGTGCCCGCTGTGGGCATTTCACACCAGGCAGAGCCCCCTCCCCACGCAGGTGCTTACTGCAGTTAGCAGGTTCATCAGAGCCGTCCACGCAGTCGTTGTCACGGTCACACACCCACACCCGGGGGATGCAGCGCTTGGTGATGGCACACTGGAACTGGTTGGGGGCACAGGTCACCTCAGCTGCAGCAGGGAGAAGGAGGGGTCAGGAAGGGCAGCAGGGCAGGCAGGGACAGCCATTCCCTTCCCCAAAATCAGCCGTGGGGTTGAGAGGTGTGTGCGTGCTCCAGGGATCACCAGGGGCTCAGTGGAGATGGAGAAGAGCTATAAAGTGGCCCCAGAAGACTCCAAGCTATGAGGGGACAGGGCAGAGGCCACCAGATCCCTCAGCTGGGCAACAGGCTCAGCCCAAATCCACTTTGAGGGATTTAAAGATTTAATTCCTTTCATTCCCACTAGCAAACAGGGCAGAGGCCACCAGATCCCTCAGCTGGGCAACAGGCTCAGCCCAAATCCACTTTGAGGGATTTAAAGATTTAACTCCTTTCATTCCCACTAGCAAACAGGGCAGAGGCCACCAGATCCCTCAGCTGGGCAACAGGCTCAGCCCAAATCCACTTCAAGGGATTTAAAGATTTAATTCATTTCATTCCCACCAGGAAACAGGGCAGAGGCCACCAGATCTCTCAGATGGGCAAGAGGCTCAGCCCAAATCCACCTCAAGGGACTTAGAGATTTCATTCCCACTAAGAAACAGGGCAGAGATCCCTCAGCTGGGCAACAGGCTCAGCCTAAATCCACTTTGAGGGACTTAAGGATTTCATTCCCACTAGGAAACAGGCAGAGGCCACCAGATCCCTCAGTTGGGCAAGGCTCAGCCCAAATCCACTTCAAGGGATTTAAATATTTCATTCCCCCTAGGAAACAGCAGCAGGGACAGAGGGTCTGCAGAGACCAGGGGTATGGAGAAAGCCCTGGCACAACCCAGGGAGCCAAACACCCCAAGACCCAGACCTGAACCCCTCAATCTGACCCACAGCAGCTCCCAGCTGACCCCCTGAGCCCCCCACTCACGACAGTCCTTCTCATCCTCTCCGTCCCCACAGTTGTCCTGCCCGTTGCAGCGGAAGATGCCGGGGATGCAGCGGTTGGTGTTGGTGCACTTGAACTGGCTGGGCAGGCAGACATGGATGTCTGGGGACAAGGTGACACAGTCAGGGGGTGACAGGCAGCATCCCCACGCTGTGGAGGGTCCCAGGGGGACACAGGGACCTACCACAGTTGGCCTCATCCGAGTTGTCCTGGCAGTCGTTGTCGCCGTCGCAGATGAAGGCGGGGTTGGTGCAGATCCCTGTGGAGCACTGGAACTGCCCTGGCCTGCACTTGAACTCAGCTGTGGGGCAACACAGGGCCACAGGTTTGCTCTGAGGAACATTTGCAGGGCACATCTCCACCTCAAATCCCCCATCCACTCCTCTGGTGTCATCTGGACACCGTCTGGACTCAGCATCAAATTCTGGGCTCCATGGGACAGATGTGCCCCACTGCTCCCTGACCCCTGTTCTGACTGACCCTCCCCTCCCTGGGGCTGTCCCAACAGCCTCCCTGCACACCCTGGGGGGTGCTGGGACACTGGGGGGCTGTGTCACCCCCTGGCACTCACGGCAATCCTCCGGCTCGTCCGACCGGTCCCCGCAGTCGTCCTCGGTGTCGCATTTCCACCAGAAAGGGATGCACTTGTCGTTCTTGCAGACAAACTGAAGGAGAGAGGAGCTCGTGGGGTGGATCAGGATGGGGAGGGGAACCCCAAATTTACCCCAAATTTCATGCCCTGTGAGCTGAGCCAAGAGCACTGATCCTGTGCTGTCCCCTCCAGGTATTCCCAAATCCTGACCCAGAGCGAAGCCTTAACCCCACCCAGGCCTTGGGGTTGGAGAAGAGGGGTAAAAGAACATTCCAGAGCTGGAGGGTCTCTGGCTCCACTTCAAACGTGAAGTGCCACAGGAGGGAGGTGCTGCCTGCACCCAAACAACACCCCATCACCAGCAGGGAGATCATAGCAGGAGGGACAGGGGCATGGGGAATATCCAGGCAGGTAGGGACAGGAAAGGACAGGAAAGGACAGGTAGGGACAGGAAAGGACAAGCAGGGACAGGCAAGGACAGGAAAGGACAGGAAAGGACAAGCAGGGAAAAGCAGGGACAGGAAAGGACAGGCAGGGATGGGCAGGGACAGGAAGGGACAGGCAGGGACAGAAAAGGACAGGCAGGGACAGGAAAGGACAAGCAGGGACAGGAAAGGACAAGAAAGGACAGGCAGGGACAGGCAGGGACAGGAAAGGACAGGCAGGACAGGAAAGGACAGGCAGGGACAGGAAAGGACAGGCAGGGACAGGAAAGGACAAGCAGGACAGGAAAGGACAGGCAGGGACAGGAAAGGACAGGCAGGGCCGGGAATGGACAGGAAAGGACAGGCAGGGAGAGGAAAGGACAGGCAGGGACAGGCAGGGACAGGAAAGGACAGGCAGGGATGGGCAGGGACAGGCAGGAGCAGGCAGGCAGGGGCTTACCTGGCTGGCAGTGCAGTTGGACACGCAGGTTTTGCCATCACTGCCCAGGTAGAAGTTGGTGGGACAGGCACATTTGTGCCCCCCGCCCGGGGAGAGCAGGCAGAGGTTGCTGCAGCCACCGTTGTTGGTCTTGCAGGGGTGGTTGGGAACTGGGGAGAGCAGGGTGACAACAGCAAGTCAGACCAAGCTGGGGACACTCAGGGTGGCATGGGAGCAGCAAGACCCTTGTCACCTGCTCCTGCTCCCCCTGCCTGACCTGGCATCCCCCCACATCCCTTTCCTGGCATGGTTCCCCAGCACCCCCAAGCTGTGCTCTGTGAGAAATGAAAATGAGAATTTGTACTTCTATTTCCCCAAAGTATCCAGTCTCATCTGCAAGGCCACCCTTTGCAACTTGTTTCCATTTCTCTCTCTCTGTCCTATTCCATGGCATTTCCAAGTCAGCAATTCTTATCTCAAGGTTTGCATACAGTGTGAGCTTTTTGTCAGGCTTGGAGAATTTTCTACAAACCCATTTCCCACGTTGCTCACCGTCAGGCTGGCGGTAGGGGTGGTAGATGTGGATGTCCATGGGCCTGTGCAAGGTGCTGATCAGCAGGGTCTTGTTGGCTCCTGTTGTTTTGTGGGCTCGGTTGATGGATTTGGTCTCCCAGTCGGTCCAGTAGATGAAATCCTCGAAGAGGGTGAGGGCGAAGATGTGAGGGATGTCCTGGCTCAGCACTGCGAGGGGAATGGGTGCTCAGAGAGGGGCTGAGCCACGTTCCCCTCCCATAAAAAAGCAGCATGGACACAGAGGAGTGGCCAGAGCTGGGGACTGTCCCCAACAGCGCTGGCTCTCACTCTAACACTTGACCCAGAGCCTGGGTGTGCTGGCACCCATGGAGCTCAGCACTGAGAAGGGAGTGGGTGCTCAGTGAGTGCCACATTCCCCTCTCACAAGGAAGCATGGACACAGAGGAGTGACCAGAGCTGGGGACTGTCCCCAACAGCTCCCACTCCAACACCTGACCCAGAGCCTGGACCTCCCCAAGGCGTGGTGGCACCCATGGAGCTCAGCACTGCAAGGGGAGTGGGTGCTCAGTGAGTGCCACGTTCCCTTCCACAAAGAAGCAGCATGGACACAGAGGAGTGACCAGAGCTGGGGACTGTCCCCAACAGCTCCCACTCTAACACCTGAACCAAAGCCTGGACCTCCCCAAGGCGTGGTGGCACCCATGGAGCTCAGCACTGCAAGGGGAGTGGGTGCTCAGTGAGTGCCACGTTCCCTTCCACAAAGAAGCAGCATGGACACAGAGGAGTGACCAGAGCTGGGGACTGTCCCCAACAGCTCCCACTCTAACACCTGAACCAAAGCCTGGACCTCCCCAAGGCGTGGTGGCACCCATGGAGCTCAGCACTGCAAGGGGAGTGGGTGCTCAGTGAGTGCCACGTTCCCTTCCACAAAGAAGCAGCATGGACACAGAGGAGTGACCAGAGCTGGGGACTCTCTCCAACAACTCCCACTCCAACACCTGAAGCAAAGCTTGGACCTCCTCAAGGTGTGCTGGCACCTGTGGAGCTCAGCACTGAGAGGGGAGTGGGTGCTCAGTGAGTGCCACATTCCCTTCCACAAAGGAGCACCATGGACACAAAGGAGTGAGCAGAGCTGGGGACTCTCTCCAACAACTCCCACTAAAACACCTGACCCAGAGCCTGGGTGTGCTGGCACCCATGGAGCTCTCACCCGTGTGCCTGTTGGAGCCATCCAGGCTGGCAAACTCGATGTAGTCCTCCCGAGCATCAGCCCAGTAGATCCTGCTGTTGATGTAGTCCAGGGTGAGCCCGTTGGGCCAGGTGATCTTGGTGTCCACGATGACGCTGCGGTTGGTGCCGTCCATGCCGATCTTCCCGATCAGAGAGTGGTCACCCCAGTCTGTCCAGTACAGGTAGCTGGGGGTGAAAAACAAGAGATGTTGAGTTGGAAACCACAGAAATTTCTCCCTGTGAGAATTCCTGGCACAGGATGCCCAGAGTTATTGCTGCTCCATCCCTGGAAGTGTCCAAGGTTGGATGGGCATGGAGCAACCTGGGATAGTGGAATCCAGGAGCAACCTGGATAGTGACTGTCCACAGCAATGGGGTGGAACAAGATGGTCTTTAAGGCCCCTTGCATCCCAAACCACCCCATGACTCTGTGATAAACAGGCACAAGGTAGGGAAAACCATCCAGGTGTCCCAGAGGCCAAGAGGGAAGGCTTGATGCCATCTCCCAACCTCTGGGACTACAGCAAAATGACCACAGGGCATGGAGCAAGCTGGGATGGTGGAAGGTGACTGCCCACAGCAATGGGGTGGAACAAGACAGTCTTTAAGGTCCCCTTCCATCCATGACTCTGTGACAAACGGAGGTGCACAGGGTAACGAAAACCATCCCAGTGTCCCGGTGGCCAAGAGGGAAGGTTTGATCCCATCTCCCAACCCCTGGGACTACAGCAGATGATCACAGGGCATGGAGAAACCTGGGATAGTGGGGTGGAACAGGATGGTCTTTGAGGTCCCTTCCATCCATGACTCTGTGATAAACGGAAGTGCACAAGCACAGGGTAGGGAAACCATCCCAGTGGTCAAGAGGGAAGGCTTGATCCCATCTCCCAACCTCTGGGACTACAGCAAGATGACTACAGGGCATGGAGAAACCTGGGATAGTGGAAGGTGACTGCCCACAGCAGTGGGGTAGAACAAGATGGTCTTAAAGGTCTGTTCCAACTCATATCACCCCATGACTCTGTGATAAACGGAAGGGCACAAGCACAGGGTAGGGAAAAGCATCCCAGTGGCCAAGAGGGAAGGCTCAATCCCACCTCCCAACCCCTGGGACAGCAGCAGATGACCACAGGGCATGGAGCAAGCAGGGATAGTGGAAGGTGACTGCCCACAGCAATGAGGTGGAACAAGACAGTCTTTGAGGTCCCCTTCCATCCATGACTGTGACAAACGGAGGTGCACAGGGTAACGAAAAGCATCCCAGTGTCCCGGTGGCCAAGAGGGACGGTTTGATCCCATCTCCCAGTCTCTGGGACAGCAGCCAGATGACCACAGCCCCTCTCCCAGCCCAGCCCAGAGCAGCAGCCCCACGTGCCCCCAGGCTCTCACCCGTTCTGCACGTCCACCACGAGCGCGCGGGGCTCGCGCAGCCCCGAGTTGACCAGCACGGTGCGGTAGGCCCCGTTGAGCTTGGACACCTCGATGGTGTCCCGGCCCTTGTCACACCAGTAGAGGTTTCCTCCCACCCAGTCCACGGCCAGTCCGTCAGGATTGCTGAGCCCAGTGCGGTGAAGGACCTGCCAGGAGGAGTCAGAGGTGATGGGGATGAGCAGAGAGAACCAAACTTTGATGTCTCAGGGGTGAGAGCGTCCCCACTCCCCAGCCCAGATCCTCTTCATCACTCCCTTCTCAGGTTTGGATGGGATATTGGGAAGAAATTCTGTCACCCTGGTTTTGTAAGATTTTCTAAGCCTTCTGATGTTGACATTCTTGTAGTGAATTTTCTCACACACTTTCTGTAAATACCTCGTTGTTTTGCATTCCTTTATAGAAGAAGAGAGAGTTGATAGACTGTTGGTTTGACCAGTGTCATTGGAGAGGTGGCACTGTCACCCTCCAATCTGCTGTCACTTTTAGAAAACTATAAATGTTGGAGTCAGAAAATAAACTTCCCTTTTTACTTCACCTTGAGAACAGCAGTGTGAGCTTGTGTTCTTTCGTGTCCTATAGTAACAAAATTCCTCCCTGTGAGGGTGGGGAGGTCCTGGCAGAGGTTGGCCAGAAAAGCTGTGGCTGCCCTGGATCCCTGGAAGTGTCCAAAACCAGGTTGGATGGGGCTTGGAGCAGCCTAGGATAGTGGAAGATGTCCCTGCCCACATCAGGGGAGTGGAACTGGATAAACTTTAAGATCCCTTCTGCCCCAAATTATTCCATTCAAAAGCTGATCCTCTCTAAGATCATCCTAATCATTAAGAAGCTATGAACCAGCATTAGCCTTTTAAGCTAAAGAAAGAGGGATTCCCCCCTCCTTAATGCCTCAACTAAACCCCCTGATTTTTTATCATGCTCACTTCATGACTCACTTTCTCTTTAATTATCCAACCCAAACTTCTGTCATTCATATCAATAAATCCCCCCCTCCTCTTTGACAACTCCATGTCTCTTCCCCCAGCCTTCCTTATCCCACATTTCAGGGCAGTGTGGAGCCCACCCCTGCTTGGTGTGGAGCTACAGAACATCCCCAACAACTGGGGCTGACCCCAGAGAGGGGCAGGAGGTGGGTGAGGCCCAGGGGTGCCCCAGGGGGTGCCCCATGTCCCTGAGGCTGCCAAGGGGGTTTATTTACAGACATGAACGAGACAGGGCTGCTGTAGAATGTGCCTTTTCAGCATCAGCCTCATTACATGGTTATGACAATGGGAAGATGCCAGCAGCTCACATTCTAGGCAGCAGGCTAGAAAACTTAATGTTATAACTTTATAAGCTTCTTGACCAATCACACAAAGCAAAAGCACATTGACAGTAGTTCTATCTAGTCACTATAAGCACAGGTACCTTTGGTTAACACAATGCTTGCTTATTTCAAATACAATACCTGCTTGTAAGCCTTAAAACACAACACACAAACTCCATTCTTAAGCTTTAACCTTCCTAATATCTCACTAGATAAACTTTCTGCAGCTTAGAGAGCTATTCAGACAAGCATTAATACACAGACCATTGTTCTATTTGCCCTTGCTTTTTCTACAGTTTAAATAATTTTTCTGCTGACCTATCTCATGGCTGCTGCTTTAGCTCTGCTCACAGTCCTGCTGTATCTGAGGCCTGCCTTTTGCAGCTTTCCCCAAAACCCTCT
Source organism: Setophaga petechia (assembly GCA_024362935.1). NCBI lineage: Eukaryota > Metazoa > Chordata > Aves > Passeriformes > Parulidae > Setophaga > Setophaga petechia. Next base: position 1,921,186 of record JANCRA010000073.1, read on the forward strand.
GATTTTCCCTCTCATTCTGTGGACTCCCAGAGTCCCCACCTGGACGTTGCTGCCGTTGATGTGCATGCGGCGGATCATGCTGCCCTGCGTGGTCACATCTGTCCAGTAGATCATCTGCTCCCTGTAGTCGAAATCCAGAGCCACAGCGTTGTTCAGCCCCTGGAGAGCAGGGAGGGAGAAGGGTTGCAGCAGCCTCAGTGGCTGCCATGGGCTCTGGGGGGTTTTATAGAGCCCACAGCCTCGCCGCCTCACAGCGACCTCCTGACATTTAGATGGATCTGCCATTCCCCCTGGGAAGCCAGGAGGCAAAACTCCTCAGCTGGCAGCTCCTCAGGGCTTGCCCCATCCCCAAATCCCCTCCATATGGAGCTGCTGTGCCTCCTGCTCCCACTCATCCCTCACCTGCTTGAGCAGAGTGTAGTTGGAGCCGTCCAGGTTGAGCTTCCTCAGATAGTAGCGGTTGGCGAAGATGAGGAAAGGCTCTTCATCTGCACAGGGAAAGAGGGAAAAGTGGCAGGGGAGCACTGCTGGGATGTGGGCAGAGCCCTGCAGGCCTGCTACCCCTCCCTCATGAGCTGGGAGCAGCCACCCCACCCTCCAACTCCAGCACCAGGAGCATCCCACGGTCACCAGGAACATCCTGAGCTCTGCGCCCACACCTGGCTCTCACCTGTGACAGCCTTGCAGCTGGTGGGGTTGTCAGGTCTGAGCTTGTAGCCCTCCGTGCAGAGGCACTTGTAGCTGCCCAGGGTGTTGATGCACTTCTGGCTGCAGGGGTAGGTGGTGGAGCACTCGTCGATGTCGATGCACGTCTTCCCGTCGTCCTTCAGCCGGAATCCAGGACGGCATCTGCACTGCAGGAGCAACCCAGAGCTGTCAGACACCTCCAGGGGAGGAGGTGGCAGGTGCTGGGAGGTGACAAGTGTCACCATGGGACATGCAGAGTCAGCAAGGACAGCTGAGATGCACAAACAGTGCTTGAAGAGCCAGTGTCACCTCCCTGGCCCAGCTGGCACAGGACAGATACAACCCGCAGAGGAGGAGGAGAGGGAACAGCAGGAGCTGTGCCAGGGGAGGTTTAGGCTGGATATCAGGAAAAGGTTCTTCCCCCAGAGGGTGCTCAGACAGAAAAGGTTCTTCACCCCAGAGGATGGTCAGACACTGCTGGCTGGCACAGCCCTAGGAGAATTTGGACAACTCTCAGGCACAGAGTGAGATTGCTGAAATCTCCTGGCACAGGACAGACACAACCGGAGGAGGAGGAGGAGGAGGAGGAACAGCAGGAGCTGTGCCAGGGGAGGTTTAGGCTGGATATCAGGAAAAGGTTCTTCCCCCAGAGGGTGGTCAGACACTGCTGGCTGGCACAGCCCCAGGAGCGTTTGGACAACTCCCAAACACAGAATGAGATTGCTGAGATCTCCTGTGCAAGAGCAGGAGTTGGACTTTGTGGGTCCCTTCCAACTCAGGGCATTCTGTAATTCCACAATCTCTGCAGCCAGCCCCCCCACCCTGTTGGGGAAGATGAAACAGGAAAGCCTTATAAATATGATTGTCTGGCAAAAGATTTTGAGAATACAGAAACTATCAGCGAGATTGAAATGAAAGCAAGCTTTGAGATCCCTTAGTTACTGAACAACTGGAAAACAATGGTGTGGCCGGCTGAAGGTGATCCCCTTTTGATGAAACAAGACCCTCTGCTTGCAGACAGGCCCAAGGGTCAGAGCAGACCCTACAGCTTGGCAGAAGGGGCCCAAAGAGGAGTTTTTAGGGTTTAAAATGTAACACAGGATGGTAATGTAGTGATTCTTATAGGCTGTATGTAAATGCAATAGGATTTGTATCTTGTACTAGATTGGTTAGTGAGAATCAGAATATTCAACACAGAAGAAGATTTATGGTATTGTAATGGGAACCTCTCTCTCTCATCCTCTTTACCACTCTCTTTACCTCTCTCTCCCTCTCTCAGTCCTGCTCTGAGCTGTCCCTGGCAGCTCCCAGCAGGGCCCTGCACTTGGCCCTTTGCAATAAACCCCAAATTCCACAACCTGGCTGCAGAGATCTCTCATCTCCATCCATCCCGACCGTGCAACCCTTGTCATTCCTACACCACCCCGTGTCCCCCTACCTTGTACCCAATCTTGAGGTCCTCACACTCCTGGGAGCAGCCACTCAGCTTCTTGTTGAGGCACTCGTTGATGAAGCAGTTGAGCTCGTCGGAGCCGTCGGCGCAGTCGTTGTTGTTGTCGCAGAGCAGCGCCTCGGAGATGCAATTCCCGTTCTTGCACAGGAAGAAGGAGTCGTTGCACTTGTTTTCTGCAGAGAGGAGGTGGCAGTGATCAGTGAGGGGGTGGCTGGCATTCCACTATCCCCCCCCCAGGACCCCAGCATGACCCCAGAGGTACCTGGGCTGCTGCAGCGTGGGTTTTTGGGTGCCTCATCCGAGTGGTCGTGGCAGTCGAACTCGCCGTCGCACTCCCACTGCCGGTTGCTGAGGCAGCGGCCGTTCTGGCAGCGGAACTCGTGGGGGCCACAGGTGGGATATTCTGGGGGAGGGTGAGGGGCTCAGCCAGCAGCCCACCCTCCTGAGCCTCCCAGAGGCACCGTGGGGACACTCAGAGGGAGAGAGGCACCATGGAGGCAAATTTTCCTGAGCTTCTGGGAGTGACGGGGACAGAGCAGCTGGCCTGGGACAGGGCTGCCCTGCACACACATGGAGCTCTCTGTGTGTCTGGATGTCTCTGGGGTTTGGATCTGTTGGTTTGGATCCCTCTGGGGTTTTGCTTCTCTCTGTGGGTTTGCTTCTCTCTCACTAGGTTTGGATCACTCTGGGTTTGGATCTCTCTGTGGGTCTGGATCTCTCTACGGTTTGGACCTCTCTGTGTGGGTTTGGATCCCTCTGGGGTTTGGATCTTTCTGTGGGTTTGGACATCCCTGTGGGTTTGGATTTCTGTGTGGGTTTGGATCTCTCACTGGGTCTGGATCTCTCTGCGGGTCTGGATCTTTCTGTGGGTCTGAATCTCTCTGGTGTTTGAATCCCTCTGGGGTTTGGATCTCCCTGTGTGGATTTGGATCTCTCTGGGGTTTAGGTCTCTCTGGGTGGGTTTGGATCTCTCGGTGGGTTTGGATCTCTTTGTGGGTCTGGATCTCTCTGTGGGTTTGGATCCCTGTGTAGATTTGGATCTCTCTGTGTGGGTTTGGATCTTTCTGTGTGGATTTGGATCTTTCTGAGGGTCTGGATCCCTGTATGGGTTTGGATCTCTCTGTAGGTTTGAATTTCTCTGTGTGGGTTTGGATCTCTCTGTGTGGGTTTGAATCTCTCGGTGGGTTTGGAACTCTCAGTGGGTTTGGATCCCTCTGTGGGTCTGGATCTTTCTGTGGGTTTGAATCTCTCAGTGGGTTTGGATTTCTGTGTGGGTTTGAATCTCTGTGGGCCTGGATCTCTCAGTGGGTCTGGATCTCTCTGGATTCCCTCTCTGGGTTCCCTCTCTGTGTTCCCTCCCACCACACTCACACCAAACCCATCCATGGTGATGAAGCCCCTCCCAGGGCACTGTCCCAAAGCCCACGAGGACCCAGCAGGGTCAGTCCCCACCCAGGGTCCCACAAACACCCACCACATTCCGGGGACTCATCGGAGCCATCACCGCAGTCATCATCATGGTCGCAGACGAAGTGCTTGGGGATGCACTGCCGGTTCCCGCACATGAACTCCCTCTCATCACAGGTGTTGTTGTACACTGCAAAGGGGCACTGTCACCACCAGCCCCTGCCAGCCCCCAGCCTCCCCCAGCCCCCAGGCCCGGGCACTCACAGCAGCCAGCAGCGAGGGTCTCATCAGCCCCATCAGCACAGTCCTTGTCCCCGTCACACAGCCAGCGCTCCGGCACGCACACGTAGGTGCCAGGGCACTGGAAGGATCCTGAGCTGCAGGTGGTGAGCCCTGGGGAAAGGAGGAGCAGGATGTGTTGTGGGGCAATGTAATAGCCTGATTTAACCTCTCCCTTCCCCTCCCCTTGCCCCTTGCTGAGTGCTGTCTGTCAATCTTGGCATTCCAGAAGAGCAAAGTTCAAAAGATGCCTCTCAGCCCTGAGGACATTGGGCTATCCAGGTGTCATTTGTCCCCTGAGACTCCCCCACTCCTGTCCCTGGTTGGTGGGATCCCTACCCCTTCCCTGCCCCTCTCCCCAGGGTTAAAAGGAGCAGCAACCACGGGCTCAGGGAGTTCTGTTGGAGCTGCTGCTGCATTCAGAGGCCTGTGGGCCAGAATAAAGCTCTGGATCCAAACCCTCCAGCAGAACCAACTCCTTTCCTTCACCATCACCTTAAAGCTTCTCCACCAGAGGTAAACCTGAGCTCCTGCATGCCTGGACTTGTCCCAAGCACCCAGCTGCAGCATCCAGCCAGCCAAAAGTGTCTCTGGGGTGAAACCACCACAGCTGCTGCCTTTGGTCAAGCAGCAAGGGCTGGACAAACCCAGGCACGTCTCATCCATCTATACTGGTATTTAATTCCAATATTTTGGTGCCCAACATGGGGGCCGCTCCATCCTGGGGATGGATCAGTCAGGGAAGACACCCCTGAGGTGGCACCCTCACTTTTGCTGCAATATCCAGCCAGCCAAAGGTGTCTCTGAGGTGAAACCACCACAGCTGCTGCCCTTGGTCAAACAGCAAGGGCCAGATGAGCCCAGGCACGTCCCATCCAGCTATATTGGTATTTAATTCCAATAAGGATGGAGCCCCATCACCCCACAGCTGGAGCCCCAGCAGGTACAGATACAGCAAGAGTGGGAGAAGGGATGGCAGAGGCAGGAACACGGAGATGGAGCAGGAAGGGATGGAGATGGGGGAGAAGGGCTGGAGCAGACTCACGGCAGCGACTGTCCTCATCAGAGCCATCCCCACAGTCGTCAGCCCCATCACACACCCAGAGCTTGGAGATGCAGCGGTGGTTGTTGCACTCAAACTGCACAGGGTAGCAGAACTTGTCTGGGGGAGGAGAAGAGGAGGAGATGGAGGTCAGGGGGAGGTGATAAAGGGATGAGACACCAGCAGAGCATGGCCAGGCTGGGCCAGCCAGGCTCCAGGAGCCCAAGGGGTGTTGGAGGTACTGCTTGTGGTCCCTGTGGGACTCGCTGGTGTGGAGCTGAGGAAGATCCCCAGCTCCTGAGCTCTGTTTGGGGCTTGTTCCAGCAGGTTAGAACTAAAAATGCAGCTGAAGGGAGCCGTAACTGGTCTCATTCAAAAGGGCCACAGACATTTGTGCACGTGCTGAGCAAACCAGCACACGAGGACATTTACACTGATCACAGCTAAAACCCCAAGAGAGTGGAATTAAACCACAGAAGGGGATTATCTGGGGTCGGTCCATGGCAAATGGATGTCAGGGAGAGAAGAGGGTTCCTGCCCACCCTGCAGCACCACCCTTGTGCCCCAGCCCAAACCCTGAGTGTCCCCACCCTGCCGCTCACTGCACTGCGTCTCATCCTCGCCGTTCTCGCAGTCATCCTCCTTGTCACAGGTCCAGGTCATGGGGATGCACCTCCCACTGGGGCAGGCAAAGTAGTTGGATGGACATTTGGGCTTCCTCCCACCTACTTTGTGATGGAAACATCAGTGAGGACGACAGCATGGCCACGTCCTGCCTTCCTCCCAGCCCAAACTGAAGAATTCCTCCCCAGAATCATCCTGAAGTTCCCACATCCCTGCAGCACCATCTACGCAGGAGAACAACAGCCCCAGTGGGCAAACAAAGCCTCCACAGCCCAAGCAGATCCCAAAGGGGCATCCCTGCCCCCCAGAGCCCCCTGTGCCCTCCTGCTCTCACCGGGGCAGTTGCGCTCGTCCGAGAAATCGCCGCAGTCGTTGGCACCGTCACACACCCAGCTGGGGGCGTAGCACAGGGACGTGTGCTCACACTTCTGGAACGTGGTGCCCTTCACCCCCAGCCTGAAGTAGCTGCTGCAGTCGGTGGCAGCTGAGAGGAATCACAGAAGGAGCTCCGGTGACACAGCAGGAACCACAGAAGAAGCCCCCTGGTCTGGCACTGAACCCTGCCCTGCTGCCAGAGCCCACCACACACCCCCAGATGTGCCCCACACATGCCCAGAACTGCAGGGATCCAACAGGTTTTGGGGTGCTGAGCGTGGCACAGAGGAGCTGAAGGGCTGGGCTGGGGCTGCCTCATCCCAGAACAGGAGTAGGACCCTCTTCCCTCCCGAACCCACCACATGGCACTGGACCCTGCTCTGCTACCAGAGCCCACCACACCCCACAAACCCCAAGATGTGCCCCACACACCCCCAGATGTGCCCCACACCTGCCCAGGGCTGCAGGGATCCAGCAGGTTTTGGGGTGCTGAGCGTGGCACAGAGGGGCTGAAGGGGTGGGCTGGGGCTGCCCCGTCCCAGAAGAGGAGCAGGACCCTCCTCCCTCCCCAATCCACCATGCAGTACTGGACCCTGCTCTGCTGCCAGAGCCCACCTCACACCTCAACATGTGCCCCACACATGCCCAGAACTGCAGGGATCCAATTGGTTTTGGGGTGCTGAGCGTGGCACAGAGGGGCTGAAGGGGTGGGCTGGGGCTGCCTCATCCCAGGACCGGAGCAGGACTCTCCTCCCTCCCCAACCCAACCCATCCCAAATCCCAGCTCCCTGCTGCCATCCCCAGAGCTGAGGAGGGGCCAGGGGCAGCAGCTGGGCACTCACTGCAGTTCATCTCATCAGATGCATCCTCGCAGTCGATGAACTGGTTGCAGCGGCTGGAATTGCCGATGCAGGTCCCGTCCCGGCAGCGGAACTCGGTGGCAGCACAGCTGGTTTCTGCCAGGGGGATAGAAACCCCAATAATCCATGAGGGAGGGTCCCCACATGCACACCCACACCTCTCCCCAGTGCCCACACAGCTCTGGGATGCTCAGAGGGCTCCCAGACCCTGCCTGGCAGCCTGAGCCCCTCGGCCTGGCACAACCAGAGCTGGACAGGACCCTGAGGAGCTCCTGACTGCCCCTGTCAGTTTGGAACCGAGCAGTGTCACAGACATCTTTTATGGAAAATCCTTTCCTTGGGATTTTTCCTCCTGAGAAGCTGAGAGGCCTCAGGAACAAAATGTAAAGAATGGTTATCTGCTGCTGTGGAATGCAACAGGCGGATCTGTGATTGGTCTCATAGAGTTGTTTCTAATTAATGGCCAATCACAGTCAGCTGGCTTGGACTCTGTCCGAGACAGAAGCTTTTGTTATTCCTTCCTTTCTATTCTTAGCTAGCCTTCTGGTGAAACCTTTTCTTCTATTCTTTTAGTATAGTTTTAATGTAATATATAATAAATATTATATAAATAATATCATAAAATAATAAATCAAGCCTTCTGAAACATGGAGTGAGATCCTCGGTCTCTCCCCTCATCCAAGGAGCCCTGTGGACACCGTCACAGAGCAGACCCTGCCTGGCAGCCTGAGCCCCTCTCCCTGGCACAACCAGAGCTGGACAGGAGGACCTTGAGGAGCTCCTGACTGCTCCTGTCAGTTTGGAACCGAGCAGACCCTGCCTGAGCCCCTCTCCCTGGCACAACCAGAGCTGGACAGGAGGAATCTGAGGAGCTCCTGACTGCTCCTGTCAGTTTGGAACCGAGCAGACCCACCCTGCAGCCCCCCAAGGGAATGCCTGGGAGCCAGGAGGAGCAGTGACATTACACCCCTGGCTGTCAAACCCCTCTCTCTGGGAAGCTCTGAGTGCTGCACGCCCATACCCAGGAGTTTTTCCTCTCAGCTGTCACCGCGAGCTTTACAAACCAGCACAAGCTTGACCTTGACTCTCCGTTACGCCCTGGCTCTGCTCTGCTCCTGTCAAGCTGACAGTAACTCCTTCCTGGAGCTGCTGTCCCCTGTCCCAAGCAGCTGCCAGGGGCTGGCTGGGGGCCAGGCAGACACTCACTGTTGCAGGGCACCTCATCCGAGTTGTCCCCGCAGTTGTCCACGCCGTCGCACCAGTAGCGGCTGGCGACGCAGCGCCCGTTCATGCAGTGCAGGAAGCCCTTCTTGCACTTGCGGCTGCCTGCCGGGGAGGAAGAGGAGGAGGAGGAAGAGGAGAAGGTGAGGAGGAGGAGAGCAAACACCCCCGAGGGTCTCAGATCCTTGAGGAGCTTCCAGCAGGGGAAGAAACCACAGAGAAGGATCAGGGAACCTATCCCTTCTTGCACTTGTGGCTGCCTGCCAGGGAGGAAGAGGAGGGGGAGGAAGAGGAGAAGGTGAGGAGAAGGAGGGCAAGCACCCCCGAGGGTCTCAGATCCTTTGGGAGCTTCCAGCAGGGGAAGAAACCACAGAGAAAGATCAGGGAACCTATTCTTTCGTGCAGAAGAATTAGGGAACCTATTCCTTCTTGCATTTGTGCCTGCCTGCCAGGGAGAAAGAGGAGGGGGAGGAAGAGGAGAATGTGAGGAGAATGAGGGCAAACACCCTTGAGGGTCTCAGATCCTTTGGGAGTTTCCAGCAGGGGAAGAAACCACAGAGAAGGATTACGGAACCTATTCCTTCGTGCAGAAGGATCAGGGAACCTATCCCTTCTCGCACTTATGGCTGCCTGTCGGGGAGGAAGAGGAGGGGGAGGAAGAGGAGAATGTGATGAGAATGAGGGCAAACACCCCCGAGGGTCTCAGATCCTTTGGGAGCTTCCAGCAGGGGAAGAAACCACAGAGAAGGATCAGGGAATCTATTCCTTCTTGCATTTGTGCCTGCCTGCCAGGGAGGAAGAGGAAGAAGAGAAGGTGAGGAGAAGGAGGGCAAGGGTCTGAGGGTCTCAGATCCTCGGGGAGCTTCCAGAAGGGGAATAAACCACAGAGAACCAACAGGGAACCTCTTCCTTCGTGCAGAAGGATCAGGGAACCTATCCCTTCTTGCACTTATGGCTGCCTGTCGGGGAGGAAGAGGAGGGGGAGGAAGAGGAGAAGGTGAGGAGAAGGAGGGCAAGCACCCCTGAGAGTATCAGATCCTTGAGGAGCTTCCAGCAGAGGAAGAAACCACAGAGAAAGATCAGGGAACCGATTCTTTCGTGCAGAAGAATTAGGGAACCTATTCCTTCTTGCATTTGTGGCTGCCTGCCAGGGAGGAAGAGGAGGAGGAGGAGGAAGAGGAGAAGGTGAGGAGAAGGAGGGCAAACACCCTTGAGGGTCTCAGATCCTCGAGGAGCTTCCAGAAGGGGACGAAACCACAGAGAACCAACAGGGAATCTATTCCCTCTCAGATCCTTGGGGAGTTTCCAGGAGGAGAAGAAACCACAGAGCAGGATCAGGGAAGCCAATCTCTCATGCAGAGGGGTGAGGGCTGGTGTTTGAGGGTGTTTGATGGTGTTTGAGGGTGCTGCAGACCCCACTGGCTCAGCTCCAGGGTTCCAGCACATCCCAAACACTGGGAAAGGTCTGGAAACCATAAAGGGTGCAGCTCTGGGAGGGCAAGAGAAACTGAGGGGTGGAAGGACACTCTGGAGTCCTGGTGCCCTTTGCTGAGCAAACCTGGCAATGTCCAAGGCCAGGTTGGATGTGGCTTGGAGCAGGTTGGATGTGGCTGGGCTAGTGGAAGGTGTCCCTGAGTGAAATGAGATGAGCTTTGAGGTCCCTCCCAACCCAAACTACTCCATGATTCCATGATCTTGAACATAGGAAAAAGGATTGATCTACTGCAGTGCTGTGAATCCTGCCTTCCATCCTCTTTAGTTTTTGCCTCCATCCTCATTAAGATTTAATGGCAAATTCGAAGAGGTTCTAAGGCTAATTAACAAGGAACAGACCTCGCAAAGCTGTGTGGAGGTACCTGCCTTGTGTGTTTGGTTGCCCTGAAGGTGAAGCCCCTGATATTGTTCTCTTCCAACCCAAACCATTCCTTGACTCTCTGAGTGGAGCTGGCAGTTTGGGCAGGGTGTCTGGGGGTGCTGGATGGGAATCCACCCCTGCATCCTTCTTAGCCTTTTGGGAATCATCCCACTGTCCTTCCCAGCTTGTTGTTGCCCCCTATGTGACTCTCACACCAGAGCTGTCCATCCCCAAACCCAGTGCAGCCTGAAGACAGAGAGGATTTGCTCTTTCCCTGCTTTTCCTTGTAAAATCTGTGGAGACCAGGTTCCTCCAGCCCCCTACACCCTCCATAGCCCCATGGGAATACCCTGGGGAGGGATCCACAGCAGGGAGGAGGAGGAGCAGGGTGTAACACCTGTAGGGCATCACAGCACCTGGATGTTGTCCAGCTCCTCAGACACATCCCGGGGTGATCTTCTTAATTTTTTCCCAACAAATATGTGTTTGGGGTCACTTCAAGCTTTTGAGATCCCAGTTTGCTGTAACACCTGTCCTGGATGTTGTCAGACGCATCCTGGGGTTGATCTTTTAAATTTTTTCCCAACAAATATGTGTTTGGGGTCACTTCAAGCTTTTGAGATCCCTGTTTGCTGTGAGTAACACCTGTCCTGGATGTTGTCAGACACATCCTGGGGTTGATCTTTTAAATTTTTTCCCAACAAATATGTGTTTGGGGTCACCTCAAGCTTTTGAGATCCCTGTTTGCTGTGAGTAACACCTGTCCCATCAGGGCTTCAGTGAAGCTGGAGCCCATGGACACAACCCAGGCACTGGGATTTGGTTTAGTTTAGCGCCACAATTGGTATCTTCTCCCTCACAAAGGTGGGATCTGCCTTGCTGGCACTCACAGCTCCTGCTCTTCTAACACAAGCACATTTTGTGCCAAGGTGAGTGGGTGAGGAAGGCAGCAAGAGGAGGAACCTTACTGCAGTAGGATTGCTTCTCGTCCGACTTGTCCTTGCAGTTCACGACGCCGTCGCAGGTGCGGCTGAAGTCGATGCATTCTCCATTCCCGCACTCAAACTCCTCGTGCACGTTGCAGGTGGAATTCACAGCTGGAAAGAGCACGGGAAATGTCAGCTCTGCCAGGCTGAGATCAGCCTCACCCCATCCTCTCCTCAGCCTGTCCCACCCCCCTCACCTTTGCAGGTGAAATCCTCCTGCAGGACGCGCTCCCCGCGGCAGGAGCAGTTGACGTGGCCCTTGGGGGTGAGCAGGCACAGGTCCTGGCAGCCACCGTTGTTCACTCGGCATGGGGACAGCTCACCTAGGACAGAGGGACACTGGTCACACCAGGGATGGACCCAGCAACCTCTGCTCCTCCTCCTCCCTGCTGTGGGATCCCTCCCCAGGGTCTTCCCATGGGGCTATGGAGGGTGTAGGGGGCTGGAGGAACCTGGTCTCCCCAGATTTTACAAGGAAAAGCAGGGAAAGGGCAAATCCTCTCTGTTTTCAACCTGCATTGGGTTTGGGGATGGACTGCTCTGGTGTGAGAGTCATGAGTGGGCAACAACAAGCTGGGAAAGACAGTGGGATGACTCCCAAAAGGCTAGGGAGGATGGGGGGGATGGATTCCCAATGGACCATGAAGGACAGTGGGATGGATTCCCAAAGAGCCAGTGAAGGATGGTGGGATGGATTCCCAAAGAGCCAGCGAAGGATGGTGGGATGGCTTCCCAAAGAAACATGAAGGATGGTGGGATGGATTCCAAAAAGGACTGGGAAGGACAGTGGGATGGGCTCCCAAAGGACCATGAAGGATGGTGGGATGGCTTCCCAAAGAGCCAATGAAGGATGGTGGGATGGGCTCCTGAAGAGCCAGGAAGGACGGTGGGATGGGTTCCCAAAGGACCATGAAGGATGGTGGGATGGGTTCCCAAAGGACCAGGAAGGATGGTGGGATGGATTCCTGAAGAGCCAATGAAGGACAGTGGGATGGGTTCCCAAAGAGCCAATGAAGGATGGTGGGATGGGCTCCTGAAGAGCCAGGAAGGATGGTGGAATGGGCTCCTGAAGAGCCAGGAAGGATGGTGGGATGGGTTCCCAAAGAGCCAATGAAGGATGGTGGGTTGGGCTCCTGAAGAGCCAGGAAGGATGGTGGGATGGATTCCCAAAGGACTAGGAAGGACAGTGGGATGGTTTCCCAAAGAGCCAATGAAGGATGGTGGGATGGGCTCCTGAAGAGCCAGGAAGGATGGTGGGATGGATTCCCAAAGGACCATGATGGACAGTGGGATGGATTCCCAAAGGACCATGAAGGACGGTGGGGTGGATTCCCAAAGGACTGTGAAGGATGGTGGGATGGCTTCCCAAAGAGCCAATGAAGGACAGTGGGATGGCTTCCCAAAGAGCCAATGAAGGATGGTGGGATGGGCTCCTGAAGAGCCAGGATGGATGGTGGAATGGGCTCCCAAAGGACCATGAAGGACATTGGGATGGGTTCCCCTTCCCTAAACCTGCTGCCAGGCTGAGGAGCAGAGGTCAGGGCCACTGCAGGGACACCAGAGGGTGCTCACAGCTGTCGGTGTCGTTGGCCACGGCGATGATGCCCATGGGCTGCTGGGGGATGTCCACTCGGAGCAGCTTCATGTCGGTGCCCACGTATTTGTTGGCGCGCTGCACGGCCCGGCGCACCCAGTCTGTCCAGAAGATGTAATCCCCATACACGGCCAGGCCAAAGGGGTGCACGGGCTCCGACTTGAGGATCACCTGCCAGGCACAGAATGGTGGCATGAGTTGGGTTGGAAAGGGTAAAGTCATCTCTTCAAACTCATCTCGTTCCCACATGGGTGGATACACCTTCCAGGGCTGCTCCAAGCTCCATCTAACCTGTCCTTGGACACTTCACAGAGACCTTGAGGTGGGAAAAGTTCTCCCAAGATCAACCTGTGACTAACCCTCTCCAGAGCACTCAATGACACAGTTACAGGGCACAGTAACTGCCTGAGGCTCAGTCCAGCAGTTCCTTGGATACCTCCAGGGATGGTGACTCCACCACCAACCTGGGCAGCTCCTTCCAACGTTTAGAAATTCCTTCTCATGTCCAACCTGGACTCCCTGCCTCAGTCCAGCAGTTCCTTGGACACCTCCAGGGATGGTGACTCCACCACCAACCAGGGCAGCCCCTTCCAACGTTCAGAAATTCCCTCTCATGTCCAACCTGAACCTCCTCTGATGCAGCCTGAAGCCAAGCCCTCACTTCTCAGGGACACAGCCCAAGTGGGAGCAGAAAGAACCCATTGTGGGGTGCAGCCCCACAGCCCCCCAAACACAGAGTGCCCTCCCCAGCCCCAGGAACAGCTCTGCTTCCCTCCAGCCCCAGTTTGGACACCCTCCTCCAATCTCCCTGTCCTCAGACTCACGTGGCGATGGGAACCGTCGTATTCACAGCGCTCAATCTTGTCCAGGGTGGCATCAGAGAAGTAAATCTTCTCAGCCTTGTGGTCGATGGCCAACCCGTTGGGCGTCCGTATGTCCTGGTCGATGATGATGAGGACGTTGGCGCCGGAGAGGGTGGCTCGCATGATGCTGGGGTGCTGCTCGTTCCAGTTGGTCCAGAACATCAGGCTGGGAGGGGAGGGACACAAAACACCTTTGGAGCCCCAGCTCAGCCACATCCAGGCTGGCTCAGCCCATCCCTCCATGGTTGGGGGGCTTCCAGGGACATGGGACATCATTCCCATGTAAAACCAGTGGGAAGGTGCTGCAGCCAGCTGGGAAATGTGGCACCCCATGGATGGGGATGGGATAGGGGGTCTGAGAGGGACACAAAATATCTTTGGAGCCTCAGTTCAGCCTCATCCAGGCTGGCTCAACCCATCCCTCCATGGCTGGGGGGCTTCCAGGGACTGGGGGATGCAGGGGACAACATTCTCACAAAAAATAAGTGGGAAGGGGGTGAATGAGGGTGCTGCACCCCATGGATGGGGATGGGATAGGGGGTCTGGGAGGGACACCCAAGGCCTTTGGAGCCCCAGCTCAGCCACATCCAGGCTGGCTCAGCCCATCCCTCCATGGCTGGGGGATACATGGGACAACATTCCAACATAAAACCAGTGGGAAGGGGATGAATGAGGCTGCTGCAGCCAGCTGGGAAATGTGGCATCCCATGGATGGGGATGGGATAGGGGGTCTGAGAGGGACACAAAACACCATTGGAGCCCCAGCTCAGCCACATCCAGGCTGGCTCAGCCCATCCCTCCGTGGCTGGGGGACTTCCAGGGACTGGGGCATGCAGGGGACAACATTCCCATGTAAAACCAGTGGGAAGGGGGTGAATGAGGGTGCTGCACCCCATGGATGGGGATGGGATAGGGGGTCTGGGAGGGACACCCAAGGCCTTTGGAGCCCCAGCTCAGCCACATCCAGGCTGGCTCAGCCCATCCCTCCATGGCTGGGGGATGCATGGGACATCATTCCCACATAAAACCAGTGGGAAGGTGCAGCTGGGAAATGTGGCATCATAAGGATGGGAATGGGACAGGAGGTCTGGCAGGGACACAAAACACCTTTGGAGCCCCAGCTCAGTCGCATCCAGGCTGGCTCAGCCCATCCCTCCATGGCTGGGGGATGCATGGGACAACATTCCAACGTAAAACCAGTGGGAAGGGGATGAATGAGGCTGCTGCAACCAGCTGGGAAATGTGGCATCCCATGGATGGGGATGGGATAGGGGGTCTGGGAGGGACACACAACACCTTTGGAGCTCCAGCTCAGCCACATCCAGGCTGGCTCAGCCCATCCTTCCATGGCTGGGGCTTCCAGGGACTGGGGGATGCAGGGGACAACATTCCCATGTAAAACCAGTGAAAAGGGGGTGAATGAGCCAGTTCGATGGGGATGGAACAGAGGGTCTGGAGCTGCTTGGGGAGGGGGCTACAGGGTCTTTCCTCCCTGGGGGTCCTGTGCTGGGATCCAGAGCTCCCTCCCCACCACCACGAGGACCCCCAGGGATGCTGGCTGGACCCTCAGTGGTCACTCACTTCTGGCACTCGTCCAGCACGAAGGCCCGGGGGTGGTCATCCCCTGACATGGTGATCACAGTCTCCCTCTCAAAGGCCCCCAGCCTGCTCTGGTCCACGGTGTGCCGGGTGATGGTGGACGTGGTGTAGCTGGTCCAGTACAGGGTGTCCCAGCCACGGTGGTAGGCCAGTCCCTCCACTGAGCCCACGTCTGCGGGGACAGAAAAGGTCACAGCCAGCCCTGAGCCTGGTGTACGACTAAAAAAAATATTTAATTTTTACAGTATAAAGTAAAAAAAAAAAAAAGTATTTTAAAAAAGTGTCTCTGGGGGGAAACACCACACATGCAGCTGGCCAAGAATGTCTTGGGGTAAAATACCACACATCTAGCTGGCCAAAAGTGTCTCTGGGGTGATCCAGCCACCCAAAAGTGTCTCTGGGGTGAAACACCACACATCCAGCCAGCCAAAAACGTCTCTGGGGTGAAACACCACACATCCTGCTTGCCAAAAGTGTCTCTGGGGTGAAACACCACACATCCAGCCAGCCAAAAACGTCTCTGGGATGAAACACCACACGCCCAGCCAGCCATCTGGGATGAAACACCACATATCCAGCCAGCCAAAAGTGTCTCTGGGGTGAAACATCACACATCCACCCAGTCAAAAGTGTCTCTGACATGAAACACCACACATCTAGCCAGCCAATTGGGATGAAACATCACACATCCACCTAGCCAAAAGTGTCTCTGGGGTGAAACTCCACACATCCAGCTACCTAAAAGTGTTTCTATTTGTGAAAACACCACAACTGCTGCTATTTGGTCAAGCAGCAAGGGCCAGACAAGCTCAGGCACGTCCCATCTGGCAATATTGGCAATATCCCAATAGAGAACCCCCCAGCACTCACTCTCCACGATGGTCTTGCGCCCCGTGCCATCATCGTTGATCTGCTGGATGTTCCCGAAGTGGATGTCGCTGTAGAAGATGCGGTTGCTGCCCTTGGAGCCATAGCGGTAATCGAAGGCCAGGGCGATGACGTTCTTCATGTGCTCCGCGTCCTCGAAGGGTTTGATGGGCGCGTTGAGGTTGTTCTCATCCGACAGGTGGATGCTCTTGAGGATGGTGCGCTCGGAGTAGAGCAGGTACCCGTCGTAGTCGCGGCAGCTGACGCCGTCCTCCGAGAGCATCCCGTGGGCGCAGGCGCACGTCCTCTGCCCGCCGCCACGGAACAGGCACAGCTGCTGGCAGCCCCCGTTGTTCTGGGCACAGATGTTGGTGCCTGGATGTTGGGGAAGATGAAACAGGAAAGACTTATGAATAGGATTGCCTGGCAAAAAGATTTTGAGAATATGGAAACTGTAAGCAAGATTGAAATGAAAGCAAGTTTAGGTGAGCCAGGAGGGACAGACAGACACACAGACAGGTGAGGATGTTGGGGGAGATGAAACAGGAAAGACTTGTAAATAGGATTGCCTGGCAAAAAGATTTTGAGAATATGGAAACTGTAAGCAAGATTGAAATGAAAGCAAGTTTAGGTGAGCCAGGAGGGACAGACACAAAGACAGGCAGGTGAGGATGTCGGGGAAGATGAAACAGGAAAGCCTTATGAATAGGATTGCCTGGCAAAAGATTTTGAGAATATGGAAATTGTAAGCAAGATTGAAAAGAAAGCAAGTTTAGGTGAGCTGGGGGGATCACAGATGGACAGACACACAGACAGACACACAGACAGGTGAGGATGTTGGGGGAGATGAAACAGGAAAGATTTATAAATAGGATTGCCTGGTAAAACATTTTGAGAATATGGAAACTATAAGCGAGATTGAAAAGAAAGCAAGTTTAGGTGAGCCAGAGGGATCATAGACAGACAGACACACAGACAGGTGAGGATGTTGGGGGAGATGAAACAGGAAAGCCTTATAAATATGATTATCTGGCAAAAGACTTTGAGATTATGGAAACTATAAGCGAGATTGAAAAGAAAGCAAGTTTAGGTGAGCCAGGGGGATCATAGACAGACAGACACACAGACAGACAGGTGAGGATGTTGGGAGAGATGAAACAGGAAAAATTTATAAATATGATTGCCTGGCAAAAAAATTTGAGTATATGGAAACTATAAGCGAGATTGAAATGAAAGCAAATTTAAATGAGCCGGGGGAATCACGGATGGACAGACACACAGACAGACACACAGACAGACACACAGACAGACAGGTGAGGATGTTGGGAGAGATGAAACAGGAAAAATTTATAAATATGATTGCCTGGCAAAAAAATTTGAGTATATGGAAACTATAAGCGAGATTGAAATGAAAGCAAGTTTAAGTGAGCCAGGGGGATCACAGACAGACAGACACACAGACAGACAGACACACAAACAGACAGGTGAGGATGTTGGGGAAGATGAAACAGGAAAGCCTTATGAATATGATTGTCTGGCAAAAAGATTTTGAGAATATGGAAACTGTAAGCGAGATTGAAATGAAAGCAAGTTTAGGTGATAGTGAATTAATCACTGGGTGAAAATGTAGAATTTTGGGGATTTAGAATGGGGGTTCAGGAGGCAAGATGGAGGAATGTGGGCATGTTCAGCCTTTCTCCTTCTTCTTCTTGGCCTCCATCTTCTGCTGTGATGTTGGCACTTTGGGATTAGTTTAGGGTAGAAGTTAATTATCTAACATAGGTGACAGGTATTGGGAATTAATTGCAAATATTGTACATGTAATTTTTAGTATAAAGACCTAACACCACCCCGGGGGCAGGCAGAGTGCCTGGACTGTCCTGCTGGACAGACCTCAGCAGGGCAGGAGAAAATTTTTTATAGATAAAGAACAATAAACAACCTTGAGACCAAGAAATGAAGAGCTCCCCGTGCTCACACCTACCCTTCTGCCGGGCCCGGTTGAAGACTTTGATGTCCTTGAGCTGCACACCAATCCCAGTCCTCAGGGACACCGACTCGGTGGCATTGTCCTTGTTTCCTCTTTTGATGGAGCCGTTGGCGTGGGTCCTGAAGGAGGACAGGGTCACCAAGGACCCTTCCCCACCCTCCCACCAGCTCTCCCCACCCTCCACGGAGCCCCCAGCCCCTCTGGCACCTCACCTATCACTCCAGTAAATGTATTCCTCAAAGACTGACACGGAGAACATGTCCATGTTGTTGCTGGACAGGACAACCTCCCTGTTCTCGCCCGTCTCCAGGTCAATCCGTTCGATTTTGTCTGTCCGGGCGTCACACCAGTACAGCTTCCCATCCTGCAGGGATGAGACAACATCCCAGTTGGTGTGGGGGCAGCACCACCCTCTGCACCTCTGGCAGGATGTCCTGGGGTTTCTGAACCATGGACAACCCTCCTGAGACTCTGGAGGCCCGAGGAGGGCAAGCGTGTCCCCAGCAGCAGGACATGGCCACAGAACCATCCAGGGACCATCCAGGGTCCATCCAGGGTGCATCCAGGGTGCATCCAGGGACACTGGGGACTGGTGCCATCCTCCCAGGTGCCCACTGTACCTCGTAGTCCACGGAGATGCCATTGGGCCAGCTGATGCTGACGTTGACCAGCACCATCCTCTCGGTGCCGTCCAGGCGCGAGCGCTCGATGCGGGGGTACTGCCCCCACTCTGTCCAGAACAGGTACCTGAGGGGACAGCAGGGATGTCACCACAGGTTTGTCACCACAAGCAGCATTGGCCCTTTGAGTAAAAGGACAGACACCACCCCATTCATCCCCCAGCACTGGGGTTCCAGTCCAGACCCTGCCCACCCACACACATCACATGTCCTGCATCTCCATCCCTCCCCACATCCAAACACCTCTGCTTCCCTAGGGCTCTGCCCAAAGCCAGTCTAAGGAGGCTCCACTTGGATTTTCTGAGCTGCTGACACCCACCAGGTCCCAAGGGGCTCCCAGAGAGTTCAGCCCATCAGTGAAAGGAGGATTAAATCCAAGGTTTGGACTCCTTGGTGTGGCAGGAGACCTGTGAGTCCTTCCCTGCTGTGTGCACACACAGAGCTCTACCAGGAGGTGCTGAGGGGTCTCACCCTGTGCCCACCCCGCAGGTGATGCCCCTCTCTGGGGCAGCATTGGCTCTTTGAGTAAAGGACAGACACCACCCCATTCATCCCCCCCTTCTGGGGCTTCAATCCAGACCCTGCCCACTCACACACATCACATGT
The DNA here is from genome assembly GCA_024362935.1 of Setophaga petechia. Taxonomy (NCBI): domain Eukaryota; kingdom Metazoa; phylum Chordata; class Aves; order Passeriformes; family Parulidae; genus Setophaga; species Setophaga petechia. The sequence goes on from JANCRA010000073.1 coordinate 1,940,174, forward strand.
CCTGCATCTTCATCCCTCCCCATATCCAAACACCTCTGCTTCCCTAGGGCTCTGCCCAAAGCCAGTCTAAGGAGGCTCCACTTGGATTTTCTGAGCTGATGACACCCACCAGGTCCCAAAGGGCCCCAGGGAGTTCAGCCCATCAGTGAAATGAGGATTAAATCCAGGCTTTGGACTCCTTGGTGTGGCGAGTCCTTCCCTGCTATATGCACACACACAGGGCTCTGCCAGGAGGTGCAGGGGGTCTCACCCTGTGCCCACCCCACAGGTGATGCCCCTCTCTGGGTCAGTGTCTCACCCCTTCTCTGGATGGACTGTGATGGCCCGTGGCTTGTCCAGTCCCTGTGAGATGACCACGTAGCGGAAGGACCCGTTCAGCCTGGCCACCTCAATGACATCAAAGCCCTGGTCCGTCCAGTAGATGTTTCCTGCAAGAGGGGATGGTGAACCCCCACACAAGCCCCACTGTCCCCCCTGCCCCTGTCCCCAGAGCCCCATCCCACCTGCAATCCAGTCCACAGCGATGCCCTCCACACGGCCAATGCCGTTGGTCACCACGTCCTCACGCCACGTCTGGTCCCTCTTGGCTCGACTGATGGTGCTCAGGCCCATGTCCACCCAGTAAATCGTGTCGTTCTCTGAGAGAGGGACAAGGAGGCACGAGGGGACGAGTCAGTGACCACCTCTGGTCACTCCAGAATGGCAAAAACCTCCACCCTGGAGCCCTGAAATCCTCCCTCAGCCGGTGCTGCCGAGGGGGCATTCCAGGGTGCCAAAAGGACAATGGTGATGTCCCCCTTGTGCCCCCCATCCCCAGCCCCCCTGTCCTGTCCCCAGCCCTGCATCACCTGCGTGGAAGTCGATTCCCACAGCCAGGGAGGTCCCCGACACCGGCACCAGAGCGTCCGACTTGTCATTGGGGTCCAGGGGGATGCCCCGGATCCCCTCGTGCACCGAGTAGAGCAGGAAGGAGCCAACACCTGCAGCACAGGTGTAGGGACAGTCAGACACACCCCAAAACCCACAGGCTGTCCCTCCACCGTGGAAAATTGTGACAGGAGAGGAGCATGAGCCTGGCAGGGTTCTGCAGACCCAGCAAACCCTGGCACAGTCCTGGTCCTGCCCTGCTCCAGGGGGCACGAGTGAATCCCCTTCCCACCACCCACCCCCATCCCCTTGGCAAAGGTTCCACAGCTCATCTGGGTCAGGGCAGCACTTGTTATTCAGCCCCTGCCCTGACCCAGATGGTGCAGAGCTCTGCCAACCCCCCCGAAACCACCCGGAACATTTTGCACACAAACAGCCTTTGAGAGAGGCCCTGGCAGTGCCCGAGGGGATGGCACAGAACACACTGGGCATGGGAGATCTGCAGAGTGAGGGATGTGCCTGGCCCTGCTCCCAGTGAGCCCGACCTGCTGCCCACAGACAGGGTGCCACCTCTCCCTGGGAGGGTCACACAATCACAGAATCAATCACAGAATCCCAGAATCAATCACAGAATCAATCACAGAATCAATCACAGAATCACAGATTCACAGAATCAATCACAGAATCAATCACAGAATCCCAGAATCCCAGGTTCACAGAATAACAGAATCAATCACAGAATCCCAGAATCACAGAATCCCAGAATCGCAAATTCACAAAAATCCCAGAATCCCAGAATCAAAAATTCACAGAATCAATCACAGAAACACAGAATCAATCACAGAATCCCAGAATCCCAGGTTCACAGAATCAATCACAGAATCAATCACAGAATCAATCACAGATTCACAGAATAATGAGGTTGGAAGAGACCTCCAAGATCATCGAGTCCAACCCATGTCCTAACACCTCAACTATAGCACCAAGGGCCATGTTCAGTCTTTTTTTAAACACACCCAGAGATGGTGATTCTGCCACCTCCCTGGGAAGAGCATTCCAATGCTTTATTATTCTTTCAGTGCAAAATTTCTTCCTAATATCCAACCTATCCCTTCCCTGACATAGCCTGAGACTGTCCTGTCCCACTCCCCTCCACCAATGACACCTTGGTGGCCCCACACTCATCAGGGACAGCCCATGCAAGGGGGTCTTGCTGCCACCTGAGCCCACCAAGCCCCCCAGTAGCCCTCTGGTGCCCTGCATGGGACACAGAGCAGTGGGGAGGACCCCATGAGCAGCCAGAACGAGGGGCCACCAGCTTGGGGTGACCAGAGACATGGCTGGGGTGGCCACGGGGTGGCTCAGGGAGGGGACAGGGACAAGCACACACCTTCACAGGACTGCTGCCCACTCTTGAGGCTGTAGCCTGCAGTGCACATGCAGGAGCGGGAGCTCTCCGAGGTGGGGAGGCACAGCTGTGAGCAGTCCCCGTTGTTCTGGCTGCAGGGGTTGGTCCCAGCTGTGGCACAGAAAAGGGGGTGAGGGGCTACAGGGGGCACCCACCAGGGCTGGGACAGCTGGGGCAGCACCCACACGAGGTGTGAGTGCCCTGCACCAGCCAGGGATGGGATGGGACGGGATCCATGGGATGGGATGGGATGGGATGGGATGGGATGGGATGGGATGGGATGGGATGGGATGGGATTCAGGGGATGGGATTCAGGGGATGGGATTCAGGGAATGGGATCCATGGGATGGGATGGGATGGGACGGGATGAGATTCAGGGGATGGGACTCATGGGATTCATGGGATGGGATTCAGGGGATGGGATGGGATTCAGGGGATGGGATTCAGGGGATGGGATTCATTGGATGGGATCCATGGGATGGGATTCATGGGATGGGATCCATGGGATGGGATTCAGGGGATGGGATCCAGGGGATGGGATCCAGGGGATGGGATTCAGGGGATGGGATTCAGGGGATGGGATCCATGGGATGGGATCCATGGGATGGGATTCATGGGATCCATGGGATGGGATTCATGGGATGGAGAGAGCAGCCAGCACAGGCTTGGCACAAGGGCAAGGGCAAGGCTTGGGCCAGCTACCAAGGACTCCAAGTGGCTCCAAAGGATGGAGCCACCACAGAGGGGCTGAACAGCTGCCCGGGGGTCTCTGCATGAGGTCTCTGCCCCAGGAGCCCACACTGACCTTGCTGGATGCTCTCATCATACACCTTCATGTGCATCACCAGCGTGGTGCTGTTGCGCAGCACCGTCACCTCCGTGCCGTCCTTCTTGTTGCAGGTGCCCATCCTCTCCGAGGCCTGGTCAGCCCACCACAGCTTGTCCCCTGTGGTGGTGGGGACAAAGCAGGAGCGTGTGGCAGCATTCCCCATCAGCTGAGGGGGGCAGGAGGGTTTGGGAAGGGGCAGCAGACAGGGAATGGTGTCCTCCCTCACCCATGATGGCCAGGGCGGTGGCCTTGCTCAGCTGGCTCCTCAGGGACTCGATCACCTCCAGGTTGCTGCCATCCAGGTCACACCTGTTGATGGTGCCGTTGCCAGAGCTGATCCAGTACAGTTTGCTCTCTGGGTAGTCGATGGCCAGGCCTGGAAAGGATGGGAATGTCACCGGGCTGGTGGCACGCAGGGACCATGAGAGATCGGGAGGTGATGATAGGATGGGATGGGATTTATGGAATTTATGGGATTGATGGGATGGGATTGATGGGATGGGATGGGATCCATGGGATGGGATGGGATCCATGGGACGGGATGGGATCCATGAGATGGGATCCATGGGATGGGATCCATGGGATGGGGTCCATGGGATAGGATCCATGGGATGGGATTCATGAGATGGGATGGGATCCATGGGATGGGGTCCATGGGATGGGGTCCATGGGATGGGATCCATGGGATGGGATTCATGAGATGGGATGGGATCCATGGGATGGGATGGGATGGGATCCATGGGATGAATGGGATGGAGAGAACAGGCAGCTAAGGTCATGGTGACCCAGCACAGGACAACTGCCACCCCTCCAAGGAGCCAGAGTGGGGACTTGGGGCTCTGCAGGACAGCAGGGCGAGGTGGGGGATCCCGGGGGCATGGGGGGGTCCATACCAACAGGTCCTTTCTGGTTGGTGAAGAGCAGCGTGCGGTTGCTGCCATCCATGTTGGCCACACTGATGTTGTCCCCATCTGTCCAGTACAGCTTCCTGCAAGGTCAGGGGACAATGGGCGAGTGGCCATGGTGCCAGCAGCCCCCCTGCACCCTCCCAGCCTTGCAGAGCCCCTCACCTGCTCATGGCACCACCTGGGCAGCCCCACAGCCCCTTGTCCCCATCCAGGAGGGAGCCAAAGCCCTGTGCACACCTGGATTGGCACACACTGGTGGGTGCACATTTATACTCACCCCCGGAGCGGGTGCACCACCAGGCAGTGAGGCTTGTCCAGCCCTTGGATCACAGCGTTCTTGAAGGAGCCATCCAGCCTGGCCACGTTGATCTGCTTCTTGTTGGCATCGTAGCTGGTCCAGAAGAGATTTCTGGAAACCCAATCCACGGAGAGGCCGTGAGCGTTGGGCAGGTCTGCAAGGCAATGAAGATTGGAGCTGGTCAGGGCTGGGATGATGCTCAGATGAAGAGGAAGGGCAGCTCCCAAGGAGCTGAAGGCTTTGGAGGATCCCATCTCCCTCCACACCAACCTGCAGACACGACGGTCTCCACGCCGGTGCCGTTGATGAAGGCTCTCTTGATGGTCTGGGTGCGGACGTCTGACCAGTAAATGCGCTGCTCCAGGGCGTCGTAGTCCACCACGGTGACGTTGTCAATGTCAGGCACGGTGAAGGAGATGATGTAGTTGTAGTAGGGGTTGTCAATGTCCACGCCCCGGATCTCCATCTGCCGCGCGTACAGCAGGAACTTCTTAAACTCTGCAAGAAGAAGGGCAGAGGTGGGATCTCAGCTCCAGAGGTGGGATCTCAGCTCCAGAGCACCCTCTCATCCCCCCTGCCAGCTCCCCATCAGACCCCTACCATAGCAGGTGGTGTTGTCCTTGTCCAGCTTCATGAGGTGGGGGCAGGCACAGGACAGGGTGCGGTTGTAGTTGATGAGGCAGAGGTGGGAACACGGCCCTTTGCCCCCGTTGGCTTCGCAGGGATTAGGAGCTGCAAAAGTGACAGCGCTCAGTGACATCCCAGCCTTGGGGACACCCACCCAGGAGACCCCAAGAGCTGCAGCCCCCCCCCCAGACCCTGCCTGCCCCATCAAGCATCACCTGATGGGGCAAAGGGGCACCCACAAGGATGAGAGCAGCATCCACCTGGCACTTGGTCTAAGCCCATCCAAGGGGGTGTGGGCTTAGACCAAGCGCCAGTGCCACCCCCTGTTGTCCCCCCACCCTGTCCCACCACCTGCACTCCCCCAGCCTCACCCAGGGGCTGCCGGGAGGGGTGATACACCTGCAGGTCAAAGGGCTGGGTGTTGGTCCTCTGCACCACGGTCACGTTGTGCCCCGTCCACTTGTTGGCCTTGGCCAAGGTGTTGGTGCGCCAGTCGGTCCAGTAGACCTCCCCTCCATACAGGGTGACAGCAAAGGGGTGGGACAGGTACTCGTGTCCCCTCAGCACCTCGATGTGCCCTGTCCCATCATACAGGGCTGAGTAGATGGCATCCGACCTGTGCCGGGGGGAGATGAGGGTGAGGGAGGTGAGGAGGGGGCACCACGGGGTCTTGAACCCAACAGCAACCACCAGCAGGGGCTAAGGTCTAATCCTGCTGATTTACACCAGGATCCACAGAGGACAACACCCAGAGCCAGGGCTGGCACGTGTTGGAGACACAAACACCCCCCATCCATGGTCCAAACCCCAAGGAGCTCAGCACCCCCTATCCATGGTCAGACCCCAAAGGGCTCAGCACCCCCCATCCATGGTCAGACCCTAAAGAGCTCAGCACCCCCTATCCATGGTCAGATCCCAAAGAGCTCAGCACCCCCCATCCATGGCCAGACCCCAAAGAGCTCAGCATCCCCTATCCATGGTCGAACAAAGAGCTCAGCACCCTCTATCCATGGTCTGACCCTAAAGGGCTCAGCATCCCCTACCCATGGTCAGAGCCCAAAGAGCTCAGCACCCCCTATCCATGGTCAGAGCCCAAAGAGCTCAGCACCCCCTATCCATAGTCCAGATCTCAAAGGGCTCAGCACTCCTAATCCATCGCCCAGACCCCAAAGAGCTCAGCACCCCCTATCCATGGTCAGATCCAAAAGAGAGAAGCCCCACAGCGTGAAGGCTTCTCTCTCCCAGCCCAGCACAATGCTAGAGCCAGGGGAAGATCCACAATGGGAGGGACACAGAGGTATCCTGGCCCTACCTGGCATCAATCCAGAGGATCCTCTTCTCCAGGTAGTCCACAGTGAGCCCGTTGGGCCATCCCCCCGAGCCTGTCTCCTTGTGGATGGTGCGTCGGCCCGCGCCGCTCATGGAGGCAGCCTCGATGCGGGGCAGGCTGGCATCCCAGTCTGTCCAGAACAGGATCCTGCCAGGAGGAGAGGCTGTGAACAAGGACAGGGGCCCGTGGCCTCATCCCCCAACACAGTCCCACAGTGCCAGCATGTCCTGGTGTTGTAGTGTGATGGAATAGCCTGTCCATCCTGGTTCCTTCCCCAGGTGTGCCAATCACCTCTCCCTCCCCCTTTCTTGCCCCTGCTGAGTGCTGTCTGTCAATCCTGGCATTCCAGAAAGGGCATCATGTGATTGGTGAAGTTCAAAAGATGCCTCTCAGCCCTGGGGGACATTGGGCTATCCAGGTGTCATTTGTCCCCTGAGACTCCCCCCCACTTTACCTGGTTGGTGGCTCCCTACCCCTTCCCTGCCCCCCTCCCTGGGGTTCAAAGGAGCAGCAACCACGGGCTTAGGGAGTTCTGTTGGAGCTGCTGCTGCACTCAGAGGCCTGTGGGCCAGAATAAAATTCTGGATCCAAACCCTCCATCAGAACCTACTCCTTTCCTTCACCATCACCTTAAAGCTTCTCCACCAGAGGTAAACCTGAGCTCCTGCATGCCTGGACTTGTCCCAAGCACCCAGCTGCAGCATCCAGCCAGCCAAAGGTGTCTCTGAGGTGAAACCACCACAGCTGCTGCCTTTGGTCAAGCAGCAAGGGCTGGACAAACCCAGGCACATCCCATCCGGCTATATTGGGATTTAATTCCAATATATTGGTGCCCAACATGGGGCAGCTCCATCCTGGGGATGGATCAGTCAGGGAAGACACCCCTGAGGTGGCACCCTCACTTTTGCTGCAATATCCATCCAGTCAAAGGTGTCTCTGAGGTGAAACCACCACAGCTGCTGCCCTTGGTCAAGCAGCAAGGGCCAGAGGAGCCCCGGCATGTTCCATCTGACCATATTGGTATTTAATTCCAATATATTGGTATTTAATTCCAATATCCTGGTGGGCGCTGTCCCCTCCTGGCTCACCCGTAGCGAGGGTCCAGGGCGATGGCGCGGGGGTGCTCGATGTCCCCGGCCAGCAGCGTGGTCCTCATGGTGCCATCCAGCTTGGCCACCTCGATCTGGTCCAGGTTGCTCTCCACCCAGTAGATGTTGCCAGCGATCCAGTCCACAGCCAGTCCCTCAGGGGTGGCCAGGCCATACTGTATGACCACCTCGAAGCTGGTCAGGGCTGTGGGGCACAGGGTGAGGGCTCAGGGTGGTGCCCCTTCCCCAGCCCACACAGAACCACCACCCCTGTACCCCCAACAGATCCACCCAGCTCAGCTGGCATTGATTGTGAGGGGATGAGTCCTCCCCAAACAGGGCCTGAACCACCCCTGTCCATGGTCCAAACCCCAAAGGGCTCAGCATGCCCTACCCATGGTCAGACCCCAAAGAGCTCAGCACCCCCTATCTATGGTCAAATACAAAAGAGATCAGCACCTCCTATCCATAATCCTGACCCTAAAGGGCTCAGCCCCCATCCATGTTCCAGACCCCAAAGAAGAGCTCAGCCCCCATCCACAGTCCAGACCTCAAAGCCCCTCAAAGGGCTCAGCATCCATCCATGTAAGACCCCAAAGGGCTCAGCATCTATCCATGGTCAGACCCCAAAGAGCTCAGCTCCCATCCATGTCCCAGACCCCAAAGAGCTCAGGCACCATCCACAGTCCAGATCTCAAAGCCCCTCAAAGGGTTCAGCATTCATCAATAATCCAGATCCCAAAGGGCTCAGCCCTCATCCACGTCCCAGACCCCAAAGGGCTCAGTCCCCATCCATGTCCCAGTCCCCAAAGAGCTCAGTCCCCATCCATATCCCAGATCCCAAAGGGCTCAGTCCCCATCCATGTCCCAGATCCCAAAGGGCTCAGTCCCCATCCATGTCCCAGTCCCCAAAGGGCTCAGTCCCCATCCATGTCCCAGACCCCAAAGGGCTCAGCCCCCATCCCTAGTCCTGCCACTGGGCTCCTGTGGGGGCAGCACTGCAGGGGAGGGCGTCCTCTCTGTGCCCAGCTGCTGGGCTGCAATTACCAGCAGGGAAGTGCTGGGAATGCTAATTAACTACTGCATAATGAGAGAAGAACAAGATCACTATCAGGGCCATGGGCTGATATCACTATCAGTGATATCACTATCAGCTGCTGCATCACACACCACGGAATCACTGACCCCAGACCTCCAACCCCCAGCTCCCCCAAGCCAAGGCTCCTCACCCCCGTTCTCCAGCAGCTTTCCCCTGTAGATTTTGTCCTCCACCACATCAGTCCAGTACAGGGAGCTCTGGTTGAGGTGGAAGTCCAGGGCGATGGTGTTGCGCAGCCCTGGCACCAGCACGCTGTAATCCCCTCGGTGCAGGTCGATGCGCCGGATCTCGTGGCGGTTGGAGAAGATGATGAAGGGCTTAAAAGGGTCTGGGGGAAGCAGGGGAGGGTCAGCAACAAAGCAGGGGACAGTGCACTCAGCCCCTGTCAGCACAAATCCCACCATCACCCAGCACAACTCCCAGCTCCACGAGAGCACAAACTCCCTGAGGCAGCTGGGGGGCTTCTATTGTCCCTGGTGCCCCCCAAAACACACCCAGGGTTTTGGAAACCTTGCAAAGGATGCCAAGGTCTGGAACAATCCCTGCCAAGTTACTCCTGAAGCTTTCCCCACCCCAGCACAGCCAAAGGAAATATGGGGCAGGGGGCTGCAGGTCTGGAACAATCCCAGGCTATTCCTGCAGCTCTCCCTGCCCCAGCACATTCCTCCAACCCCCTGTGGTTGGAGAAGATGATGAAGGACTTAAAAGGGTCTGGGGGAAGCAGGGAAGGGTCAGCAACAGGGCAGGGGACAGTGCACTCAGCCCCTGTCAGCACAAATCCCACCATCACCCAGCCACGTGCATCAGCACAACCCCTGAGGCACCTGGGGGGCTTCTACCCATCCCTGGTGCCCCCCAAAACACACCCAGGGTTTTGGAAACCTTGCAAAGGATGCCAAGGTCTGGAACAATCCCTTGCCAGGTTATTCCCGCAGCTCTCCCTGCCCCAGCACATTTGAGGGACTGCTCCCAGTCCCTGGTGCCCCCCAAAACACACCCAGGCTTTTGGAAACCTTGCAAAGGCTGCCAAAATTTGGAACAATCCCTGCCAGGTTATTCCTGCTGCCCCTGCACAGCCAAGGGAAATGTGGGGCTGGGGGCTGCAGGTCTGGAACAATCCCAAGTTATTCCTGCAGCTCTCCCTGCCCCAGCACAGCCAAGGCAAATATGGGGCTGGGGGTTGCAGGTCTGGAACAATCCCAGGTTATTCCTGCAGCTCTCCCTGCCCCAGCACAGCCAAGGGAAATATGGGGCTGGGGGCTGCAGGTCTGGAACAATCCCAGGTTATTCCTGCAGCTCTCCCTGCCCCAGCACAGTCAAGGGAAATGTGGGGCTGGGGGCTGCAGGATGGGTTCAGCTTTGGCTCCCCTTGGGACTCTGCCCTTCAGCACACGCTGAGAACTTGCCCAGGCTGCGGCAGCTCTCTCCATCGGGCTCCAGCATCCATCCCTCGTAGCAGGAGCACTTGACATTGTACTTGTCCTGCTCGCACTTCTGGCTGCACTTGAGGTGCTTGGCACAGTAGCTCTGGATCTGGCAGGTCTTGTTGTCACCGCCCAGCTCCATGCCCAGGGGACAGGAGCACACGATGCCCTCGCCGGGCGCCACCGTGCAGTTGTGGCTGCAGCCTCCGTTGTTGAGGGAACACTGGTCTGCGGGGACAGGACACGGCTGTCACCTCCTGGTGCCACTCTCGGGTCACCAAGCGTCCCCCCGTGCCCGGCCCTGCGCTCACCGCAGAGCTCGCCCTCGTCGGAGCCGTCGCCGCAGTCGTCGGAGCCGTCGCAGAGCTTCTCGGGGGGCAGGCAGATGGAGGTGTTGTTGGCACAGGTGTGAGAGGGGGGTTTGCACACCAGGGACTCGCAGTTCTCCTCGTCAGAGTTGTCCTCGCAGTCGCTGTCCCCGTCACAGACCCAGGCCTTGCTGATGCACCGGGCTGAGCGGGTGGGAAAGGAGCAGAGCAGAACCAGAAGGGAAATTATTCCAGGCATTTCCAGATTATTCCATACACGGGGGGGCACTGGGGGGTGTTGGGGTAGCTCAGAGCTCCCAAAAGTTGGATGGGACAGGTCAGGGAGCGTCACAGACATCTTTTTAGGAAAATCCTTTCCTTGGGATTTTTTCTTCCTGAGAAGCTGTAAGGCCTCAAGGACAAAATGTAAATAATGGTTATCTGCTGCTGTGGAATGCAACAGGTGCATCTGTGGTTAGTTTCATGTGCTTGTTTGTAATTAATGGTCAATATCAGCACAGCTGGCTCTCTCTCTGTCTGAGCCACAAACCTTTGTTATTCATTCTTTTCTATTCTTTTAGTATAGTTTTAATGTAATATATATATCATAAAATAATAAATCAAGCCTTGTGAAATATAGAGGCAACATCCTCATCTCTTCCCTCATCTGAAAACCCCTGTGAACACCATCACAAGGGAGGGCCTGGGGGCTCAGAAGGTCAGCCCCAGAACTGGTGTCTCCAGGCATTTCCTGATGTTATCCCATGGGGGACATGGGAGGTGTTTGAGTAGCTCAGGGCTCCCAAAAGTCAGATGGGACAGGAATGTCAGCCCCAGAACTGGTGTCTCCAGGAATTTACAGATGTTATACCACACATGGGGGGCATTGGGGGGTGTTGGGGTAGCCCAGAGCTCCCCAAAAGTCAGATGGGACAGGAAGGTCAGCCCCAGAACTGGTGTCTCCAGGAATTTAGAGATGTTATCCCACACATGAGGGACATTGAGGGTGTTTGAGTAGCTCAGGGCTCCCCAAAAGTTGGATGGGACAGGTCAGGAATGTAAGCCCCAGAACTGGTGTCTCCAGGCATTTCCTGATGTTATTCCACACATGAGGGACATGGGAGGTGTTTGAGTAGCTCAGGGCTCCCAAAAGTCAGATGGGAAAGGAAGATCAGCCCCAGAACTGGTGTCTCCAGGCATTCCCAGATGTATCCCACACATGAGGGACATGGGAGGTGTTTGAGTAGCTCAGGGCTCCCCAATAGTTGAATGGGACAGCTCAGGGAGGGCCTGGGGGCTCAGAAGTTCAGCCCCAGAACTGGTGTCCCTCCTCCTTTGTCCCCAACCCACCAAAGTGTGTCCCATTCCTCAGAGAAGAGCAGAATGGATCTGAGGATGTCACCATCCATCAGGATCACGATTCACAGGTTGGCTGTTGGTGTTTCCCCATTACCCCACCACCCCCAGGCAGGATCCACTGGCCCCCTGCTCTCACCCGAATCCTTGCAGCCGAATTTGACGTTGGGGTCGCAGACGTGGGTGACGCCCTCGCAGTTTTTCTCGTCGCTGGAGTCCATGCAGTCCGTGTCACCGTCACAGCGCCACCGCATGGGGATGCACAGCCCGTCCAGCCGGCACTGGAACTCATCCGTGTGGCAGCCCCCGGGGGGGCGTGTGGCTGTGGGGAGGGCACTGCTCACTGCCTGCGCCCCGTGGGGCTGGGGGGCTCCAGGGCTGCGTGGGGAGCAGCAGCAGGACCACTCAGCCAGCAGGGAAGCAGCTGGATGCACCCAAAGACACAGCTGGATGCACCCAGAGGCACAGGATGGGGTTCTGGGGCTCCAGGAGTGGGCAAGGACCAGGCACTCAGACAGCAGAGAAACAGCTGGATGTACCCAGAGACACAGGATGGGCATCTGGGGCTCCAGGACTGGGTGGGGAGCAGCAGCAGGACCACTCAGCCAGCAGGGAAACAGCTGGAGGTACCCAGTCTGTCAGGATGGGGTTCTGGGGTTACAGGACTGGATGGGGAACAGGCACTCAGACAGCAGAGAAACAGCTGGATGCACCCAGAGACACAGGAGGGGCATCTGGGGCTCCAGGACTGCGTGGGGAGCAGCAGCAGGACCACTCAGCCAGCAGGGAAACAGCTGGATGCACCCAGAGGCACAGCTGGATGCACCCAGAGGTACAGGATGGGGATCTAGAGCTCCAGGACTGGGCAAGGAACAGGCACTCAGCCAGCAGGGAAACAGCTGAAGGTACCCAGAGTGTGAGGTTGCAGTTCTGGGGCTACAGGACAGGGCAAGGAACAGGCACTCAACCAAAAGGGAAACAACTGGAAGCACCCAGAGTGTCAGGATGGGGTTCTGGGGTTACAGGACTTGATGGGGACGAGGCACTCAGACAGCAGAGAAACAGCTGGAGGTACCCAGAGTGTCTGGATGGGGATCTGGGCACTGAGTGTGGCCCTAAAAAGCTGCAGAATTCCCTGCCTAGAAGCAGGAGGGGATCTGGGCACAGAGAAAGCTGCAGAATTCCCTGAATTTTGGGCAGGAGGGGGATCTGAGCAAGTATGGCCAGAGAAATCTGCAGAATTCCCTGCCCAGAAGCAGGACAGGGATCTGGGCACTGAGTGTGGCCAGAAAAACTTCAGAATTCCCTTTCTAGAAGCAGGAGGGGAATCTGGACACTGAGTGTGGCCAGAAAAGGCTGCAGAATTCCCTGCCTGGAAGCAGGAGGGGATCTGGGCACTGAGTGTGGCCAGAGAAGGCTACAGAATTCCCTGAATTTTGGGCAGGAGGAGATCTGGACACTGAGTGTGGCCAGAAAAACTTCAGAATTCCCCTTCTATAAGCAGAAGGGAAATCTGGACACTGAGTGTGGCCAGAGAAGGCTGCAGAATTCCCTGAATTTTGGGCAGGAGTGGATCTGGGCACAGAGAAGGCTGCAGAATTCCCTGAATTTCGGGCAGGAGTGGATCTGGGCACAGAGAAGGCTGCAGAATTCCCTTCATTTTTGGCAATGGCTGTGCTTGGGGGGTCTTTCCCACGTGCTGGGGCTCACCCTGGTTGGTGCAGTTGGCGTGGGTCTCGTCACTGTAGTCCCCACAGTCGTTGTCCCCATCACAGGTCCAGTGCACGGGGATGCAGCGCCCACTGTTGCATTTGAACTGGTTGCTGGAGCAGGAGTGGCTGCAGCCAGCCTCGTCACTGTTGTCCCCACAGTCGTTGTCTGCAGAGGGAATTGGGGGGGCCAGGGGGTCAGCAGGAGCCCGGCCAGGACAGGGCTGGAAGGAGGGAGGACAGCAAAGACCCCTCGGAACAACAGGGGACAGCACAGACCACGCCACAGAGGGGACGTGGGGTGACAGCAGCCCCTCATCAGTGCTGGTGGTGGGACCCCCACCATAGGCTGGAGACCCCCCAGCCCTCCCACCCCACAGCACCAGCAGCACACAGAGGAAATGAAACACAGAAACTGCATAGATCAGCCATGAACCTGGAGGGGCCTGGGCTCCACTCTGGGGGATAGGAGCTCCTTTGGGGGTGCTGGGACAGCCAATTGGGGGGGTTGGATTGCCTGGAGGAAACCCCCACACCTGCTGTTTGAGGGGGGGGCTTGGTCTGAGGGTACCTGGACACTGGCAATGCAGCCCCTCTGCTGCCTGGCACCACCACAGGGATCCACTGTGGGTGCCCCACCTGAGACTGGGCAAGGGGATTTGCTTCCTGGTGCCTCAGGGTGGGCATGAGGATGGTGGCACTGATGGGGATGATGGCACTGATAAGGACAGTGGGACTGATGGGGTCAGTGGCACTGATAAGGACAGTGGCACTGATGGGGATGATGGCATTGATGGGGTCAGTGGAACTGATGGGGATATTGGCACTGATAGGGACAATGGCACTGATGGGGACAGTGGCACTGTGGGCACAGTAGCACTGATGGGGATGATTGCACTGATGGGGATGGTGGCACTGATGGGAAGGAGGGGGGCATCACCAGAGGCACCAGGGGCATCACCAGAGGCACAGGGGCATCGTCAGAGGCACAGGGGGCATTGCCAGAGGCACCAGGGGCATCACCAGAGGCACAGGGGCATCGTCAGAGGCACAGGGGGCATCACCAGAGGCACAGGGGCATCACCAGAGGCACAGAGGGCATTGCCAGAGAGTTCAGGGGGGCATTGCCAGTGTCCAGCAGCCCCCAGGGCTCACAGCCCCCTGGAGGGGGTTCAGGGGGGCTCAGGGGGGCTCAGGTGGGGTCTGGTGCATGTTGATCTATGCACTAACCGGTAGGCTTTGGACAGTTCTTTTCGTCAGAGCCATCCCCACAATCTTTTTCTGAAACACAGAACCACCAGACAGGAGCGTGGGCACGGTGACAAACACAACACAGCACAGGTGACAAACACACAGGGTGGCACAGAGACACCGGGACACGGACAGGGACACGGACAGGGACACACAGAGCCTGGGAGGTGAGACCAGAAGCAGCAGAGGGTGTTGGGGGAGTGGGGGGCAGCCAGGGTGGGGGTACCCTGGTGAGGCTCAGGGCAGCACGAGGGGCTCCATGGCACAGCCTGGGTGCCACAGTGGGGGGACTGCAGGAGAAGGGACCATCCCTCAGCTCTAAAGGAGCTCAGGAAGACTCCAGGGACAGTCCTGCACCCACAGCTCTGCTCAGACAGGGTTGGGGTACCCTGGTGAGGCTCAAGGCAGCACAAGGGGCTCCATGGCACAGCCTGGCTGCCACAGTTGGGGATTCCAGGAGAAGGAACCATTCCTTGGCAAGGTCAGCTCCAAAGGAGCTCAGGAAGACTCCAGGGTGAGTCCTGCACTCACAGCTTGGGGCAGCCAGGGTTGGGGTACCCTGGTGGTGCTGCAGATCCTGCCCTGGGCACCTGGTGGGCTCCATGCCAGGCCTGGATGCCACAATGGGGGATTCCAGGAGAAGGGACCATCCCTCAGCTCTAAAGGAGCTCAGGAAGACTCCAGTGAGAGCCCTGCACCCCCAGCTCTGCTCAGCCAGGCACCAGTGTCTCTCCTGCTCTGAAGATGTTTATTATTCCCAACAAGGAAGAGCAGCTCAAGGATTGATATAAACTTGTGGGAAAGGAAAATCAACCTTGGGGCAAACCCTCTGTCCCAGGTCTGGCCCTGGAAAGATCCAAGGGCAGATGGGAGCTGGCTGGGAGAGCTCTGCTGCCTTCCTTGAGGCTGCAGGGCCTGGCTCAGCCCCACCAGCAGCTCTGGCCATGCCACACTTTGTTCCAGCACCAGGGCAGGGTTTTGGAACAACAAAAGATGCCAAGGTCTGGAACAATCCACGCCAGGTTATTCCCCCAGCTCTCCCTGTCCCAGCACATTTTGGGGGCTGCTCCCAGTCCCTGGTGCCCCCCAAAACACATCCAGGGTTTTGGAAACCTTGCAAAGGATGCCAAGGTCTGGAACAATCCATGCCAGGTTATTCCTGCACAACCAAGGGAAATGTGGGGCTGGGGGCTGCAGGGTGGGAGAGCTCTCCTGCCTTCCCTGAGGCTGCAGGACCTGTCTGAGCCCTGCCAGCAGCTCTGGCCATGCCACACTTGGTTCCAGCACTAGGGCAGGGTTTTGGAAACCTTGCAAAGGATGCCAGGAACAATCCCTGCACAGCCAAGGGAAATGTGGGGCTGGGGGCTGCAGGATGGGCTCAGCTTTGGGTCTCCTTGGGGCTCTGCCCTTCAGCAGAGGCCCAAATTGCCCAAATGGGGTCCCTGCCAGGCTGCACCCCCTGCTCAGGTCTCGCCATCCCCTGGGGACACCCGGGCCGGGTCCTCACCGTTGTCACAGCGCCAGTTGATGTTGATGCAGCGCCCGTTGTTGCAGGTGAACTGGGTCAGGGGGAAGCAGGTCGGGTAGGCTGCAGGGGAGAGAGAGGCACCATCAGCACACCCCAGCACACAGCAGGGCACACCTCAGTGCACCCCAACCCTCCTCACAGCCTCAGGGGGCACCCCCAGGGCTCCTGCTCCAGATTGCAATGCAAGATGTTTTCAATTACCATCTGTATGGCAGTTTATCCTTCCTCAAGTGGGCAACTTGCCTTATCTCTCTCTTTGAGTGACCACAATCACACCTCCCTTGGGAGGGGACATCTGCTGATAACAGCTATTGAATGTCCCTGCACGGCTGATAAGAGCTACAGCATCCCATTGGGAGATGTGAGCCCAGAGGGAGGAGACAAGCATTGCTACCTGGATACAATCTGAGATTTCAAACATTCCTACCTGCATAGAATCTGAGATTTCAAACATTCCTACCTGGATATAATCTGAGATTTCAAACATTCCTACCTGGATATAATATGAGATTTCAAACAGTCCTACCTGGGTACAATTTGGAGATTTCAAACGTTTAAACCTGGATACAATCTGGAAAATTCAAACATTCCTACCTGGATAGAATCTGGAAATTTCAAACATTCCTACCTGGATACAATCTGAGATTTCAAACATTCCTACCTGGATAGAATCTGAGATGTCAAACATTTCTACCTGGGTACAATTTGGAGATTTCAAACATTCCTACCTGGATAGAATCTGAGATTTCAAACATTCCTACCTGGATATAATCTGAGATTTCAAACATTTCTACCTGGATAGAATCTGAGATTTCAAACATTCCTACCTGGGTACAATCTGAGATTTCAAACATTCCTACCTGGATACAATCTGAAGATTTCAAACTTTCCTACCTGGATATAATCCAGAGGTTTTTAAGACACCAGCACGGCTTCTCCACTGGATTCTCCAGAGGAACAGCAGCTGCCTCTTCCCAGAGGAAGACTCCACCCTTTCCTACAGGATCCCTGCTCCAACAGAGCCACCCCTGACACTGCAGGAGGGCTGCAGCCACAATTCCAACTGGACTGACACCAACACCCTGACCCACAGGGTGTCAGGTTGGGTTCTGACTCTGTCAGTGTTGTTCTAGTTCACTGCATTGTTTATTTTATCCTTTTATTTTCTTTTCCCTATTGAAGAACTGTTATTCCTGCTCCCATATTTTTTGCCTGAGAGCCCCTTAATTTCAGATTTATAACAATTCAGAGGGGTGGGGATGGTTTACATTCTCCATTTCAGGGGAGGCTCCTGCCTTCCTCAGCAGACTCCTGTCTTTCCAAACCAAGACAGCTCCCAACCCCAGCTCACCACACGAGGCAGACTCATCAGAGCGGTCCCCACAGTCATCATCCAGGTCACAGGTCCAGGAGATGGGGATGCAGCGGCCACTGGCGCAGGAGAACTGGTTGGGGGAGCAGGTCCGGGCTGGCCAGGAGGGACAGGTGGAGTGTTAATGGCCCATTGTACCTTGTTTTGTCAGGGAAAGGTGGGGAACAACCCCCCTGGGCTTTCAGGTGCAAAGCCAAGGTGTGTGGGTGTAGTAGATAGGGTTAGGCGCTCGGAAAATTTCGCGATGTTACGGAAAGCAGTAGAGTTACTCTCCCCCTAACGCCTAGTGATAAAGGATCACCCAAGAATGTAGTCCCCCCTAACAATTGTAACTTTTTACCCCTTACTAACCAATTACAGTAAGGTAAAACCCCCTGATGTAGAGAAAGAACTAGCAGAGTATAAAACCCGACGAGGTGGGACAATAAAGGTCTTGAACCGTCCACCATACTGGTGTCTGCGTGTGTTCTTGGCCCAAGTGACCCTGGAAGGTTTGAGTCACCGTGCCGTTTCCTCAGAACCAAGTCACCTCACCTTGCGTTAAGGTAACAGTGGGCACATGTGAGACTGCAAAATCTCAGGTTGTGGTTCAGCACGGGCTCCCCTGAGGCTCCCTGAGGGCAAGGCAGGGTCCTCACCTGAGCAGGTGGAGTTGGACTCGTCCTCGTTGTTGCCGCAGTCGTTGTCCCCGTCGCACAGCCAGCGGTTGGGGATGCAGCGGTTGTTCTTGCACTTGAAGCGGTCTGAGGGGCAGGTGTGCTGGTCTGTGGGGGGAAACACACTCAGAACCATCCTCATCCCACCCCCATCCCTCCAACAAAGAGAAAAATGGGATAGAAAAGGGCTGGAGCCTCAAACTTGGCATCAGAATCTCAACCGACTCTCCTGTGCTGCCCCCAAGGAGGGCATGGATGGCACAGGGACAGGGACAAGGACAGGGACAGGGGTCAGTGCTACCCCAAAGGAGGGCATGGATGGCACAGGGACAGGGACAGCACTGCCCCAAAGGAGGGCATGGATGGCATAGGGACAGGGACAGGGGTCAGTGCTTCCCTGAAGGAGGGCATGGATGGCAGAGGGACAGCACTGCCCCAAAGGAGGGCATGGATGGCACAGGGACAGGGACAGGGGTCAGCACTGCCCCAAAGGAGGGCATGGATGGCACAGGGACAGTGTCAGGGACAGGGGCAGGGTCAGCACTGCCCCAAAGGAGAGCATGGATGGCACAGGGACAGGGGCAGGGACAGGATCAGAACTGCCCCAAAGGAGGGCATGGATAGCACAGGGACAGAGACAAGGACAAGGACAGGGACAGGGTCAGGGACAGGGACAGGGTCATCACTGCCCCAAAGGAGGGCATGGATGGCACAGGGACAGGGACAAGGACAGGGACAGGGACAGGGTCAGGGACAGGGACAGGGTCAGCACTGCCCCAAAAGAGGGCATGGATGGCACAGGGACAAGGACAGGGACAGGGACAGGGACAGGGTCAGGGACAGGGTCAGCACTGCCCCAAAGGAGGGCATGGATGGCACAGGGACAGCATCACCACTGCCCCAAAGGAGTTGGAGAGGGCACAGAGGATTCCTGGCTACCCAACCCTTTCCCAACCACTTCCTCCACATCTGGAGGAGCCCAAACCCCACCAGGCAGGAGGGATCACCCACGGCAGAGCTCGGGGGCCTCGTCACTGTTGTCCAGGCAGTCGTTGTCGCCGTCGCATTTCCAGCGCTCCTGGATGCAGCGGTTGTTCTTGCAGGCGAACTCCCCGGGCTGGCACTGCGGCGGGGGGATGTAGGACGGGTTGGCTGCCAACAGGAAAGCACAGGCAGGAGTTGAACCAAGTGATCAAGTGCAGCATCCCACGGGGAGAGTCCCCAAAAGGGTCCCAGCCTACCCTGGCAGGTGACAGAGTCCTGCCCCAGGATCTGGTCCTCGGCGCAGGCGCACTGACGGCCACGAGGGGTGGCCAGGCACAGGCTGCTGCAGCCCCCATTGTTGACACGGCACTTGTTGGAGCCCACTGTGGAGGGAAAGGGTAAGGAGATGGCATCTCAGTGCCCAGGGAGCCCTGCAGACCCACAGGGGTGCTGGGAGCCCCCAGCCCCTGGGGGCAGTCACAGCTGGAAGGCAGCTGGAAACACCAGGTGAAGCCATGGGGACACAGAGCCTGATGGAATTAAGGTGGGAAAAAAATGGAAGGCTGGAAGGGCAGGGCATGAACAACAGGAAAGAAAAACACAAAGGGTGAGGAGATGGCATTTCAGTGCCCAAGGACCCCAGCAGACCCACAGGGGTGCTGGGAGCCCCCAACCCCTGGGGGCAGTCACAGCTGGAAGGCAGCTGGAAACACCAGGTGAAGCCATGGGGACACAGAGCCTGATGGAATTAGGGTGGGAAAAAGATGCAAAGGCAGGGAATGAACAGGAAAGAAAAACAAGGAGCATGGGGATGGCTAAAAGGCAACAAACAGAGGTGGGGGGAAGCTCAGACTCTCCTAGACTGTTGAGGGACAACAGCTGCTGTTGAGGGAGTCCTGGAAACCCCACGTGAGGCCATGGGGACACAGAGCCTGATGGAATTAGGGTGGGAAAAAGATGGAAAGGCAGGGAATGAACAGGAAAGAAAAACAAGGAGCATGGGGATGGCTAAAAGGCAACAAACAGAGGTGGGGGGAAGCTCAGCCTGTCCCCCAGCCCCGGCGGGCTCTCACCTTGCTGCTGCTGGGCGTCGTACATGCGGATCTCGAAGATGGGCGGGCGCTCGTTGCGCAGCAGGCTCACGGCCTTGGAGGCCTGCTCCAGCCGGTAGATGCTGCCGCTGCGGTACTCGGTCCAGAACAGAAAATTGCTGTAGTGGCACAGCCCGAAGGCGTGGTTCAGCTCCGGGCCCTCGTACACGATCTGCGGGTGCGGGGAGGAGGAGAGGGGATGTGAGATGGGGTGGGTGATCGGGGACAGGGATAGGGATAGGGACAGGGACAGGGACGGGGTGATCAGGGACAGGGACAGGGTGATGGGACAGGGACAGGGTGATCAGGGACAGGGACAGGGTGATCAGGGACAGGGATAGGGTGATGGGACAGGGACAAGAGACAGGGACAGGGTGATCAGGGACAGGGATAGGGTGATGGGACAGGGACAGAGACAGGGACGGGGTGATCAGGGACAGGGACAGACACAGGGACAGGGATAGGGATGGGACAGGGACAAGAGACAGGGACATGGTGATGGGAGGGGAGAGCAGAAAAGTTCCCTTAGCTGGGATGGGCACTCAGGGACAGGGACAGGGATAGAGATAGGAACAGGGACAGGGACAGTGACAGGGACAGGGATATGGACAGGAATAGGGACAGGGACAGGGATAGGGACAGGGACAGCGGCAGGGTGATCAGGGACAGGAACAGGGATAGGGACAGGGATAGGGACAGGGACAGGGATGGAGATAGGGCCAGGGAGAGGGACAGAGACAGGGTGATTGGACAGAGACAGGGATAGGGACAGGGACAGGGTGATGGGAGGGGAAAGCAGAGAGGCTCTGTCAGCTGGGATGGGCACTCAGGGACATGGATAGGGACAGGGACAAGGACACGGTGATCAGGGACAGGGACAGGGTGGTCAGGGACAGGGTGATGGAAGAGGAGAGCAGAGAGGTCACAGCTCAGCTCCCCAGTGCTGTGGGTGATCAGTGCCCCAGACCCCACTCGCCTTCCTCTCGGTGCCATTGAGATAAACCATCTCGATGCGGTCGTAGAACGCATCCACCCAGTAGAGGATCTTGGCTGGGATGTCCAGGCTCAGCCCGTTGGGCCACAGGACAGTCTTGGAGGTGATGAAGATGTTTCGGTTGGATCCATCCATCCAAGCCCTCTCGATCTTGCCCCTCTTGCTGTCCTTGGGATCCTCCTCCCAGTCTGTCCAGTACATCCACCTGCCATGGACATCAAACTGAGCTCTGGCCTGGCCACCACAGCTTGTGACAAGACCCAACCATGTCCCCATGGTCCCACCAGACAGCCCAGCCCACCCAGGCACCCTCACCCATTCAGGGGGTCCACCACGATGGCACGGGGGTGCGTCATCTTCCCCTCAATCAGAGTCTTCCTCGTCTGGGCAGCCTTTTCCAGCCGTGCCACGCTGATGGTCTTCTTGGGGCCATCATCTGTCCAGTACAGGTTGTTCCCCATCCAGTCCACAGCAATCCCCTCCACGTTGTGGATGCCTTTGGGGGGAAATTGGAGTGGGTTTGTCACCAGCCAGGAGGTGAAAAGTGGAAGCAACAGCCCCAAAAGTCCCCAATCCTGACCCAAACTGAGGGGGTTGATGGACACCCATGGGAAAGTCTGCTAGAGCTGCTGTTCTTTGAACGGAGATATTTTTATTAAATCTTAAATATACTGAAAATTTGGACAGACTACAGTGATCCCCTCCACATTGTGGATGCCTTTGGGGGAAAATTGGAGTGGGTTTGTCACCAGCCAGGAGGTGAAAAGTGGAAGCAACAGCCCCAAAGGTGCCCAGTCCTGATCCAAACTGAGGGGGATGATGGACACCCATGGGAAAGTCTGCTAGAGCTGCTGTTCTTTGAGCAGAGAAAATTTTATGGAAAATCTGCTAAAATTTTATGGAAAGTCTGCTAAAGTTTTATGAAATGCTAAATATACTGAAAATTTGGACAGGCCACAGCGATCCCCTCCACATTGTGGAGGAAAATTCCACCACATTGGGGGAAAATTGGAGTGGGTTTGTCACCAGCCAGGAGGTGAAAAGTGGAAGCAACAGCCCCAAAAGTCCCCAATCTTGACCCAAACTGAGGGGGTTGATGGACACCCATGGGAAAGTCTGCTAGAGCTGCTCTTTGAATAGAGAAAATTTCATGAAATGCTAAATATACTGAAAATTTGGACCGTAGACATGCCAAGTGGGATCATCCTGAGCTAATAGATGTTTGCATATTCTGGGCATTAAGCTCTTTGTATCTCGACAGGTGATTATTATTATGATAACATTATATAATATACATAATCATATTATCATTATTATTATTAAATTATTATATTATTATGATAATATTATATGATAATGTGATTATATATGATGTATATATTCTATATTATATATAGAATATATTATGATATATTATTATTACTACTACTATTAGTATTACTATTTTATTATTACTATTAAAATATTATATAAAATATATATATAATTTAGATATATTACTATAATTTTTTATTTTAATTACTATAAATTATTGTCATTTATATTATATATTTTATATATATATATAAATTACTATCAATATTATTATTATTATTAAATTATTATTATATATAAATATATATCGGTTTTTATATATAAATTACTCTAATATTTAATTTAATTTAATTTTATTTTATTTTATTTTATTTTTTTAATTACTATATATTATTTATTATTACTATAAATTATTATAATTTATATACTATACATATATAATTACTATTATATATACATACACATACATATATAATTACTATTACTATTATTATTATTGCTATTAATATTATTATGATAATGATTTTATTATCCTTCCTGCAAGGTCAGGCCCCTTGGCCACTCACCATCCTTCAGGATTGTCTCCCTCTCCGTGCCATCGATCTTCTGGCGCCCTATGAGGTAACTGGTGGTGTCAGCAAAGTAGATGAAGCCAGTCTCAGCGTGGAAGTCCAGAGCCCTGGGGTTCATGAGGTTCTCGATGGGGATCATGTGCTCGTCTGGCACCTTGGCACCCATGTCCATGCCACGGATGATGCCAGGGCGTCCCTTCCCGTACACCAGGAACAGCTCGTGCTCGGGCTCTGCGGAGAGACAGCAGTGCCATGGGGGTGGCAGGTGGCACTGGGGCTGTTGTGGGGTCACAGCAGGGAATGCAGAGCCTGTGTGTCCAGCCCCTCACCCCAAAGATGCCCCCAGGAGGGCAGCACTCACTTTTGCAGGATTTGCCGTCGCTGCCCAGGCTGAACCCGGAGCGGCAGCGGCAGGTCCGGCTCTTGTGGCTGTTCCCCAGCAGGCAGATGTCAGAGCAGCCTCCCGGCTTCCCAAACTGATCTGGCTCGCAGGCGTGGCTCCTCACTGCAACACAGAGAGGGGCTGAAGCTGCTGGGGACACTGGGGGGACAGGCAGCACGTGGGGTATCGCTGGCTGGGGGCTGTGTACAAATCACAAACGGGATGGGGCTGCTGTGGAACTGCCTTGAGCTGTTTGATTTTCCAGCTTCAGTCTCATTCCGTGGTTATGGCAATGGGGAGATGCCACCAGCTCACAATCCAGGCAGCAGACCAAGAACTTAATGTTATAACTTACTTTAAAAGTTTTTTGACCAATCACACAAAGCAGAAGCACATTGACAGTAGTTCTATCCAACCATAATAAGCACACGTACCTTTGGTTAAAACCATGTTTACTTATTTTGAATACAATACCTGCTTGTAAGCTTTAAAACACAACACACAGAGCTCTATTATTAAGCTTCAAACTTCCTAATATCTTGCTAGATAAACTTTTCTGTAGCTTAGGGAGTTATTCTAGACAAGTATGAATACACAGACCATTGTTCTATCTGTCCTTACTTTTCTACTTTTTAAATAATTTTTCTGCTGACCTATCTCATGGCTGCTGCTTAGCTCTAATCACAGTTCTGCTGTATCTGGGGCCTGCCTTTTACAGCTTTCTCAAAACCCTCTGATTTTGTAGATTCTCACAGTGGAGGACAGAGACACAGAGGGGACAGAGACACAGAGGGGACAGGGAGCACAAGGCAGCAACCACAGGGACATGGGGATGCTCCCCTGGGCTCTAAGGGGGTTCACTCCTCCCAGGAGCTCCCAAGCATTCAGAGAAAGGCTGAGCACAGCACAGAGATGGAAAAGGGCTTTCCCATGGGAAGGATCCCTGAGGAGAAGCCAGCATGTCCCAGCACACCACCACAGCCACGGGGACACACTGCCCCATCCTGCTGCACCAGTGGGACAAGCCCTGGGAGTGGGAACAGCCAGAGAGCCCCTTAATCACACTCCTAACCCTGCTCAGAAATCTCCTGATTAATTTTATATTCTGGAAAATGCCGAGCAGGCTGCAGACACTATAAGAGGATTTATAAGGAGTAAATTGATTAACTGCAGGAAGGTGCTGGGGGTGGAGCAGGCAGGGATGGATGGATGGATGGATGGATGGATGGATGCAGGGAGGGGTTGGTGCAGCACTGGAGCCTTTCAGCTCCTTGGAATTCCCTCAGTGCTTGGGAGCACCAGGGTGAACGTGCTGGCAGTGGGGACAGAGAGTAAGAGGGAGCATCCATATTTTAAAATGTCACGTTTGCTCCCACATCTCTGTACTCTCCATGATCCATCAACCACATGGAGCAGCTCTCACAGGAAGAGACACAGAGCTAGCAGGAAAAGGGGGATGTTTAGCAGCCCCCAGGACCCTGAGGAGCAGGAATCCCAAAATCCCTGAGGTCAGAAAAGACCACCAACATCACTGAGTCCAACCTGTGACCAATCCCCACCTTATCAACCCAACCACATCCACTCAATACTTGCACACCACCAGAGACAGTGGTGAGGGAGCATCAATATTTTAAGATGCCACATTTGCATTTCAAGATCCCACACCTCTGTAGTCTCCATGATCCATCAACCATGAGGACCAGCTCTCACAGGAAGAGACACAGCTCTAGCAGGAAAAGAGGGCACCCCAGGATGTTCTGAGGAGCAGGAATCCCAAAATCCCTGAGGTCAGAAAAGACCTCCAGCATCACTGAATCCAACCTGTGACCAATCCCCACCTTATCAACCCAACCACATCCACTCAACCCTTGCACACCACCAGAGAAGGAAGTGAGGGAGCATCAATATTTTAAGATGTCACATTTGTTCCCACCACCTCTGTACTCTCCATCATCCATCAACCACATGGAGCAGCTCTCACAGAGTTGGCAGGAAAAGGGGGCACCCCAGAGTGTTCTGAGGAGCAGGAATCCCAAAATCCTTGAGGTCAGAAAAGACCTCCAGCATCACTGAATCCAACCTGTGACCAATCCCCACCTTATCAACCCAACCCTTGCACACCACCAGAGACGAGAACTCCCAATACCTCGCCACCCTTCCCATGAATAAAATTCCTCCTAAAACCCCACCCAAAGCCCCTGGCAGAGCAACCAGGGAGCTGTCACCCCAAAGTGAGGGTCCCACCTGTGGGCTGGCGCCGCTGGTGGTAGATGTGCAGTGCTCCACCCTTGTCCACCCGTGTCACCACCTGGTACTCGGTGCTGTTGAAGCGGTTGACGCGGATGACGCTGGTTTTCTGCTGGGCGTTGGCGTTGTCCGAGTTGGTGGCGTACAGGTAATTCTCAAAGACAGTCAGACCATACAGGTGTTCGATCTGGAAGGTACCAGGTGAGAGGCACAAGGGATTTAGGAGTTGTGAGAGGCACAAGGGATTGAGGAGTTGGTGGAGTACAGGTACTGAGAGCCAGAAGTGATTTAGGATTTGTGAGAGCCATAAAGGATTCAGGAGTTCTGAGAGCCACAAGTGATTTAAGGAGTTGTGAGAGGCACAAGGGATTGAGGAGCTGGTGGTGTACAGGTGGTGAGAGCCACAAGGGTTTTAGGAGGTGTGAGAGACATAAGGGATTTAGGAGTTGGTGGTGTACAGGTAGTTCTCAAAGACAGTCAGCCCATACAGGTGTTCGATCTGGAAGGTATCAGGTGAGAGGCACAAGGGATTTAGGAGATGTGAGAGACATAAGGGATTTAGGAGTTGTGAGAGCCACAAGTGATTTAAGGAGTTGTGAGAGGTACAAGGGTTTTAGGAGTTGTGAGAGACATAGGGGATTTGGGAGTTTGAGAGCCACAAGGGATTCAGGAGTTGTGAGAGCCACAAGGGACTGAAGAGTTGTGAGAGCCACAGGTGATTTAGGAGTTGTGAGAGCTGGGCTCCAGGACACACAAAATCCCCAATCCCACCTGATGGCTCTCATCCATCACTGGCCATCAGTGATGTCCATTCCACCTGAGGGCTCTCATCCATCACTGGTCATCAGTGATGGCCCCAATCCCACCTGATGGCTCTCATCCATCACTGGCCATCAGTGATGTCCATTCCACCTGAGGGCTCTCATCCATCACTGGTCATCAGTGATGGCCCCAATCCCACCTGATGGCTCTCATCCATCACTGGCCATCAGTGATGTCCATCCCACCTGATGGCTCTCATCCATCACTGGCCATCAGTGATGTCCATCCCACCTGATGGCTCTTGTCCATCATTGCCCATCAGTGATGTCCATTCCACCTGAGGGCTCCTGTCCATCACTGACCATCAGTGATGGCCCCAATCTCACCTCATGGTTCTTGTACATCACTGACCATCAGTGATGGCCCCAATCCCACCTGATGGCTCTTGTCCATCACTGACCATCAGTGATGTCCATTCCACCTGATGGCTCTCATCCATCACTGGCCATCAGTGATGTCCATCCCACCTGAGGGCTCCTGTCCATCACTGACCATCAGTGATGTCCATCCCACCTGAGGGCTCCTGTCCATCACTGACCATCAGTGATGTCCATCCCACCCAATAGCTCTCGTCCATCACTGACCATCAGTGATGTCCATCCCACCTGAGGGCTCCTGTCCATCACGGACCATCAGTGATGTCCATCCCACCTGATGGCTCTCATCCATCACTGGTCATCAGTGATGTCCATCCCACCTGAGGGTTCCTGTCCATCACTGACCATCAGTGATGTCCATCCCACCTGAGGGTTCCTGTCCATCATTGACCATCAGTGATGGCCCCAATCTCACCTCATGGTTCTTGTACATCACTGACCATCAGTGATGGCCCCAATCCCACCTGATGGCTCTCATCCATCACTGGTCATCAGTGATGACCCCAATCCCACCTGATGGCTCTCATCCATCACTGACCATCAGTGATGTCCATCCCACCTGATGGCTCTCATCCATCACTGACTATCAATGATGTCCATCCCACCTGATTGCTCTTGTCCATCATTGCCCATCAGTGATGTCCATTCCACCTGAGGGCTCCTGTCCATCATTGACCATCAGTGATGTCCACCCCACCCAATAGCTCTTGCCCACCACTGATCATCAACGTGGCCTTGCCCATCACGACCATCCTTGGCAGGACCACGCTCAGTGCTCAGCACTCTCCTTGCTGAATCTCTAAGGTCACAACTGCACACCAGCAGCACCCAGGACACCACGCTTGGACCCCAACCCTCTTCCCCAAACCTGCTCACCAGGATGCCCTGGATGATGGTGTGCCTGTTCTTGCCCTCGTAATCCACCACCACACTTGGACCCCAACCCTCTCCCCCAAACCTGCTCACCAGGATGCCCTGGATGATGGTGTGCCTGTTCTTGCCCTCGTAATCCACCACCACACTTGGACCCCAACCCTCTCCCCCAAACCCGCTCACCAGGATGCCCTGGATGATGGTGTGCCTGTTCTTGCCCTCATAATCCACCACCTCGATGTAGTCCAGGTAGGCGTCAGCCCAGTAGACCAGGCGGTTCACCAGGTCCAGGGTGATGCCGTGGGGGAAGACGATCTTGCTGTCCACCAGCTTGGTGCGGTTCTGCCCGTCCATGTCACAGCGCTCCACCTTGGGGATCTGCCCGTAGTCGGTGAAGAACACCTTGCTGTGGGACAAGAGCAGGCAGGGAGCTCAGAGCCAGGCTGAGCGTTGGGAGGGGGAGGATTTGGATGTGTGGATGCTTCTTGGAACCTCTGCTGGTCAGAGTGACTTCGAGATGCTTTAGAAAGTCTCTTCTCTTAGCCTGGCAGTTGAACAACCTTGTTCTCAAGCTTGTTTATTGTTTCTTATCTATAAAATTTCTTCTCTGACCCACCAAGCTCTGTCCAGCAGGTTGGGTTGAGGCACACTGGTGTTATCCTTTTAAACTACATGTACAATATTTACAATTACTTCCCAATACCTATCACCTATGTCAGACAGGGAGCTTCTACTCTAAACCAATCCCAAAGTGCCACCATCACAGCAGAAGATCCTCTTGGGATCTCTGTTGGTCAAGAGTGACTTTGAGATGCATTAAAAACTCTCTTTTCTTAGTTGAAGAAGGAGTCCAAACTCTTTTATTATTGTTCTCAAGCTTATTTGTTTCTTATCTATAAAATTCCTTCTCTGACCCACTGAGCTCTGTCCAGCAGGTTGGGTTGAGGCACACTGGTGTTATCCTTTTAAACTACACGTACAATATTTACAATTACTTCCCAATACCCATCACCTATGTCAAACAGGGAGCTTCTACTCTAAACCAATCCAAAAGTGCCACCATCACAGCAGAAGATCCTCTTGGGATCTCTGCTGGTCAGAGTGACTTTGAGATACATTAAAAACTCTCTTTTCTTAGTTGAAGAAGGAGTCAGAACTCTTCTATTCTTGTTCTCAAGCTTGTTTATTCTTTCTTATCTATAAAATTCTTTCTCTGACCTACCAAACTCTGTCCAGCAGGTTGGGTTGAGGCACATTAGTGTTATCTTTTTATACTAAAACCTACATGTACAATATTTACAATTACCTCCCAATACCCATCACCTATGTTAGACAGTGAGCTTCTACTCTAAACCAATCCAAAAGTGCCACCATCACAGCAGAAGATGGAGGCCAAGAAGAAGAAAGAGAAGAAGGACAGGACATGCCCAGATTCTTCCATTTGCCCCCTGAACCCCCATTCTAAATCCCCAAAATTCTACATTTTCACCCAGTGATAAATTCACTATCATTTTACTCAAACCCTTGTGGACACAAAGCTGGAATTGTTTCCAACCCTTGGGGTGGTGTTAGTTTTTTATACTAAAAACTACATGTGCAATTTTTACAATTATTTCCCAATACCTATCACCTATGTCAGACAGTTTGTCTCTACTCTAAACCAATCCCAAAGTGCCAACATCACAGCAGAAGATGGAGACCAAGAAGAAGAAGAAAGAGAAAGGCTGGACACACTTATATTCCTCCATCTTGCCTCCTGAACCTCCATTCTAAAAACCCCAAAAATCTATTTTTCACCCCGTGACAAACTATTATTCTACTTAAACTTTCCTGACTTGTAATCCTTCATATAAAGGTTGGTAATTATTTTTTCCAAGGGCTAAATCAAAGGCACAGGGGTCTTGGGCTCTGTGCCAAGCTCAGGCAGGGGCTGGAGCCCTCCAGGGCATCCAGAGGGATTTTCTGGGTTCTGACAGATGCCCACGGGGTCTGGCACTGAGTTCCTGGGAGTTCCAGATGTGTTGGTGTCACTGGAAGAGGCACACAGGCACAGGCTGGGTTGTATTGAACCCAAGGGACTTAACTCAGTCACCTCTGGGGCTTGTCTGCACCAGCCCTGGAGCTCTCTCCAGGATTCTCTGTGAAATTTGTTTGTTTATATGAAATACTCCTGATTTTCTGCTCAATAACACCAGCTTTTTCCATCCCGAGCCAGGAGGGAAGTGCCCATCAGCTGGTAAGGAGGGGAATTTTCCTCTTTAGTGGTTATTCTGCCACAGCAGCTCCCAGGGGCTGGCAGCTGCCAGGGGTGCCCTGAGCTGCCCCCATGATTCAGCATCCTGGCATCCTCATCCTCAGGGCTGTGCAGGAGGCAGTGGCTGGACAGACAGACACCAGGGAGCTGCTCTGGGTGTGCACAGAACCATTCCAGGTCCCAAAAGCCACTCCATGTCCCAAAAGCCACTCCAGCTCCCAAAATCTGGAGCAAAACTGTGCCCATGTCTTGGACAGAGACACAGACACCAGGGAGCTGCTCTGGGTGTGCACAGAACCATTCCAGCTCCCAAAAGCCATTCCAGGTCCCAAAAGCCACTCCAGGTCCCAAAAGCTGAGGCAAAGCTGTGTTCACATCTTGGATGGAGACACAGACACGAGGGAGCTGCTCTGGCTGTGCACAGAGTCACTCCAGCTCTTAAAAGCCATTCCAGCTCCCAAAAGCCACTCCAGGTCCCAAAAACCACTCCAGGTCCCAAAAGCTGAGGCAAAGCTGTGTCCACACCTCGGATGGAGACACAGACACAAGGGAGCTGCTCTGGCTGTGCATGGAGTCACTCCAACTCCTAAAAGCCCTACTCCAGCTCCCAAAATCTGGGGCAAAGCTGTGCCCCATGTCTTGGATGCACACACAGACACGAGGGAGCTGCTCTGGCTGTCCACAAGAGCCACTCCAGCTCCTAAAAGGCACTCCAGCTCCCAAAAACCACTCCAGCTCCCCAAAATCTGGAGCAAAGCTGTGCCCACATCTTGGATGGAGACACAGACACGAGGGAGCTGCTTTGGCTGTGCATGGAGTCATTCCAGCTCTTAAAAGCCATTCCAGCTCCCAAAAGCCACTCCAGGTCCCAAAAGCCACTCCAGGTCCCAAAAAACACTCCAGGTCCCAAAAACTATTCCAAATCCCAAAATCTGGAGTAAAGCTGTGCCCATGTCTTGGAAGGAGACACAGACACAAGAGAGCTGCTCTGGCTGTGCACAGAGTCACTCCAACTCTTAAAAGCCCTACTCCAGCTCCCAAAAGCCACTCCAGCTCCCAAAAGCCACTCCAGGTCCCCAAAATCTGGAGCAAAG
The DNA here is from genome assembly GCA_024362935.1 of Setophaga petechia. Classification (NCBI taxonomy): domain Eukaryota; kingdom Metazoa; phylum Chordata; class Aves; order Passeriformes; family Parulidae; genus Setophaga; species Setophaga petechia. The sequence continues at coordinate 1,971,236 of JANCRA010000073.1, forward strand.
CTGTGCCCAGGCTGTGTGGCACCAGCTGGAAGCAGCAGCTGATCCTGAGCTGGGCCAGGTGGGTGGGAAATGTCCCCACAGGGAGAGCTCAACAAGGCACAGGAAACCCCCCACCCCAGAGGGAAAGGAAACCCCCACCCAGAGCCACTCCAGCTCCTAAAAGCTCCATTCCAGCTCCTAAAAGCCATTCCAGCTAACAAAATCTGGAGCAAAGCTGTGCCCACGTCTTGGATGGACAAAGAGACACAAGGAAGCTGCTCTGGGTGTGTATGGAGCCACTCCAGGTCCCAAAAGCTGAGGTAAAGCTGTGCCCACGTCTTGGACAGAGACACAGACACAAGGGAGCTGCTCTGGCTGTACACAGAGTCACTCCAGCTCCCAAAATCTGGAGCAAAGCTGTGCCCACATCTTGGATGGAGACACACGAGGGAGCTGCTCTGGCTGTGCATGGAGTCACTCCAGCTCTTAAAAGCCACTTCAGCTCTCAAAAGCCACTCCAGGTCCCAAAAACCACTCCATGTCCCAAAAACTATTCCAAGTCCCAAAATCTGGAGCAGAGATGTGCCCATGTCTTGGATGGACACAGAGACACAAGGGAGCTGCTCTGGGTGTGTATGGAGCCACTCCAGGTCCCAAAATCCACTTCAGCTCCCAAAATCCACTCCAGGTCCCAAAAACCACTCCAGCTCCCCAAAATCCACTCCAGCTCCCAAAAACCACTATAGTTCCCCAAAATCTGGAGCAAAGCTGTGCCCAGGCTGTGTGGCACCAGCTGGAAGCAGCAGCTGATCCTGAGCTGGGCCTGATGGGTGGGAAATGTCCCTGCAGGGAGGGCTCACAGAGGGACAGGAACCCCCCCACCCCTGAGGGTCCCCAGGTGTCCCCAAGGGTGGGGAATGCCCAGGACTCACCCCATGGCCGGGTCCAGGGCGATTCCCTTGGGGTTGTAGAGCTCCAGGTCCAGCAGTGTGACACAGGTGTCCCCGTTCTTGTTGCACACGAAGATTCTGTCGTCGATGTCATCCACGAAGTAGAAGTTGCCCGTGAGCCAGTCGATGGCCATCTGCTCCACATCTGGGCCAGGACAGGGAGGGAAAGGGGGGTGAGGCAGGGAGGGACAGAGCCAGGAGCCCCCCAGGGTCACAAACACCAGCACGGCCAAGAAATGAAGCCATGGGAGCCATGAGTGCAGGGGGATCTGCACCTGGAGCCACAGGACACCCATGGCACCCACAGGGCACCCATAGGGCACCCACAGCACCCATAGGGCACCCACAGGGCATCCACAGCACCCAGAGAGCACCCACAGCACCCACAGGGCACCCACAGCACCCAGAGGGCACCCACAGGGCATCCACAGCACCCACAGGGCACCCACAGCACCCACAGGGTCACAAACACCGGCACAGCCAAGGAATGAACCCATGGGAGCCATGAGTGCAGGGGGATCTGCACCTGGAGCCATAGGGCACACACAGCACCTACAGGGCACCCACAGGGCACCCACAGCACCCACAGCACCCATAGGGCACCCACAGCACACACAGGATACCCACAGGGTACCCACAGCATCCACAGGGCACCCACAGCCCCCATAGGGCACCCACAGGGCATCCACAGCACCCAGAGAGCACCCACAGGGCACCCACAGCACCCATAGGACACCCACAGGGCACCCACAGCACCCACAGGGCACCCACAGCATCCCCAGGGTCACAAACACCAGCACGGCCAAGGAATGAACCCATGGGAGCCATGAATGCAGGGGGATCTGCACCTGGAGTCACAGGGCACCCATGGCACCCTCAGGGCACCCATGGCACTCACAGGGCACCCACAGGGCACCCACAGCCCCTCAGGGTCACAAACACCAGCACGGCCAAGGAATGAACCCATGGGAGACATGAGTGCAGGAGGATCTGCACCTGGAGCCACAGGGCACACACAGCACCCACAGGGCACCCACAGGGTACCCACAGGGCACCTACAGCACCCACAGGATACCCACAGGGCACCTAAAGCACTGGAAATTCAACCTGCAGAAACACTGGGAATTCATCCCACAGGAATATTGGGAAATCATCCCTCAGAAACACTGGGAATTCACCCTATAGGAATATTGGGAATTTACCCTGTAGGAATACTGGGAATTCATCCCACAGGAATATTGGGAATTCACCCTGCAGAAAACTGGGAATTCACCCTATAGGAACACTGGGAATTTGCCCTGCAGGGACATTGAGAATTTATCCCTCAGAAACACTGGGAATTCAACCCACAGGAATATTGGGAATTCACCCTGCAGAAAACTGGGAATTCACCCTATAGGAATATTGGGAATTCACCCTGCAGGAACAATGGGAATTCATCCCACAGGAATATTGTGAAATCATCCTGCAGAAACATTGGGATTTTTTCATGCAGCAACACTGGGAATTCATCCCACAGGAACACTGGGAATTCATCCCACAGGAATATTGGGAAATGATCCCACAGGAATATTGGGAATTCACCCTGCAGAAAACTGGGAATTCACCCTGTAGGAACATTGGGAATTCACCCTGTAGGAACAATGGGAATTCATCCCACAGGAATATTGAGAATTCACCCTGCAGAAACATTGGGATTTTTTCCTGCAGCAACACTGGGAATTCATCCTGTAGGAACACTGGGAATTCACCCTGCAGGAGCCCTGGGAATTAATCCCACAGGAATACTGGGAAATCATCCTGCAGAAACATTGGGATTTTTTCCTGCAGCAACACTGGGAATTTATCCTGTAGGAATACTGGGAATTCACCCAGCAGAAAACTCAGAATTTATCCTGTAGGAATACTGGGAATTCACCCTGCAGGAGCCCTGGGAATTAATCCCACAAGAATATTGGGAATTTATCCTGTAGGAATACTGGGAATTCACCCAGCAGAAACTCGGAATTCATCCTGTAGGAATACTGGGAATTCACCCTGCAGGAACACTGGGAATTCATCCCTCAGGAACACTGGGAATTGATCCCACAGGAACATTGGGAATTCATCCCACAGGACCCCCAGAGGGGCAGGGGGAGTTCTGCCAGGCCCTGCTGCAGAAGGGAGGGGGCAGCAGGGCAGGGGCTCCAGCAGCCCCACGGGATGGCACACGTGGCACCCAGGGCAGATCCCGCTGGGCAAGGTGGGAGCAGAGCTAATCCAGAGCTGCAGGGGCACCCTGGGGCCTGGAGCAGGTGAGAGGCAGCACCTGGCAAGGCAGCATGTGGGTATTTAATTAAAGCAGTGAAAGCCAGTGAGTATTTAATTAAACCAGTTAAATCCGATCAGCCCAACGTGCCTGAATTCCTGCCTGGCCGGGGCTCAGCTGCTCAGCCCCTCCTGAGCCTGCCAGGACAGAGGCCAGGCTGAGGGGCTGCAGCTCCCACAGATCCCAAGGGTTTTGGAGAGCTGTCCTATGGATTGGGGCACCCCCAGACCCTGCATCCCCATCAATGCAGCACCTGAGTGAGAATGGACAGGGCAGGGCAGGGATGGGGCACAGCAGGGATGGGGCACAGTGATCCCCAAATCCCAGCACCCCAAGGCCAGCAGGACTCAGAGAGCTCTGGAGGAGCAGGGATGGGGCACAGCAGGGATGGAGAAGAGCAGGGATGAGGCACAGCAGGGACGGGGCACAGTGATCCCCCAGCCCCTGGACCCCAAGGTCAGCAGGACTCAGAGAGCTCTGGAGGAGTAGGGACAGAGCAGAGCAGGGATGGGGCACAGCAGGGATGGGGCACAATGATCCCCCAGCCCCTGGACCCCAAGATCAGGAGGACTCAGAGAGCTCTGGAGGAGCAGGGATGGGGCACAATGACCCCCAAATCCCAGCATCCCAAGGCCAGCAGGACCTGGAGAGCTCTGGAAAAGCAGGGATGGGCCACAGCATCCTCTCAGCCTGAGCACCCCAGGGTCAGCAGGACCTGGACACCCCAGAGGAGTAAGAATGGGGCACAGTGACCCCCAAATCCCAGCATCCCAAGGCCAGCAGGACCTGGACAGCCCCGGAGGAGCAGGGATGGGGCACAGCAGCCTCCCAGCCCCAGGACCCCAAGGTCAGCAGGACTCAGAGAGCTCTGGAGGAGCAGGGACAGGGCAGAGCAGGGATGGGGCACAGCAGGGATGGGGCACAATGATCCCCCAGCCCCTGGACCCCAAGATCAGGAGGACTCAGAGAGCCCCAGAGGAGCAGGGATGGGCCACAGCAACCCCCCAGCCCCAGGACCCCAAGGTCAGTGAGACCCAGACAGCCCTGGTGGAGCAGGGATGGGCCACAGCAACCCCCAGCCCCAGGACCCCAAGGTCAGGAAGACTGAGAGTCCTGGAGGACCAGGAATGAGCCACAGCACCCTCTCAGCCTGAGCACCCCGAGGTCAGCAGGACCCAGACAGCCCCAGAAGAGCAGAGATGGGTCAGTGCAGCCCCCCCATCCCCAGGACCCCAAGGTCAGTGAGACCCAGACAGCCCTGGAGGAGCAGGGATGGGCCAGAACAGCCCCTCAACCCCAGGACCCCAAGGTCAGCAGGACCTGGACAGCCTTGGAGAAGCAAGGACGGGACACAGCAGCCCCCCAGCCCCAGAACCCCAAGGTCAGTGAGACCCAGACAGCCCCAGAAGAACAAGGATGGGTCAGAGCAGCCCCCCACCCTCAGGACCCCAAGGTCAATGAGGCCCAGACAGCCCTGGAGGAGCAGGATTGGGGCACAGCACCCTCTCAGCCTGAGCACCCCGCGGTCAGCAGGACCCAGACAGCCCCAAAGGATCAAGGATGGGCCAGAGCAGCCCCCCAGCCCCAGGACCCCAAGGTCAGCGAGACCCAGACAGCCCTGGTGGAGCAGGGCCAGACAGCACTGAATTATTAACCAACACAGCAGGGAAAACACAGGAAAACCAAGCCAGGAGGTTTTGCAATGCCCCCACCCCACCCTTGATCCCGGGGCTCTCCAGCCACACAGCCGGGCTGGGGCGGGCACACGGAGAGTTTGGGGGGCACAAACCCCAAACCCCATCCCTGAGCGAGCCAGGCCAGCTCACACAGCTCATTCTGTGCCCATGGGGACAGGGTGGGGACAGGGATGGGGACAGGGATGGGCACAGGGATGGGGACAGGGGTGGGGACAGGGATGGGGACAGGGAGAGGGACAGAGATGGGGACAGAGATGGGGACAGAGATGGGGACAGGGATGGGGACAGGAGTGGAGACAGAGATGGGGACAGGGATGGGGACAGGGATGGGGACAGGGTGGGGACAGGGATGGGGACAGGGAGAGGGACAGAGATGGGGACAGAGATGGGGACAGAGATGGGGACGGGGGGGGGACAGGGATAGGGACAGAGATGGGGACAGGGATGGGGACAGGAGTGGAGACAGAGATGGGGACAGGGATGGGGACAGGGATGGGGACAGGGATGGGGACAGGAGTGGGGACAGGGATGGGGACAGGGTGGGGACAGGGATGGGGACAGGATGGGGACAGGGATGGGGACAGGGATGGGGATGGGAATGGGGACAGGGATGGGGACAGGGTGGGGACAGGAGTGGGGACAGGGATGGGGACAGGGATGGGGACAGGGATGGGGACAGGGTGGGGACAGGGATGCCGACACTGACCCCTCCCCATTCCGGAAGGGCGAGGCTGCAGCGCCCGCAGCCGCCACCCGGCGAGAGGCAGCTCGTAAAAACAAGTGGGGACAGCCCGAGCCAAGGAATGAGAATCAACCCCAGACAGGGCTCCCAACACACTGCCCAACGTGCCAGGGCTGGCACAGGGCTCAGGGGGCTCCTGTTCCAACCAGGACCCCCTAACTCCTGGGGCAAGAGGGGTTTGGGATGAAAATTCTCCAACCAAGACTCCCGAGATCCTGGAGCAACAGGGGTTTGGGATGGAAACTTGGGGTGGCAGGGTCCTAAGGATGGGGGGCTGTTCTGGCGAGAAACACTTGAGCAAAGGGATGTAAAATCAAGTGGGAACAGCTCAAGCCAAGGAATCAACCCCAAACAGGGCTCCCAACGTGCCAGGGCTGGCACAGGGTTTGGGGAGGCTCCTGCTCCAACCAGGACCCCCCAGCTCCTGGGGAAAGAGGGGTTTGGGATGGAAACCACCTAAAAATGCACAATGGGGTGACAAGTTCTGCCCTTGAGACAGAGTCCTGCTGTCACCCAGAGCCCTCCCCTGCTCCCCAAACCCCCCTGTGACGTGGGGAGGGGGTGGCAGGGCCCTGCTGGGGCGAGGAACACTCGAGCAAAGGGATGTAAAGACAAATGGATACAGCTCAAACCAAGGAATCAACCTCAAACAAGGCGGAAACAACCTCAATGAAGCCAAGGAATCAACCCCAAACAGGGCTCCCAACGTGCCAGGGCTGGCACAGGGTTTGGGGGGGCTCCTGCTCCAACCAGGACCCCCCAGCTCCTGGGATAAGAGAGATTTGGGATGAAAACCACCTAAAAATGCACAATGGGGTGACAAGTTCTGCCCTTGAGACAGAGTCCTGCTGTCACCCAGAGCCCTCCCCTGCTCCCCAAACCCCCCTGTGACATAGGGGGGTCACCCTGCAGGAGCACTGGGGATGGGGAGGGGATGGCAGGGCCCTGCCAGGGTGAGAAACACTTGAGCAAAGGGATGTAAAATCAAGTGGAAACAGCCCAAAACAAGAAATCGCCCTCAAACAAGGAGGAAACAACCTCAATCAAGCCAAGGAATCAACCCCAAAAGGGCTCCCAACACACTGCCCAACGTGCCAGGGCTGGCACAGGGTTTGGGGGGGCTCCTGCTCCAACCAGGACCCCCCAGCTCCTGGGGCAAGAGAGATTTGGGATGAAAATCACCTAAAAATGCACACTGGGGTCACATTCTGCCCCTGAGACAGAGTCCTGCTGTCACCAGGAGCACCCAGAGCCCTGCCCTGCTCCCCAAACCCACCTGTGACATGGGGAGGGGGTGGCAGGCCCTGCCAGGGTGAGAAACACTCGAGCAAAGGGATGTAAAAACAAATGGATACAGCTCAAACCAAGGAATCAACCTCAATGAAGCCAAGGAATCAACCCCAAACAGGGCTCCCAACGTGCCAGGGCTGGCACAGGGTTTGGGGGGGCTCCTGCTCCAACCAGGACCCCCCAGCTCCTGGGACAAGAGAGATTTGGGATGAAAACCACCTAAAAATGCACAATGGGGTGACAAGTTCTGCCCTTGAGACAGAGTCCTGCTGTCACCCAGAGCCCTGCCCTGCTCCCCAAACCCCCCTGTGACGTGGGGAGGGGGTGGCAGGGCCCTGCTGGGGCGAGGAACACTCGAGCAAAGGGATGTGCAAGAATTCCCCAAAAAAAGCAGGGCTTGGCTGGCGCCTGCGTGGCTGAGTCAGAGTCACAGGACCCGGGGAGAGATCCAAGGCAGGGGCGGATGGGGAGCGCTGGCAGAACGGCTCAGGGGGCCCCACCACGGCTCAGACCCCCAAATTCTCCTCCTTGAGGGGTCCGACCCATCCCAGAGCCCCTTCCCCACCTCTCCCTGTGAGCTGGAGCTGAGTCCAGCCCAATGCTCAAACAGGAAAAACAGCCAAAACAAGGCAAAACACCCAAAACAAGGCACAGAATTCCAGCCCCACATTCCCCCTCACATCCATCCTGCCCCAAGAGGGGAAAAGAGGGTCCTGGTCCAGCTGGGGGGCTCCAGATGAGCCCAACACTCCAAGAGGAAAAAAGCCAAAACAAGGCACAGAATTCCATCCCCACATTTCCCCTCAGAATTCCCTGCCCCAAGCCAGGGGAAAAGAAGGTCCTAGTCCAGCTGAGGGGCTCCAGATGAGCCCCAGCCCCACACTCAAAGTGGAAAAAAGGCAAAACAAGGCACAGAATTCCAGCCCTGTGTTTCCCTCACACCCATCCTGACCCAAAAAGGGAAAAGAGGGTCCTGGTCCAGCTGGGGGGCTCCAGATGAGCCCCAGCCCAACACTCAAAGAGGAAAAACGCCCAAAACAAGGCACAGAATTCCAGATGAGCCCCAGCCCAACATTTAAAGAGGAAAAACACCCAAAACAAGGTCCAGAATTCCAGCCCCACACTCCCCTCACAGAATTCCCTGCCCCAACCAGGGATAAAGAAGGTCCTGGTCCAGCTGGGGGGCTCTAGATGAGCCCAACACTCCAAGAGGAAGAAAGCCAAAACAAGGCACAGAATTCCAGCTGAGCCCCAGCCCCACACTCAGAGAGGAAAAACACCCAAAACAAGGCACAGAATTCCAGCCCCACATTTCCCCTCACATCCATCCTGCCCCAAGAGGGGAAAAGAGGGACCTGGTCCAGCTGGGGGTGCCCAGATGAGCCCCAGCCCAACCCTCAAAGAGGAAAAACACCCAAAACAAGGCACAGAATTCCAGCCCCACATTTCCCCTCAGAATTCCCTGCCCCAAGTCAGGGGAAAAGAAGGTCGTGGTCCAGTTGGGGGTGTCCAGATGAGCCCTAGCCCAACACTCCAAGAGGAAAAAAGCCAAAACACAAGGCACAGAATTCCAAGGCACAGAATTCCAGCCCCATGTTTCTCTCACATCCATCCTGCCCCAGACCAGGGGAAAAGAAGGTCCTGGTCCAGCTGGGGGTGTCCAAATGAGCCCAACACTCCAAGAGGAAAAAAGCCAAAACAAGGCACAGAATTCCATCCCCACACTCCCCTCAGAGAATTCCCTCCCCAATCCAGGGGAAAAGAGGGTCCTGGTCCAGCTGGGGGGCTCCAGATGAGCCCAACACTCCAAGAGGAAAAAAGCCAAAACACAAGGCACAGAATTCCAAGGCACAGAATTCCAGCCCCATGTTTCTCTCACATCCATCCTGCCCCAGACCAGGGGAAAAGAAGATCTTGGTCCAGCTGGGGGGCTCCAGATGAGCCCCAGCCCAACCCTCAAAGAGGAAAAAAGCCAAAACAAGGCACAGAATTCCAGATGAGCCCCAGCCCAACATTTAAAGAGGAAAACACTCAAAACAAGGCACAGAATTCCAGCCCCACATTTCCCCTCAGAATTCCCTGCCCCAAGCCAGGGGAAAAGAAGATCCTGGTCCAGCCCAACACTCAGAGAGGAAAACACCCAAAACAAGGCCCAGAATTCCAGCCCCACATTCCCCCTCACATCCATCCTGCCCCAAAAGGGGAAAAGGGGGTCCTGATCCAGCTGGGGGGCTCCAGATGAGCCCCAGCCCCACATTCAAAGAGGAAAACACCCAAAACAAGGCACAGAATTCCAGATGAGCCCCAGCCCAACATTTAAAGAAGAAAAACACCCAAAACAAGGCACAGAATTCCAGCCCCACACTCCCCTCACAGAATTCCCTGCCCCAACCAGGGATAAAGAGGCTCCTGGTCCAGCTGGGGGTGCCCAGATGAGCCCCAGCCCCAAGCAGGGCAGCACAGGGCAGGGGGGTTTGGGGTGATGCAAGCACTTGCTCCTCTCCCAGGCTTTATTTTTGCAGCTGGAAAGCATTACCCTCCTCAAAGGCTTTTGTTTTCCATCTCTCCCTGCTCACCATGCTCCCCTCTCCTTCGCAGGAATCGCTTTTTATTTCTTTCTTATTACCACTGTTATTATTTTCATCATCATTATTATTTTTTTTATTTTTATTATTATTTTCAGCTCTTTCTTGTAGCCTCAGCTAAACCTGGATTTCCTCTTGAACTTCTGCTGGAAGCTAATTTAGAAAACAGCTATTTTTAACCCCTGGCATTGGCCTGCAGATGCTTTAACCTCCGTCCTTCTCAATTTTTGGAGAGGGGGGGAGTCTCCCCCTGTGTCCCCCTCCAAGAATGGATGCACAGGGATGGTCCCACGACCACCCATGGCCATGAAAACACCTTTGAACCCATCTGAGGGGACCAGCAGGGCTGACCCTGTCCCCTGGAGGGGTCATAGATAATTTCCAGAGAATCCCACCACCCTCATCCCTCTCAGAGCCCCCTTTGGGTGCCTCTCCCCCACCAAAAAATTCCCAATTTGGAACAAATCCCTCTCCTTGCTCAACCCCGGCGATTGCGACACGAGCCGAGCTCATTTCCCAAGATTTATTTATTTGGGAGCTTTTGGAAAGGAGCTGGTGGGGGCAGAGAGCAGGGAAATTTCAGCTTTTTCAGCTTTCCAAGGCTCTTCCTGGGACAGGCAGCCAAAAAAAACCTCCCAGGGACGGGGACAGGGATGGGGTCCAGGCCAGCAGCCCCATTTGGGGAGGGGAGGTGGCCTTGAAAGCAGGGAGGGAGGATGGAGGGTGAGGGAACTTCATTAAAATTGCTCAACACGGGTGGGTTGGTGACTTCAGGAAACCCCAAAAGCCACGCTCACAGATGTTTCCTGGTTTCACACCCACCAGGGCCTGAGTGAGCCCCACTGAGCTGTTCCTGAGGGCTCTGCCACAAAACCCTGTCACACTGAGCTTGGATTTTCCCCTTTCACAGAATCTCAGACTGGTTTGGGTCAGAAGATCATTTCAATCCCATTTGAGACACCTTCCACTATCCCAAGTTGCTCCAAAGTTGGCCTTGGCACTTCCAGGGATCCAGGGGCATCCCCACCCTCACAGGGAGGAATTTCATCCCAAAATCTCCAAAATTTCCTCCCAAAATGTCCAAAATCTCACCTAACCCCACTCTGTGTCAGTGGGAAGCCATTCCCTGTGTCCTGTCACTCCAGATCTCTGCCCCAAGTCCCTCTCCAGCTCTCCTGGAGCCTCTTCAGGCACTGGAAGAAGCTCTGAGCTCTCCCTGGAGCCCCAGTGAGCCCCACTGAGCTGTTCCTGAGGTCTCTGCCACAAAACCCTGTCACAGTGAGCTTGGATTTTCCCTTTTGAGAGAATCCCACACTGGTTTGGGTCAGAAGATCATCTCAATCCCATTTGAGACACCTTCCACTATTCCAGGTTGCTCCAAGGTTGGCCTTGGGCACTTCCAGGGATCCAGGGGCATCCCCATCCTCACAGGGAGGAATTTCTTCCCCAAATCTCCAAAATTTCTTCCCAAAATCTCCAAAATCTCACCTAACCCCACTCTGTGTCAGTGGGAAGCCATTCCCTGTGTCCTGTCACTCCAAGCCCTTGTCCCCAGCTCTCCTGGAGCCTCTTCAGGCACTGGAAGAAGCTCTGAGCTCTCCCTGGAGCCTTCTCAGCCTTTTCAGGTACTGGAAGAAGTTCTGAGCTCTCCCTGGACCCTTCTCAGCTCCAAATCTTCTGGAATCTCCCTCTCCAGCTCTTCTGGAGCCTTTTCAGGCACTGAAGAAGCTCAGACCTCTCCCTGGACCCTTCTCACCCCCATCTCTCCCAGCCTGGCTCCAACCCTCAGATCATAACCTCCTTCTTCTTCTGGGATCCCAGAGCTCCAGGTGGGACAATCCCACTCTAAGAACTCCTTTAAACAATTCCCACATTTCCCACTGGAGCTGCAGCCCCAAAGTTCTCCCTCCCTAAACTGGGTTTACCCCACTCCCAGCCAGGCACTGCAGGGCTGTGTGGGTTTGGTTTTTGGGTTTTTTTTTTTTGGGGAAGGAGCTTTGCTGAGCCAGCAAATAACTTTGCTCTGCATGAATCAGTTGCTGTGCAGTCTGCAAACACATCAATTGTGGCCTGACAGGAGGAGGAAGGAAACACACACAAAATCTTCCCTCGGATTAAACCCAGGGATTTCGACAGTCCTCAAACAGCTGTGAGGAGATGAAGCCACCCAGCAGCTCCTCCAGGCTGAGCAAGGAAAAGGAGAAACTCCCCTGTACCCACAGAGGTTCAAAAAGCTCAGGAAAAATCAAAACAGAAAAAAATCCCTGAATTCCAGAATCTCTGAGGTTGGAAAAACCCTCCAGGACCATCAGGGACACCAACAGCTGTGAGGAGATGAAGCCACCCAGCAGCTCCTCCAGGCTGAGCAAGGAAAAGGAGAAACTCCCTGTACCCACAGAGGTTCAAAAAGCTCAGGAAAAATCAAAACAGCAAAAAAATCCCTGAATTCCAGAATCCCTGAGGTTGGAAAAACCCTCCAGGACCATCGAGTCCATCCCTGAGTGCGACATCCAGATGTTCCTCAGACACCTCCAGGGATGGGCACTCCACCACCTCCCTCTCAATGTCCTTCCATGAAGAAATTCCTCCTGAAATGTGTGGATGTGGCACTTGGGGACACATTTCAGTGACAATCTGGCAGCTCTGAGTTAGTGGTTGGACTTGAGGGTCTTAGAGGGCTTTTCCCCTTCTCAATCTCTGAATTTCAGAATCCCTGAGGTTGGAAAAACCCTCCAGGACCATCAGGGACACCAACAGCTGTGAGGAGATGAAGCCACCCAGCAGCTCCTCCAGGCAGAGGAAGGAAAAGCAGAAACCCTCCAGTATCTACAGAGGTTCAAAAAGCTCAGGAAAAAATCAAAACTGTAAAAATCCCTGAATTCCAGAATCCCTGAGGTTGGAAAAACCCTCCAGGACCATCAGGGACACCAACAGCTGTGAGGAGATGAAGCCACCCAGCAGCTCCTCCAGGCTGAGCAAGGAAAAGGAGAAACTCCCCTGTACCCACAGAGGTTCAAAAAGCTCAGGAAAAATCAAAACAGCAAAAATTCCCGGAATTCCAGAATCCCTGAGGTTGGAAAAACCCTCCAGGACCATCGAGTCCATCCCTGAGTGCCACATCCAGATGTTCCTCAGACACCTCCAGGGATGGGCACTCCACCACCTCCCTCTCAATGCCTTTCCATGAAGAAATTCCTCCTGAAACGTGTGGATGTGGCACTTGGGGACACATTTCAGTGACAATCTGGCAGCTCTGGGTTAGTGGTTGGACTTGAGGGTCTTAGAGGGCTTTTCCAACTTTTCAGTCTCTGAATTTCAGAATCCCTGAGGTTGGAAAAACCCTCCAGGACCATCAGGGACACCAACAGCTGTGAGGAGATGAACCCACCCAGCAGCTCCTCCAGGCAGAGGAAGGAAAAGCAGAAACCCTCCAGTACCCACAGAGGTTCAAAAAGCTCAGGAAAAATCAAAACAGCAAAAATTCCCTGAATTCCAGAATCCCTGAGGTTGGAAAAACCCTCCAGGACCATCAGGGACACCAACAGCTGCGAGGAGATGAAGCCACCCAGCAGCTCCTTCAGGCTAAGCAAGGAAAAGGAGAAACACTCCTGTACCCACAGAGGTTCAAAAAGCTCAGGAAAAAATCAAAACTGTAAAAATTCCCTGAATTCCAGAATCCCTGAGGTTGGAAAAACCCTCCAGGACCATCGAGTCCATCCCTGAGTGCCACATCCAGATGTTCCTCAGACACCTCCAGGGATGGGCACTCCACCACCTCCCTCTCAATGCCCTTCCATGAAGAAATTCCTCCTGAAACGTGTGGATGTGGCACTTGGGGACACATTTCAGTGACAATCTGGCAGCTCTGAGTTAAGTGGTTGAACTCAAGGGTCTTAGAGGGTTTTCCAACTTTAGTATTTCCATGATTCCAAGTCTGGAAGAAATTCCACCTCCATGCTACCCCTTAAGGGAGCATTTCCAGGAGAGCAGGACAGGGATGGTGGGGCAGGAGAGGTCCCAGCTCTGCTTGAAGCAGACAAATATCATGGATGTGGCACTTGGGGACACATTTCAGTGACAATCTGGCAGGGCTGGGTTAATGGTTGGATTTGAGGGTCTTAGAGAGTTTTCCAACTTTAATATTTCCATGATTCTAAGCCTGGGAGGAACTTGAAGCAGACAAATATCATGGATGTGGCACTTGGGGACACATTTCAGTGACAATCTGGCAGGGCTGGGTTAAATGCTTGGACTCAAGGGTCTTAGAGGGTTTTCCAACTTTAATATTTCCATGATTCCAAGTCTGGGAGAAATTCCACTTCCCTGCTACCCCTCAAGGGAGCATTTCCAGGACAGGGATGGTGGGGCAGGAGAGGTCCCAGCTCTGCTTGAAGCAGACAAATATCATGGATGTGGCACTTGGGGACACATTTTAGTGACAATCTGGCAGGGCTGGGTTAATGGTTGGATTTGAGGGTCTTAGAGGGTTTTCCAACTTTAATAATTTCATGATTCTAAGCCTGGGAGAACCTCGTGTCAAGGCTGCTTGACCCTGGGGAGGCAAGAACCAGCTGTTTATAGGACTTTAATATTCTTTATTTCTTTATTATTATTTCTTTATTCTTTATTATTCTTTATTTCTTTATTATTCAAATATTCTTTACTATTAGTTATTTTTTTATTTGTTATTTCTTTATTATTCGTTATTTATATATTATTTGTTTGTGTCAAGGCTGGTTGACCCCTGGGGCAGCAAGAACCAGCTGTTTATAGGGCTTGAATATTCTTTATTTCTTCTTTATTTCTTTATTGTTCTTTATTTCTTTATTATTCATTATTTAAATATTCTTTACTATTTTTTTATTCGTTATTTCTTTATTATTCGTTATTTATATATTATTTGTTTGTAGCATTTGCACCCCTGCCCCAGCACAAGGGACCAACCACCACTGCCAACATCTGGCTTTAAATGAGGAATAATAAAGAAATAAAAAATAATAACAAAATAAAGAAGAATAAAGAAATAATAATAAAGAAATAAAGAATAATAAAGAAATAAAGAATAAATGAAGAATATCAAAGTCCTATAAACAGCTGGTTCTTGCTTCCCCAGGGTCAACCAGCCTTGACACAAATGTATAAAATTTAAATAACGAATAATAAATAAGGGATAATAAAGAATAAAGAATATTTCAATAATAAATAATAAAGAAAGAATGAATAATAAAGAATAAATAACAAATGATAAAGAAACAAAGAAGAAATAAAGAATATTAAAGTCCTATAAACAGCTGGTTCTTGCTTCCCCAGGGTCAACCAGCCTTGACACAAATGAATAATGTTTAAATAACGAATAACAAATAATGAATAATAAAGAATAACAAATAATAAATAACAAATAATAAAGAAATAATTAATAAAAAAAATAACGAAAAATAAAGAATATTTAAATAACGAATAATAAAGAAATAACGAATAATGAAGAATAAATAAAGAATAATAAAGAAAAATCCAATAATAAATAATAAATAACAAAGAATAAAGAATAATAAAGAAATAAAGAAGAAATAAAGAATACTGAAGTCCTATAAACAGCTGGTTCTTGCTTCCCCAGGGTCAACCAGCCTTGACACAAATGAATAATAATTAAATAATGAATAATAAAGAAATAACGAATAAAAAAATAACTAATAGTAAAGAATATTTGAATAATAAAGAAATAAAGAATAATAAAGAAATAAATAAGAAATGAAGAATATCAAAGTCCTATAAACAGCTGGTTCTTGCTTCCCCAGGGTCAACCAGCCTTGACACAAACAAATAATATATAAATAACGAATAATAAAGAAATAACGAATAAAAAAATAACTAATAGTAAAGAATATTTGAATAATAAAGAAATAAAGAATAATAAAGAATAAAGAAATAATAATAAAGAAATAAAGAATAATTCAGTCCTATAAACAGCTGGTTCTTACTTCCCCAGGGTCAAGCAGCCTTGACACAAACGGATAATATTTAAATAACGAATAATGAAGAATAAAGAATAAAAAAGAATATTTAAATAACGAATAATAAAGAATAAATAAAGAATAATAAAGAAATAAAGAATATTCAAGCCCTATAAACAGCTGGTTCTTGCTGCCCCAGGGTCAACCAGCCTTGACACAAACGAATAATATATAAATAACGAATAATAAAGAATAAAGAATAATAAAGAATATTTAAATAACAAATAATAAAGAAATAACGAATAATAAAGAATAAATAACAAATTATAAAGAAATAAAGAAGAAATAAAGAATATTCAAGCCCTATAAACGGCTGGTTCTTGCTGCCCCAGGGTCAACCAGCCTTGACACAAATGAATAATATTTAAATAACGAATAATAAAGAATAAAAAAGAATATTTAAATAACGAATAATAAAGAATAAATAAAGAATAATAAAGAAATAAAGCAGAAATAAAGAATATTCAAGCCCTATAAACAGCTGGTTCTTGCTGCCCCAGGGTCAAGCAGCCTTGACACAACCCATGGGATCCATGGCTCACATCCCATGGAGAGCAGCAAACACCACGTCCCCTGCTCCGGGCACAGCCCACCCCAAAGGGCGAGCAGGACCCGTGGCCAAATTGCCACCCAGCAAGGGAAGAAGCCTGGGAGGGCTGGGGGTGGCCCCACGAGCCCCCCCAGGCGCCCAGGGCACGAGGCCTGGGAGGAAAAACCTCTTGGAAAAGTCGCTGAATATTTCAGCTCTGAAACGCCGGCGGAGGCTCGTCAGGAATGCAATCCCCAGGGCTGCTGAAATCCATCGGTTTCCTATTTTCTTTTTTTTTTATTTTTTTTTATAGGGAATGATCCGTTTGATACATTTACATAATGCCATAATCTGGAGGAATTTCTGTCTCTTTTTTTCTCCCCCCCCTCCACAGACATCCTCTCCCTGGGAGAACAAGCCCGTCTCTGTGACCGGCCTGGATAAACACTGCTCCTGGGGACAATTTTCCTTAATTAGAAGTATGTTAACAGGACGAGCACAAAGACAAACTCCCGCCCCCGAGGGCGCCGGACGGACGGACGGACGGACACCCCGAGGGTCCCCCCTGCTCCCAGGAACAGCCAAGTCCTTGTGTGTCCGAGCAGGGCAGGAAGGGGGAACGGCTGCCACCACCACCACCACCACCACCACAGCCGTCACGTCAGCCCGGTTGCCTCAGCAAAGCAGGCTCAAAAATAAATAAATTCACCCCCCTGCTCCTTCTCGGCTGAGATGTTTCTCTGCGAGGAGGAACCGCTGGGTGGAAGCTGGTGGAGCTCGGCCAGGATGTCTGAGTCGGTGCTGGGATGGATCCCTGGGGCTCTGCGAGCGCTCACGC
This sequence comes from Setophaga petechia, assembly GCA_024362935.1. NCBI lineage: Eukaryota > Metazoa > Chordata > Aves > Passeriformes > Parulidae > Setophaga > Setophaga petechia. The sequence goes on from JANCRA010000073.1 coordinate 1,988,165, forward strand.
CCGACCTGAGCAGGCCAAATGTGGCTCAGGGGGTGACACAGCCCCCTCAGAGGGACATGCCAGCCTTGGGGACAGGCTGGAGCACTGCCCTGCTCCAGGGAGCACTGGGACACCCAGTCCATGGGCTGTCTGTGCCTTGGAACCCCACTGAAGGGGAACCAAGAACCTCTCTAGGCCCTCTCTGACACCATCTCTGCTCCCCAAAATGGTGACACCCCAAAATTTCCTCCTCTCTCTATTCTGGTGCAGCACCATGGCTGTATCTGAAGGGGAACCATGTCCAAGCATTCCCTGACACCATCTCTGCTCCCCAGAGTGAGGACACCCCAAAATTGCCTCCTCTTCAGGCCAAGCTGTGCTCCATGGCTGCATCTCCCATGTCCAAGCAATCACTGACACCATCTCTGCTCCTCAGGGGTGACACAGCCCCCTCAGAGGGACATCCCAGCCTTGGGGACAGGCTGGAGCACTGCCCTGCTCCAGGGAGCACTGGGACACCCAGTCCATGGGCTGTCTGTGCCTTGGAACCCCACTGAAGGGGAACCAAGGCATCACCAGAACCTGTCCAGCCCCTCACTGACACCATCTCCAGCTCCCCAGAGGGTGACACAGCCCCCTCAGAGGGACATCCCAGCCTTGGGGACAGGCTGGAGCACTGCCCTGCTCCATAGGGCACTGGGAGCTCCAGTCCATGGGCTGTCTGTGCCTTGGAACCCCACGGAAGGGGAACCAAGAACCTCTCCAGGCCCTCTCTGACACCATCTCTGCTCCCCAAAATGGTGACACCCCAAAATTTCCTCCTCTTCTCTATTCTGGTGCAGCACCATGGCTGTATCTGAAGGAGAACCATGTCCAAGCAATCACTGACACCATCTCTGCTCCTCAGGGGTGACACAGCCCCCTCAGAGGGACATCCCAGCCTTGGGGACAGGCTGGAGCACTGCCCTGCTCCAGGGAGCACTGGGACACCCAGTCCATGGGCTGTCTGTGCCTTGGAACCCCACTGAAGGGGAACCAAGAACCTCTCCAGGCCCTCTCTGACACCATCTCTGCTCCCCAAAATGGTGACACCCCAAAATTTCCTCCTCTTCTCTATTCCTGTGCAGCACCATGGCTGTATCTGAAGGAGAACCATGTCCAAGCAGTCCCTGACACCATCTCCAGCTCCCCAAAATGGGGACACCCCAAACTTTCCTCCTCTTCTCTAATTCTGTGCAGTACCACGGCTGTATCTGCAGGGGAACCATGTCCAAGGCATCACCAGAACCTCTCCAGCCCCTCTCTGACACCACCTCTGCTCCCCAAAATGGGGACACCCCAAACTTTCCCTCCTCCCCATGTCCTGGCTCAACCCCACAGCATCCCCGCAGAGCCTGGCTGAGGCACAGGAGGTGGAAAGAGCAGGAACAGGGGATGGAATGAGCTGTGGAGGGCAGCCAAGGGACTGCTAATTACTCTGCCTTAATGAGCCCATTCCGTGGGCACAAATATTCCACAGAGGCTGAGGGGGAGGCTCGGGGGCTCTTGGCTTCCTTCTGGGTGAGAGGAGAGAGACACAGGCTCGATGGGAACCCGGCGCTGGGGTGGGCCTGGGGGGGAGGAGAAGGCAGAAATGGGGCCAGGAAGGGTCCCAGGGGGGCTCCTGCAGCGAGCCTGGCACAGGGCAGAGCAGGATGGACAGACAGGCGTGTGCTGGGACACACAGACAGCCGTGTGCTGGGACAGACACGCTCCTGTCCGTGTGAAATCAAACCTGGGCACTGATGACTCAGGACATTCGTGTCACCCTTTTGTCCCCAGCAATGTGGGAATGCAGCTCAGCCCTGCCAACACAGCCTGGGGGGGTTGCAGGGGGGCTCAGTCCCCTTTTGGGGGATTTATTTCTGTTCCCCACCAGGGGAAACAGCAGGAAAGGGGAGTCAGAGGTGCTGGGCAGAGCCACAGAGGGGTCCTGAGTGTCAGATCTTCGTTAGGAGACTGATTAAAGTCACCATCGTGGTGTTGTCCCCTGGCACACAATGAGCTGGTGTGAGTGCACGGCTCCAGACAGTCCCTGTGTCCTCCATGCCCTGTTCTCCCCATCCCCTGTTCTCACCATCCCCTGTTCTCCCCATCCCCTGTTCTCCCCATCCCCTGCTCTCCCCATCCCCTGTTCTCCCCATCCCCTGTTCCCTCCAGCTCCTGCTTGCCTTCATCCCCTGCTCCCACCCAATCCATCCTGGTCCCTGTTCTCACCATCCCCTGTTCTCCCCATCCCCTGTTCTCACCATCCCCTGTTCTCCCCATCCCCTGTTCTCCCCATCCCCTGTTCCCTCCAGCTCCTGCTTGCCTTCATCCCCTGCTCCCACCCAATCCCTGCTTTCCCATCCCCTTCTCTCACCCATCCCATTCCCTGCTCCCATCCATCCTGGTCCTCCCCATCCCCTGCTCTCCTTCATGTCCTGCTCCCATATATCCCCTGCTCCCACTTATTCCTTGTTCCCATTTATTCTTTGCTCCCATTTATCCCCTGGTCTCCCCTGTTCCCTGATTTCCCCTATCCCCTGCTCCCATTTATCCCTTGCTCCCATTTATTCCTTGCTGCTATTTATCCCCTTCTCTCTCCCATCCCCTGATTTCCCCCATCCTCTGCTCCCATTTATCCCCTGCTCTCCCCATCCCCTTCTCCCCTCCATGTCCTGCTCCCATTTATCCCTTGCTCCCATTTATCCTCTGCTCCCATTTATCCTCTGCTCTCCCCATTCCCCTGATTTCCTCCATGTCCTGCTCCCATTTATCCCCTAGTCCCATTTATCCCCTGCTCTCCCCTATTCCCTGATTTCCCCCATCCCTTGCTCTCCCCTATCCCTTCTCCCCTCCATGTCCTGTTCCCATTTTTCTCCTGCTCTCCCCTATCCCCTGCTCCATTTATCCCCATCCCACTTATCCCCTGTTCCCATTTATCTCCTGATTCCATTCATCCCTTGCTCCCATTTATCCCCTGATTTGCCCCATCCCCTGCTCCCCTATCCCCTTCTCTCCTCCATGTCCTGCTCCCATTTATTCCCTGCTGCATTTATCCCCTGCTCTAATTTATCCCCCGTCCCATTTATCCCCTGCCCCATTTATCCCCTATCTCCCCCCTATCCCCTGATTTCCCCCATCCCCTGCTCTCCCCTATCCCCTGCTCCCCTCCATATCCTGCTCCCATTTATCCCTTGCTCCAATTTATCCCCTGCCCCATCTATCCCCTGCTTCCTTTTATCCCCTTCTCTCTCCCATCTCCTGCTCTCCCCTATCCCCTGATTTCCCCAATCCCTTCTCCCCTCCATGTCCTGCTCCCATTTTTCCCCTGCTCCCATTTTCCCCTGCTCCCATTTATCCCTTGCTCCAATTTATCCCCTGCCCCATTTATCTCCTTTTCTCTCCCATCCCCTGCTTTCCCCTATCCCCTGCTCCCCCCTATCCCCATTTATCCCCTGCCCCATTTATCCCCTTCTCTCTCCCATCCCCTGCTCCCCCCTATCCCCTGTTCCCATTCATCCCCTGCCCCATTTACCCCCTACTCCATTTATCCCCTTCTCTCCCATCCCCTTCTCTCCCCATCTCCCACTTCCCTCCCTCACTGCAACAAGAACAGCCCTAAACAGTTAAAAAAGAAAAAAAAAACCCACAGAAAGGAACCACGAGATGAAGTTACCAATCATCCCCCTCTCCTGCCAAGTGAGTTCACGTCGGAGCCTCTTTCTTGGCCAGGATGAGGCAGCAAGGAAGAAGAAAAATAGCTTTCCATGCAAAGTGGGGGAAGAAATGTACTTGGATTCCTCTGCAGAGCAACACAGCCCTGAAATCAATCTGTCCCAGCTCCTCTCTCTGCTGCTGGCACAGGGACAGCCCATTCCAAGTGACACTGAAATGGAGTCAATGAAAACACCCCCCGAGCTGGGCAGCTTGGGATTGATGCTGCCCAGGAAGGGATTTTAATGCTGGCCAGATTGTTGGTGTTTAAGGTTTATAATGCACTCAGGATCAAATGTCCTGATATTTCAAACTCCTTCCCGGGGGTTTGTTTTAGAAAGGAAAACAACAAAGCTTAAACTGAGAAGTAATAAATCATGGCACCTCTGCAGCCTTTCCCCAGCAGCCCTGCAAGGAGCCTGCTGAGGGAAATTCCTGCAGAATTGGTGACTGCTCCTACTGGGAAGGAGCAGAGCTGGACTGGGAAACATTGCTGGGACTGGGAAGGAGCAGAGCTGGACTGGGAGAGCAGAGTTGGGACTGGGAAAAAGCAGAACTCGGACTGGGAAAGCAGTGATGGACTGGGAGAGCAGAGATGGGACTGGGAAGGAGCAGAGCTGGACTGGGAGAGCAGTGCTGGGACTGGGAAGGAGACTGGGAGAACAGAAATGGGACTGGGAAGGAGCAGTGCTGGACTGGGAAAAAGCATTTGGACTGGGAAAAAGCAGTGCTGGGACTGGGAAAAAGCAGTGATGGACTGGGAGAGCAGAGATAGGACTGGGAAGGAGTAGAGCTGGACTGGGAGAGCAGAGTTGGGACTGGGAAGGAGACTGGGAGAACAGAAATGGGACTGGGAAGGAGCAGTGCTGGACTGGGAAAAAGCAGAATTTGAACTGGGAAAAAGCAGTGCTGGACTGGGACAGCAGTGTTGGGACTGGGAAGGAGCAGAGCTGGACTGGGAATGGACAATGCTGGGACTGGGAAGGTGGCACTTGGATGAGAAGAAGCAAAGCTGGACTGGGAGAGTGGCACTGGGACTGGGAAGGAGCAAAGCTGGGATTGGGAAAGATCAGTGCTGGACTGGGAAACCAGTGATGGACTGGGAGAGCAGAGCTGGGACTGGGAGGGAGCAGAGCTGGACTGGGAAGGAGAAGAGCTGGGACTGGGAAAGCAGTGCTGGACTGGGAGAACAGAGATGGACTGGGAAGGAGCAGTGCTGGTCTGGGAAACCAGTGATGGACTGGGAGAGCAGAGATGGGACTGGGAGAAGAGAGATGGGACTGGGAAGGAGCAGAGCTGGACTGGGAAAGCAGAGCTGGACTGGGAGAGCAGAGCTGGGACTGGGAAGGAGACTGAGAGAACAGTGCTGGGACTGGGACAGCAGTGCTGGGACTTGGAGAGTGGCACTGGGACTGGGAAGGAGCAGAACTGCGACAGGGAAAGCAGTGCTGGACTGGGCAAAAGCAGTGTTGGACTGGGAGAGCAGAGCTGGGACTGGGAAAGCAATGCTGGGACTGGGAGAACAGAGATGGGACTGGGAAGGAGGAGTGCTGGACTGGGAAGGTGGCACTGGGATGGGGAAGGTGGCACTGGGACTGGGAGGGTGGCACTGGGATGGTGGCACTGGGACTGGGATGGTGGCACTGGGACTGGGATGGTAGCACTGGGACTGGGATGGTGGCACTGGGACTGGGAAGGTGGCACTGGGGACTGGGAAGGTGGCACTGGGATGGGGAAGGATCACCAGAGCTGGGATGAGGCAGTGCCAGCTGCAGGCACAATCACAGCATTCCCTGGCATCACCGAGCTCAGCTGCTGCTCACATCCTCCCAGCTCTGACCACACAGAAAAGGGGAAAAAGAAAAAGAAAAAGGGGAAAAAGAAACTGAAAGAGCGTGAGAAGGGACAGGGACAGGGACAGGGACAGGGACAGGGCAGCCACCCCAAGAGCCAGGCCAAGCCCAGAGCTCTCATCCTGGCACGTGTTCCCCAGTATTTTTCCACAGTGCAAGCAAAGGGCTCCTGCCCTGCCCTGGGTGTCACCCGATCACAGAGCACCGGAGACGGGGATTTAACACCTCTGCCAACGCCACCACGGGGACCCAGCACAGCCCTGGCCTGCTGCCAGCTCAAGGTGGCATCACAAGGACAGTCCTGAGAGGTGTCCCCACCTCCTGGTGTCACCTCTGGGGAACAGGGATGTGAATCTGATGGAAGGAGGCACAAATCTCCCAGCACAGCTGTTTTCCCTGCCTGGGTGCATGGTCCAGGATTGCTCAAGGATGTGATCCCTGAGAAACAACCCCAGGATTGGGGGGGACAAGGCCAGCAGGATAAACTTGGAGAGCTGGGGGAGAGCAGAGAGTTCTGGCCATGACACGAGAAGCAGCGGCACAAGATTTTAATTATTATTTTTTTAGTGCTCTGTTTGGCTCAGAAATTCCTTGGAAGCCCAAGTGCAAACAAACAAGGACATTGTCTGGGGGGAACACGTGGAGGTTGGAATCTGCTCGAGAAAACCCACGGGATCACAAAGTCCCTGGAGGTCAAGGAGCTGCCACGGAGCACTGAGGGTCCAAGGGAGCTGTGACAGGTCCCCAAGTGTCCCCTGCCCCACTCCAGAGGGGTTTAGGGGTGCAGAGTGAACCCCCCTGTGCCATCCTGGTGCTCCAAAGGGTCAGGGCAGCCTGAGGCTCTGTCCTTGAGGCCTGCCAGGATTGTCACAGGGAGAGGAGGAGAGGGACAGCAGGATGGGAGGAAGGATAAGAGAAGTTCCTCTTGTTACAATTCAGGGCTGGCAGGAAGGACGAGCCCTTCCCGAGCCTCCTGCTCATCATGGGGGTGAGCACAGAGGGACATTGGGCACCCAGGATGGTCCCTGTGGAGATGGGGACAGGCTGGACCCCTTCCCACATCATCCCACCTGTGCTGACCATTGGTACCAAGCCCTGAGACCCCCCAGGACAACTGGTGGTGGAGAAAAATGATCCAATTCCAGCACAAAATGGGAATTTTTGTAAGAGAAATGGATGGAAACCTCCACCAGCCTCTGATTTTTTAGTGTGTTCCCAGAAAAAGGGGGGGAACCAGCTTCAAGGTACCCAGAGCCCCCCAGCCCCACTGATGGTAGAGAAAAATGATCCAATTCCAACACAAAACAGGATTTTCTGTAACAGAAAATTCCAATACAAAACAGGAATTTTTGTAAGAGAAATGGATGGAAAGCTTCACCAGTCTCTGATTTTTTAGTGTGTCCCCAGAAAAAGGCTGGGGGAACCAGCCTTGAGGTACCCAGAGCCCCCAAGCCAAAATGATGGTGGAGAAAAATGATCCAATTCCAGCACAAAACAGGAATTTTTGTAACAGAAAATTCCAACACAAAACAGGAATTTTTGTAAGAGAAATGGATGGAAAACTTCACCAGCCTCTGATTTTTAGTGTGTCCCCAAAAAAAAGACCTGGGGGTAGGGAAGCAGCTCTGAGGTGGACAGAGACCCCCAGCCCCACTGATGGTGGAGAGAAATGATGCAATTCCAGCACAAAACAGGAATTTTTTAAGAGAAATGGATGGAAAGCTTCACCAGCCTCTGATTGTTTAGTGTGTCCCCAGAAAAAGGGGGGGAACCAGCCTTGAGGTACCCAGAGCCCCCAAGCCAAAATGATGGTGGAGAAAAATGATCCAATTCCAAGAAGAAGCAGGAATTTTTGTAAGAGAAATGGATGGAAAGCTCCACCAGTCTCTGATTTTTAGTGTGTTCCCAGAAAAAAGACCTGGGGGTAGGGAAGGAGCCCTGAGGTGGACAGGGACCCCCAGCCCCACTGATGGTGGAGAGAAATGATGCAATTCCAGCACAAAACGGGAATTTTTGTAAGAGAAATGGATGGAAAGCTTCACCAGCCTCTGATTGTTTAGTGTGTCCCCAGAAAAAGGGGGGGAGCCAGCCCTGAGGTACCCAGAGACCCCCAGCCCAACTGATGGTGGAGAGAAATCATCCAATTCCAGCACAAAATGGGAATTTTTGTAACAGAAAATTCCAACACAAAACAGGAATTTTTGTAAGAGAAACTGATGGAAAGCTTCACCAGCCTCTGATTTTTTAGTGTGTCCCCAGAAAAAGGGGGGGAACCAGCCTTGAGGTACCCAGAGCCCCCAAGCCAAAATGATGGTGGAGAAAAATGATCCAATTCCAAGAAGAAGCAGGAATTTTTGTAAGAGAAATGGATGGAAACCTCCACCAGCCTCTGATTTTTTAGCGTGTCCCCAGAAAAAAGACCTGGGGGTAGGGAAGCAGCCAGCTCAGATCAAGTGAGAAAATCAGTGCCCGTGACAAACAGCCACGGGCAGCGAGGTGGGACCGAGGGGGAGGCGCTGCAGGAAGCCCTGAGGAGAGCAAAAATCTTCGGGAGTGTAAAGACCAAGGGGAACAATAAAGCTCTGAGGACATCGGGTGGTGCCAAGGGCTGCTAAGAGCCCTCATTTAACACATCTCCCACGGCACAAGGGACAGAAATCCCTGCAGGACAGGGAGGCAGGGGAGCCTCGTCCCCCTGCTGCTCTGCAGCCCCTCAGCAGCAATCTCCCCCCATCAGAGGGGTCTGCAGCTCAAACCCCATGAGCAGCAGGCACCAGGGAGGTTCCCATTCCTGCTGGGAGCAGGTAATGCCATAAAGAAGGAAATAAAGAGGGAAGGCACTAATTGGATTCACAGGGTCCTGCAGGAGGGTGACATTATCTCCTCATCCCCACCCCAGTGACATTGGGGGAATTCTCTCCTTTGCTTCCTTTGGGATGAACCAGCCTTGCTCTGAGGCACCTAAAGAGACACCCTAAATTCCAGGGACACCCCTAAATCCCAGGAACATCCCAAAATCCCAGGTAAACCCCAAAATCCCAGGGACACCCCTAAAATTCCAGGGACACTCCTAAAATTCCAAGGATGCCCCTAAAATTCCAGGGACACTCCTAAAATTCCAGGGACACCCCTAAAATTCCAGGGACACTCCTAAAATTCCAAGGACACCCCTAAAATTCCAGGGAAACCCCAAAAATCCCAGGAGAGGAGCAGGAAACCGAGCCCTGCCCTGCTCCACTCCACGTTATCTATCGCCTGGGAGAGCAAAGGGTGAGGCCTCTCCCTAAAAATACACCCAGCCCTAAAAATACACAGGGTGAGCTGGAATTAACTGAGCACACACACCCTCGGCAGCGGCCACAGCCTGCCCAGCCCTGCCACACACAGAGCCCAGGACCCCCGGGACCACCGGGATCCTCAGGACCCCCAGGACCCCCAGAACACCACCACCCCCAGGACCCCCAGGACCCCACCACCCCCAGGACCTCCAGGATCTCCAGGACCCCCAGGATCCCCAGAATCTTCAGGACCCCCAGGATCCTCAGAACCCCCAGAACCTTCAGGACCCCTAGAACCTCCAGGACCCCCAGAAACCCTGGGACCCCCAGAAGCTCCAGGACCCCCAGGATCCCTCAGGATCCCCAGAACCCCCAGGACCCCCAGGATCTCCAGGACCCCCAGAAACTCCAAAACCCCCAGAACCTCCAGAACCTCCAAAACCCCCAGAACCTCCAAAACCTCCAGAACCCCCAGAACCTTCAGGACCCTCAGGACCCCAAAAACCCCCAGGACCCCCAGGATCCTCAGGATCCCCAGAACCTTCAGGACTCCTAGAACCTCCAGGATCCCCAGGACTTCCAGGACCTCCAGAACCTCCAAAACCCCCAGAACCCCAGAACCTCCAGGATCACCAGGATCCCCTGGACCTCCAGGACCCCCAGGATACTCAGAACTCCTGGGACCCCCAGAACCCCAGGACCCCCTGAACCCCCAGGATCCCTAGGACATCCAGGACCCCCAGGACCCTCAGGACTCCCAGGACCCCAAAAACCCCCAGGATCCTCGGGATCCCCAGGACCCCCAGAACCTCCAGGACCCCCAGGATCCCAGCTCTAACCCCACTGCCCTCAGCAGAAAATCCCTCTCAGCTCTGAGATCCACCCAGGACCTTTGCAGAAATTGTTCCATCCCAATTTGCTGGATGAGCCATTGCTCACCCCACAGCACCAGGGGTGGGGTAAGGGGATTCCTCTTCCCCCTGGAAACCTCCCCATTTTCAGGAGGCAAAATATACCCCCAGGGAAAGCAAAAACCTGACAGAGACCCACTGCAAGCCCCAGATTCCTCAATTCCACCCCAAATGATTTGGGCACAGGATAAAAGCAGTGACAGGAATGGTGTCCCACACCCCAGCTGTGGCACTCACTGCTCTGTGCATTCATGGAAGGTGCTGGAAGCCCACAGGGACTCCTCAGAGAGCACCAAAATCCCAACCAGGCACTTTCCTCCCATCCTGACCAGCAAAGCCAAACTGGACACGGAGATTTCACCACACTCATTCTGGCCACGGGGCCACCAGCAGAAGGAAATGCCACCAGCCACCCAAACACGACTCAGTGGCACCCACAGAGGCACCTTTGGGTTGGCAGTTTGCTCTTGGTCACTTTTTGGGGTGGGACTTGGTCGTTTTTATGGTGTGGGACCGAAGGAAGCAAGAGCTGCCATCCCAAAACCTGCTCCACTCCTCTCTGTATCATCTCTCCTCACATCTGCATACCAAGAAATTACTAAATTGCATAGAAATAATAACAAAAGGAAAGGGAATGACCTGTGGGAAGCTGCCTCCTTCCCAGTTCCACCCACCATGGCCTGGGAATTGGGGATGGGGGAGCAGGACAGGCAATGGACACTCACGGTGCAGGCTCAGGGAGATGTTGATGGACCTTTCCTCCACAAAACCCTTCAGGTTGGGGATCTTGGCACACTTGAGGATGGTCTGGGAGGCGCTGTCACCCACGTGGACCCAGCAGACCGTGTCCTCCACGTAGTTGAAGTCCATGGCCGTGGTCTGCTTGGCACTGGTGGGGGTGATGTTGGGCACGGGGGTCCCGCTCAGGTACGTGGCCAGGATGTTCTGGGAGTTGGCAATGAGCAGCACAGGAGGGCGATCCACGGGCTCTGGGGACAAGGAGGGGACAACAGGGTCAGGGCACAGCTCAGTGCTGTGGATGTAACCCCAGGGAAGAGCCCAGCGTGGAAAATTCAGGGGGTTGTGGTGTGCAGAGCTGCACTGAGGGAACACCTGAAGTTCTCCCTGCTGAGGTTCTCACCATTCTTGGCTTTGCAGGATCTGTTGTCTGGCTGCAGGAGATAGCCCTCGACACAGCTGCACGTGTAGGAGCCCTCTGTGTTGGTGCATGTCTGGCTGCAGGTCCCATACACGGTGCATTCATCAAAGTCTGGGAGAGACAGGGAAAAACCCAAGGTTTGGATCAGGAAAAACCTTCCTTTGCTGCCTGAAGAGGAAATGAAGCCCCACAGTTTCTCCAAGGTGGAGCTGGAGAGGAGGGGATGATGCCTGAGCCAAAGGGACCCTCACAGCAGCCTGCCAGGGAATCCCATCCCATGGATCCCATCCCATCCCATGGATCCCATCCCATCCCATGAATCCCATCCCATGGATCCCATCTCATAAATCCCATCTCATGGATCCCATCCCATGGATCCCATCCCATCCCATCCCATGGATCCCATCCTATCACATCAATCCCATCCCATCCCATAAATCCCATCCCATGGATCCCATCCCATCTCATAAATCCCATGTCATGGATCCCATCCCATAAATCCCATCCCATGGATCCCATTAATCCCATCCCATGGATCCCATCCTATCACATCAATCCCATCCCATCCCATGGATCCCATCCCATGGATGCCATCCCATGGATCACATCCTATCACATCAATGCCATCCCATCCCATCCCATCTCATGGATCCCATCCCATTCCACAAATCCAATCTCATAAATCCCATCTCATGGATCCCATCCTATAAATCCTATCCCATGGATCCCATCCCATCCCATCAATCCCATCCCATCCCATGGATCCCACAAATCCCATTATAAATCCCATCCCATCAATCCCATCCCATTCCTCAAATCCCATCCCATCAATCACATAAATCCCATCAATCCCATCCCATCCCATAAATCCCATCAATCCAATCCCATCCCATCCCATAAATCCCATCCCATCTCATAAATCCCATCCTATCCATCCCACCAATCCCATCCCATGGATCCCATCCCATCCCATCAATCCCATCCCATGGATCCCATCCCATTTCTCCCATTCCATGGATCCCATCCCACCTGCCCAGCTCTCCCCAATCCCATTCCCACCCAGCCAAGCCCCTGCCCTGCTGCCAGCAGTGACATTGGCCCTGTCCCCAAGGAGCCACCGTCCCCAGCAGGGAGTGGGGCCCTGCCCAGCCCAGCCCCACCTCTGCAGCTCCTCCTGTCCTCAGCCAGCTGGAAGGAGTGGTTGCAGTAGCACACGGGGCCAGACAGCGTTGGGGCACAGTGGTGCTGGCAGCCCAGGGCTGAGCAGTTGGCCAGTTGTTCTACAGGGATGGAAGAGAGAGGATTCCAGTCAGGATGGACAGCAAGGATCAAGGGTTGGGTGAGCAGGATCACCAGAGCCCGTCAGGCACACCTAACCCTATTAGAATCACCTATCCCTATTAGAATCACCTGATCCTATTAGAATCACCTGATCCTATTAGAATCACCTGACCCTATCAGGATCACCAGACCCCATTAGAATCACCTGACCCCATGAGGAACACCTGACTCCATCAGGATCACCTAACTCATTAGGAACACCTAACCCCACTAGGATTTGCTGGGAAATTTCCCATTTCTCCCACCAGACAGCGTTGGGGCACAGTGGTGTTGGCAGCCCAGAGCTGAGCAGTTGGCCAGTTGTTCTACAGGGATGGAAGAGAGAGGATTCCAGTCAGGATGGACAGCAAGGACCAAGGGTTGGGTGAGCAGGATCACCAGAGCCCGTCAGGAACACCTAACCCCATTAGAATCACCTATCCCTATTAGAATCACCTGATCCTATTAGAATCACCTGATCCTATTAGAATCACCTGACCCTATCAGGATCACCAGACTCCATTAGAATCACCTGACCCCATCAGGAACACCCAACCCCATCAGGAACACCTAACCCCATTAGAATCACCTAACCCTATTAGAATCACCTGACCCTATCAGGATCACCAGACTCCATTAGAATCACCTGACCCCATCAGGAACACCTGACCCCATCAGGATCACCTAACTCATTAGGAACACCTAACCCCATCAGGATCACCCAACCCCATTAGGAACACCTAACCCCATTAGGAACACCTAACCCCACTAGGATTTGCTGGGAAATTTCCCATTTCTCCCACCAGACAGTTTTGGGGCACAGTGGTGCTGGCAGCCCAGAGCTGACCAGTTGGCCAGTTGTTCTACATGGACAAGGAGGATGGAAGAGACAGGATTTCAGCCAGGAGGGACAGCAAGGACCAAGGGTTGGGTGAGCAGGATCACCAGACTCCATCATGATCACCAGACTCCATTAGAATCACCAGACCCCATCAGGATCACCAGACCCCATCAGGATCACCAGACTCCATCAGGAACATCTAACCCCACCAGGATCACCTAACACCATTAGGGTCACCTAACCCCATCAGGAACACCAGACCCCATCAAGAACACCTGACCCCATCAGGATCACCAGACCCCATCAGGATTTGCTGGAAAATTTCACATTTCTCCCACCTCCCCAGAGAGGAGAGGACTGATCCCCTCAGCAGAGGGAGGGAGGACGTGGGACCACCAGGATCTCCAGGATCCCCAGAACCCCCAGGACCTCGGGCTGCCCCATGGAGGGGGGTCTGAGCACCCCCTGCCAGCCCCAGCGCTGCTGATTCTGTGCCAGTTCCAGGGGTGGCCAAGGCCTGGCACCCCTGGTGCAGGGGAGTGGCACAGGATGCAAATCCAGGACATCCTGAGGGACGTGGATGCACCACAGAGCCCAAAATTCCCCCCATTTCCACCCCTGGAGTGCTCAGAGGGGACAATGTGGGGGCTCCACTGGCATCAGCACCCCCAGGATGTCCCCAAGGGCAGGAGGATGGGGGAGCAGCATGGGAGCAATGGTCCAGCAGCAGGACAGGAACAGGGGTTGGGGGGACATGGCTCAGGGTCACAGCTTGGGGTGACAGCTCAGGGTGACAGCTTGAGGTGATGGCTTGAGGTCATGTCTCGGGGTGACAGTTTGAGGTGACAGCTCAGGGTGACAGCTTGGGGTGACAGGTCAAGGTGATTCCTTGGGGTGACAGTTTGAGGTAACAGGTCAAGGTGACAGCACGAAGTGATTACTTGGGGTGACAGCTTAGGGTGACAGATCAAGGTGACAGCTCAAGGTGACAGCTTGGGGTGATGGCTTGGGGTCATGTCTTGGGGTGACAGCTTGAGGTGATGGCTTGGGGTGGCAGGTTAAGGTGACAGCTTGAGGTGACAGCTCAGGGTGACAGCTTGGGTGACTGCTTGAGGTGACAGTTTGAGGTGACAGGTCAAGGTGACAGCTTGGGGTGACAGCTTGGGGTGATGGCTTGGGATGACAGGTCAAGGTGACAGCTTGAGGTGACAGCTCAGGGTGACAGCTTGGGGTGATCACTCGGGGTGACAGCTTGGGGTGACTGCTCAAGGTGACAGCTTGGGGTGATGGTTTGAGGTCATGTTTTGGGGTGACAGCTCAAGGTGACAGCTCAGGGTGATGGCTTGGGGTGACAGCTTGGGGTGACAGGTCAAGGTGATCACTTGGGGTGACAGCTCGGGGTGACAGCTCACCTGCCCACACCTGGGGCAGCAGCAGGCTGGGACTCGCAAGCAGCTGCCAGGAAATGCAGGAAATGCAGGAAATGCCTCCCTGGGGTGGCACCAGCCGCGGGCAGGGGGGCACTCAGCACCCAGCTCAGGCCCCACCGAGGGCTGGCAGCCCCAGCGTGCCCAAACCTGCCAGCACCAGGTGCCCAAAGCCCTGAGCAGCTGCCCCAGCGCGGCTCACGTGGCTCAGAAAAATCAGATCCCACTTAAGTAACGAGAGCTCTCACTGAAATATTAATTCTCAGCTCAAGCACGGCTGCAGGAGCTGCTCCCATGGGATCCAGGCAGTGGAGAGGAGCAGGGGAGAAGCCCTTTGGGGTCAGGGGTCTTGGTGGAGCAGCACAGGAGCCCCCCCAGGGCTGGCAGGGAAGGGTTGGGGAGCACAGAGGCTCTGGAACACAAGGTCAGCCCAGGACACACATTTCTGAGCATTTAATCTGCACAGCAGCACGCTGCTTTAGGGAGTTTTCCAGCAGGATTAGCCACGGGGACAGGCCAGGAGCAGGGGACAAAGCTCCTGAAAAATTAGGAAAAAAAACCCCCACAGTGGTATCTCTTATCTGGAGCAGAACCCCAGGCCTGGAGCTTTTAAGCCCAGGAGACAATGCAGCTATTTCATGGCTGCAGGCTCAGGAATGATGGGCATTTCACTTCCAAGCGGCTCTGGATAATCTCTGGATCTGTGGCTGTGCTGAGCTGAGTGTGCTGGAGTTGAAATTCAACAGGAGAAAACAGGAACCTCATCAATCCTTCCTCATTGGGGCAGCCCCCCTTTCCTGGGACCCCCAAACCTCTGTTTCTGGTCACATCTCACAGCATTCATTTGAGAAAAATTAGATTTTTATGGGTGCACTGGTATTGAGCCAGCATCAAACCATGAGAGCTGAGTGTGGTGGGGTTGAAATTCAACAGGAGAAAACAGGAACCTCATCAATCCTACTCCATTGGGGCAGCCCGCCCTTCCTGGGACCCCCAAACCTCTGTTTCTGGTTGGGTTAGGGTTAGGATTGGGTTAGGGTTAGGTTTAGGGTTATCTCACAACATTCATTTGAGAAAAAATACATTTCCATGGCTGCATTGGTATTAAGTCACCATCAAACCATGAGAGCTGAGTGTGGTGGGGCTCACACTCAACAGGAGAAAACAGGAACCTCATCACTACTTCCCCATTGGGGTAGTCCCCTTTCCTGGGACTGTGTGCACCCCAAACCTCTGTTTCTGGTTGGGTTAGGGTTAGGGTTAGGGTTGGGGTTATCTCAGGGTTAGGGTTAGGGTTAGATTTAGGATTAGACTTAATATTAGGTTTAGGGTTATCTCACAGCACTCATTTGAGCAAAAATATATTTTCATGGCTGCATTTGTATTGTGCCAGCATCAAACCATGAGAGCTGAGTGTGGTGGGGCTCACATTCAACAGGAGAAAACAGGAACCTCATCCCAAAACAGGAACTTCTCCCCTGTTGGGGAGCAGCCTAGGGGGCAGCCACCATTTCCTGGGACTGTGGGACCCCCAAACCTGGTCACATCTCACAGCACTCATTTGAGAAATATATATTTTCATGGGTGCACTGACATTCCACTAGGATCAAACCATGACAGACTGTCCTGAGCTGAGTGTGGTGGGACTTACACTCAAGAGGAGAAAACAGGAACCTCATAAATCCTCCCTCATTGGGGCAGCCCCCCATTCCTGGGACTGTGGGACCCCCAAACCTCTGTTTCTGGTCACATCTCACAGCATTCATTTGAGAAAAATGTATTTTCATGGGTGCACTGATATTGCACCAGCATCAAACCATGACAGACTGTGCTGAGCTGAGTGAGGTGGGGTTGAAATTCAACAGGAGAAAACAAACCCCTTAACCTCATCAATCCTACCCTGTTGGGGCAGGGTTAGGGTTAGGGTTAGGGTTATCTCACAACACTGATTTGAGAAAAACAGATTTTCATGGGTGCACTGGTATTGCACCAGCATCAAACCACGACAGACTGTGCTGAGCTGAGTGTGCTGGGGCTCACACCCAAGAGAAGAAAACAGGAACCTCATCCCAAAACAGGAACTCCTCCCCTGTTGGGGGGTACCCCATTGAGGAAGCCCCCCTTTCCTGGGACCCCCAAATCTCTGGTTCTGGTTGGGTTAGGATTAGGGTTAGGGTTATGGTTATCTTAGGGTTAGGGTTAGGTTTAGGGTTAGGGTTAGATTTAGGATTAGACTTAAGGTTAGGTTTAGGGTTATCTCACAGCACTCATTTGAGAAAAATACATTTTTATGCCTGCATTGCTATTGAGCCAGCATCAAACCATGACAGACTGTGCTGAGTGTGGTGGGGCTCACACTAAAAAGGAGAAAACAGGAGCCTCATCCCAAAACAGGAACTCCTGCCCTGTTGGGGGGTACCCCATTGAGGAAGCCCCCCTTTCCAGGGACCCCCAAAACTTCTGGTTCTGGTTGGGTTAGGGTTGGGGTTAGGGTTAGATTATGGGCCACATCTCACAGCACTCATTTGAGAAAAATATATTTTTATGGCAGCATTGCTATTGAGCCAGCATCAAACCATGACAGCTGTGTGTGGTGGGGCTCACATTCAACAGGAGAAAACAGGAACCTCATCCCAAAACAGGAACTCCTCTCCTGTTGGGGGTACCCCATTGAGGAAGCCCCCCTTTCCTGGGACCCCCAAATCTCTGGTTCTGGTTGGGTTAGGATTAGGGTTAGGGTTATGGTTATCTTAGGGTTAGGGTTAGGGTTATGGTTATCTTAGGGTTAGGGTTAGGGTTAGGGTTAGGATTAGACTTAAGGTTAGGTTTAGGGTTATCTCACAGCACTCATTTGAGAAAAAATATATTTTTATGGCAGCATTGCTATTGAGCCAGCATCAAACCATGACAACTGAGTGTGGTGGGGCTCACATTCAACAGGAGAAAACAGGACCCTCATCCCAAAACAGGACCCTCATCCCAAAACAGGAGCCTCATCCCAAAACAGGAACCTCATTCCAAAAGTCCTCCCCTGTTGGGGGTACCCCATTGAGGACCCCCCCTCTCCAGGGACCCCCAAACCTACCCCTGCAGTGCGGGCCCTCGTCGGAGCCGTCGAAGCAGTCGTGGAGGCCATTGCAGAGTTTGCTCATGTGGATGCACAGCTCTGTGCCCAGGCAGTTGTGCTCGTTGGGTTGGCACCGGGACACTTTGCTCTGGGGACCTGCAGGGCACCAAAGGGCACAGGGGTCAGCACAGGGATTGTGACTCTGTGGGTGCCAATTCCTTGTCCCGAGGCTGTGGCACATGGGGGCCCCTCTGAGCCCAGCACAAGGAGGTTTAATCTTCATTATTAACTGGAAAAATTACAAAAGAAGGGCAGGTTTTATTTTTTAAGCTCCTCTGAAAAGAAGCAAGGCATGGAGACAAACAACAAACACACCATAAATCCATGCATGGCCTGAAACCTCAGGAAAAGCTCCTGCAATGCTTCACCCCAGGCTGGAGGTGGCTGCAGGGGTGACAACGAGCCCTGGCACAGCCCCTGCAAATCCTGACCCCCTCCATGGGGTCTCCTCCTTTCCCTGCCCCAAATCCACATTTCAGGGCTGAACACCAGAGCTACCACCACATCTCTGCCCACCCAAAACACTGAAATCCAATTTTCCAGGGGCTACCACCACATCTCTGCCCAGCCAAAACACTGAAATCCCATTTTCCAGGGGCTGTTTGTGCCTCCTCACCCTCCTCTCAGCAGGGCTGGCAGAAATAGCTCTGTGGATCCCCCCGGGCCCCCAAAAGCAGTGAGAAGGGGGGATCCACAGAGATATTTTGGTGCTATTTCCACAGCACACACCGTGTCCAGGCACGGTCCCATTTTAGCCCAGTCACCTTCACCAGGAGCTCCAACAGCAGAGTTTGCCCTAAATAAGCTCCAGCTCTCCTTGGAGAGGAGTGTGACATCACACACAGAGCTCTGTGTGCTGGTACATCCTCATCCCACACCTCTGAGGGACACTGGGTGTGATCCCTGGGCTAAAGGAGGGGACAAAAGCCCTTGGAAGCACAGGGGGCTGTGGGAAGGAGTTTGTGACACCTTCCCCCCCAAACTGAGCAGAATCCTCAATCCATCCCAACCAAAACTTCCTTCTGTCCATCCTGGGCAGTGACACCAATTCCAGCTCAAGGGATGCCTGGAAAATGGGAATTTAACAGGTTCTAGGTGCCCTGAGTCTCAAACACATCCCAGTATGCTCACAGTGAGCAAACTGGCCTGGCACTGGGGTAATGGGATCCTCCAGGGTACATCCTCATATCACATCTCTGAGGGCCACTGGGTGTGATCCCACCATGATCCCTGGGCTAAAGGAAGGGATAAAAGCCCTTGGAAGCACAGGGGGTTTCCAAGAGCTTTTATCCCCTCCTTCATCCCCAGGGTTTGTGGCACTTTCCCCCCTCACACTGAGCAGGACCCTCAATCCATCCCAGCCAAAACTTCCCTCTGTCCATCCTGGGCAGTGACACCAATTCCAGCTCAAAGGGTGCCTGGAAAATGGGAATTTAACAGGTTCTAGATGCCAGAACTCTGCCCTGAGTCTCAAACACATCCCAGAGTGCTCCCAGTAAGCAAACTGGCCTGGCACTGGGGTAATGGGATCCTCCAGGATGCTCAGGCTCTGTCACAGCCAGCAGGGATTTGATCTTCCCCCGTTTCCCAGTCCCAGAGCACCCAGCAGATGATTCCTGTGAGAATTTCTCACCGGGTGCCACTGCACAGATTTATTTTTTAGCAGAGGTTGGGCCGGCAGTAATTGCAAATTATGGGTTAATTAAGTAACATCAATATATGGACCAGGAGAATGGAGGGGCTGGAGTGAAGAGCCCAATTCATCAGTCAGAACTGCTCTGCCGTGTCCATTATTCCCTGCAAAGAGCCTGGATCAAACCACTTATCCCAAACAGGGCCAGGATTAATCCACAAGCCACTTTGTTTGCTTTTGAGCGTGTTGGTGCTAATAAATGAGCCAATTTATTACATGTGACAAGCTTGTGGTACACCCCAAGGAGCTGAATTAGATAGGAATGTTTAACCTCAAAAAACCACTCAGGAAAAAAAAAAGATAGAAAAAAAAGCAATTCTTCCTCCTCCTGCAGTTGATTTGGCAACAGCCCAGGGAGATGCAGATGGGGTGGAAAATACAATGAGGGAAGAGCTGGAGGAGCAGGGGTGGGATGGTCACACTTGGTGCCATCAGGATGGGCAGGGATGGCAGCACTGAGGGTCCTGGTGGTGCCTCTGGGTCACTTCAGAGCTCATCAGGACCAGGCCAAGAGCAGATCCAGCAGGGCAAGATGAGGGATTCAAGGCATCCTGAACCCTCAGATTAATGGATGGACCAACCAGGCACAGCAAATTCCTCCCTCAGAGCCCCTCATGTTTGATCTCCAACAGGATGGAGGCTCCTGTCTGAGTGTTCTCCTCTCAGGAAAGCTCCATGGAGCAAAAATTGATGGTGCAAGAACTGTGTGTGAGCCACTCACACCAAACCAGCAGGAAAAGGGACCTGAGCAAAGCCAGGGAATACTTCAAAGGAAAGGACCTGAGCAAAGCCAGGGAATACTTGAAAGGATTCCCCAGGGAGGAAAAGCTGGCACGTGCCTGACAGAATCTCAAGAGCTCCAACAGGAGAACATCAGTGCCATGCAAACATCACCGGGCTCCAGAGCCTGAGCAGGAGCAGCACTCACAGCCCGGATCAAACACGGATTAAATGAGTAATAAAAGTAAAAAATGAGAGTAATAAAAGTAATTTTTTTCCCCTTGCCAGGGAGATAAGGCAGATGAGAGGCTGCTGGAAGAGGCGTGAGAAAAGCTGGCCTGGCAATCCTGGAGATAACGGGGATGACAGGTTGGGAATGAGCCTGGGCAGGAGCAGGGAGGCTCCACTCATCCCCTGGGCACACAGATGTGCCCTGGCACCCCAATCTCCACGTCCTGGGGGGCACAGCATCGCCCTGACACCCTCACAGTGTCTAGAAGTGGGAATTGGGGGAGGTGGGCAGAGCCACTGAGGAAGGTGCAGCCCCTGCAGAGATCAGCTGGGGAGGGAACTGCTCCTGAAGAACTGAGAGATTCCAAAGTTTGGGGTCTGTGGTGGTGATAAAACACACAGAACCAGTCCCACACGTGGTGGTGAGGAAAGAGGAGATGCCAGCTGTGGTCTGTGTCTCAGAGATGCTCCCAATTCCCCATCCTGGAAGTGCCAGGAGGTCACAGGGGCATCAGGAGTCCTGTGTCCTCCAGGGATGAACCCTCAGGGGGCTTGGACCAAACCCAAGACTCAGTCCCACACGTGGTGGTGAGGACAGAGGAGATGCCAGGCTGTGGTCTGTCTCACAGATGCTCCAAATTCCCTGTTCTGGAAATGTCAAGGATGTTCCAAGGGGTAGAGGGGCATCAAGGGTCCCGTGTCCTCCAGGGATGAACCCTCAGGGGGCTTGGACCAAACCCAAGACTCAGTCCCACATGTGGTGGTAAGGAGAGAAGAGATGCCAGGCTGTGGTTTGTCTCACAGATACTCCAAATTCCCTGTTCTGGAAGTGCCAAGGATGTTCCAAGGGGCACAGGGGCAGCAGAGGTCCCGTGTCCTCCGGGATGAACCCTCAGGGGGCTTGAATCAAACCCAAGACTCAGTCCCACACGTGGTGGTGAGGACAGAGGAGATGCCAGGCTGTGGTTTGTGTCTCACAGATGCTCCAAATTCCCCATCCTGGAAGTGCCAGGAGGTCACAGGGGCATCAAGGGTCCTGTGTCCTCCAGGGATGAACCCTCAGGGGGCTTGGATCAAACCCATGACTCAGTCCCACACGTGGTGGTGAGGACAGAGGAGATGCCAGGCTGTGGTTTGTCTCACAGATGCTCCAAATTCCCCATCCTGGCAGTGCCTGGCATGTTCCAAGGGGCACAGGGGCAGCAGAGGTCCCGTGTCCCCCAGGGATGAACCCTCAGGTGGCTTGTCCCAAACCCAAGAGTCTTCCAACATCCATGAGCCCTCACAGAGGGTTCATCCACAGCACCAGAGGCTGCTCCTGGCACCAGCCCCAGGGAAGAGAGGAAGAAGATGGAGAAGGAAGAGCATCCAAGGGGTCCGTGCTGCTGTCACCTGTCCCCGTGGATGGAGCAGAGATGCACGCAGCGAGCAGAACGTCACAATCAGGATGGATTTCTTCCAGCCTCTGAGTCCTCCTGCTGTAATTTTCCAGGGCTGCTGATTGACTGGAGGCAGGCAGCCCATCCCAGCCCCCCATCCCTCCCACGGAGGGGCCGTTGCATCATTTTTGCCTTAAGGAATAAACAAAGCCGGAGCAGAACCAGGAGCTGCTCTGGAGGAGATGGTTCTGCCGAGCACAGCGTGAAGGGGGAATCTGGGATGGGGGACAAGGAGATTCTGCTGGGTTCTGTGGTGGCTGTGTCCACGTGGGACATGGGGATGGGTGGTTCTTTGCTCCAGCCTGGCCAGAGCAGAGCTCCCAGCACAGAGGGACTGGCACAGCCACCATCCCTGGTGTCACCACAGCTGTGACCCCTCTGCAGACACCCCCAATTCCCACCCCACACCTCACATAACCCATCCCAGTTCTGTTTCCTCCCAGAGAGACTCCACCACCCCATCCAGAGCATGAAGGGGGAATCTGGGTGGGAGAGCTGGGATGGGGGACAAGGAGATTCTGCTGGGCCCTGTGGTGGCTGTGTCCACGTGGGACATGGGGATGGGTGGTTCTTTGCTCCAGCCTGGCCAGAGCAGAGCTTCCAGCACAGCAGGACTGGCAGAGCCACCATCCCTGGTGTCACCACAGCTGTGACCACTCTGCAGACACCCCTCAATTCCCACTCCACACCTCACATAACCCATCCCAGTTCTGTTTCCTTCCAGAGTGATTCCACCACCCCAACCAGAGCTGTGCCCACCAGTGTCCAAGTGGCTCCAGCAGCTCAGACCAGTAAACCCAACCCAGCATCCCAATCCCAAAACCCATCTGGGACAGCAATGTCCCCTGGCCAGCTGCTCTTTGGGAGTCCAAGTGGCTCCAGCAGCTCAGACCAGAGAACCCAATCCACCATCCTGATCCCAAAATCCATCTGGGACAGCAATGTCCTCTGGCCCAGCTGCTCCCTGGGACTCCCAGGGATCTCCTCCCCTCATTCCCCATGCCCAGGAATGCTGAGGTGCTGAGGATGAGGATGACACTGCTGCTGACTGTTCCTTCCTGGTGCACATCAATTTTGATGGAAATAAAAATAATGAGTGATCATCCCCTGTTCCCAGGAGGCTGGGATGGAGCCATGGACGGACGGACAGATGGACGGATGGATGGATGGATGGATGATGGATGATGGATGGATGGATGGATGGATGGATGGATGGATGGATGGATGGATGAAGGATGGATGATGGATGGATGGGTGATGGATGGATGGATGATGGATGGATGATGGATGGATGGATGATGGATGCATGGATGGATGATGGATGCATGGATGGATGATGGATGCATGGATGGATGGATGCACGGATGGAGGGATGGATGGATGGATGATGGACAATGGATTTATGGACAGATGGATGAATGATGGACGGATGGATGCATGGGTGGATGCATGGGTGGATGCATGGATGGATGCATGGATGGATGATGGATGGATGATGGATGCATGGATGATGGATGGATGGATGGATGGATGATGGATGCATGGATGGATGGATGATGGATGGATGGATGGATGGATGGATGGATGATGGATGGATGGATTTATGGACAGATGGATGAATGATGGATGGATGGATGGATGGATGGATGCATGCATGCATGCATGGATGGAGGGATGGATGGATGGATGATGGAGGGATGGATGGATGATGGAGGGATGGATGGATGGATGGATGGATGGATGGATGGATGGATGATGGAGGGATGGATGGATGGATGGATGATGGATGCATGGATGGATGATGGATGATGGAGGGATGGACGGACGGATGGACGGAATGGACACCCCCACCCAAGGGGCTGCAAGATGAGCTGAGGTAGAACACTGTGCAACGGCTGCCTGGGGTCCTGTAACACCCGTGGAGAGATGGAGCAAACCCAGAGGAAGAGGAAGAGGAGGAGGAAGGCAAGGCATACATACATATCTCGGGAGATTCATCCGAGCCATCCGGACAATCCTTCTCCCCGTCACAGCGCCAGCCCTTAGATATGCACGTGATCTGATCTTTGCATGCAAACTGTTTGGGGCTACAAGTCTTCGGTGCTGGATGAAAAAAAAAAGAAATAAGGATAATAAACACCATCAGTTTCTTCCCAAGGACAAGTTTGTTTCAAAAGAAAAATCAAATTTCAATTAAAGGCCAAGATTGGTTTGGGTTTTTTCTTTTTTTTTTGAGGGGATGATTTCTTTCCTATGGCTTGGCAGAAGTTTGAGCCCGGCACCGGATCCATCAAGCTTGCCCCTAAGGAAAGGAGGAAATTTAAGCTGGAGCATTAATTACACCGGGAGAAAACAGGAGTCGAGCACTGTGATGCGCTCGCAGATTTTAAAGATCATTTAACTTGGATGAATTAGCTCCTGGGAGCCAGAGGCGCTTCATTTTCTGTGCTAGGCAAGAGAAAAACAGGGCAAAAAAACCAAGAAAAGCCAAATGAGAACAAATTAAAAAGTAATGCTTTTTTAAATCATGAGGACAACAGCAGGATGGGGATCCATCCATCCCACGGATGGACCCCGGGGAAGGCTGACCCCACATCCCTCATGGGACACACGGGGAGGGAAAAGGGACAGAGGGGAAAAATCAGCCAAAATCCAGAGTGTGGGGAGGGGGAAAGGCTGGGGAGAGCCTCCTGCCCATCCTTGGGGGGGCACTGAAATGGGAGGGGACATTGCACCCCTCAAACATGGGCTGAAATGGGGGGCACTGTAATGGGGAGGTCACTGAAATGGGGGCACTGAAATGGGGGGCACTGAAATGGGGATGTCACTGAAATGGGGGGCACTGTAATGGAGAGGGTCATTGCCATGGGGGGGAGGGGGTAGTGAAATGGGGGTCACTGAAATGGAGGCGGGTCACTGAAATGGGGGGGGTCATTGCCATGGTGGGGGTACTGAAATGGGGGTCACTGAAATGGGGAGGGTTTTTCCACCCCCCCAAACATGGGCTGAAATGGGGGTCACTGAAACAGGGGGTCACTGCCATGGGGGGGTCACACCATGGGGGTCACTGAAATGGGGAGGTCACTGAAATGGGGGGGTCATTGCCCGAGGAGGGGGGTACTGAAATGGGGGTGACTGAAACGGGAAGGGACATTGCACCCCCCAAACATGAGCTGAAATGGGGGGCACTGAAACAGGGGGTCACTGCCATGGGGGGGTCACAGCCATGGGGGTCACTGAAATGGGAGGGGAGGGGGTCACAGTCATGGGGGTCTCTGCCATGGGAGGGTTCACTGCCATGGAGGGGGGGGGGTCACACCATGGTGGGGGCCACTGAAACAGAGGATCACTGCCATGAGGGTCACAGCCATGGGGGGGTCACAGCCATGGGGGGGTCACAGCCACGGGGAGGTCACTGAAACAGGGGATCACTGCCATGAGGGTCACAGCCATGAGGGGGTCACAGCCACGGGGGGGTCACTGAAACAGGGGATCACTGCCACAAGGAGGTCACTGCCATGGGGGTCACTGAAATGGGAGGGGGGTCACTGCCATGGCAGTCACAGCCATGGGGGGGGGGGGGGGCACAGCCATTGGGGGTCACTGAAACAGAGGATCACTGCCAGGAGGGTCACAGCCATGAGGGGGTCACTGAAAGAGGGGTCACAGCCATGAGGGGGTCACTGAAATAGGGGTCACAGCCATGGGGGGTCACAGTCATGGGGGGGTCACTGCCACGAGGGGGTCACTGCCATGGGGGGGGTCACAGACATTGGGGGGGGGGTCACTGCCACGGGGGGGTCACAGCCATGGGGGGGTCACTGCCATGGAGGGGTCACAGACATTGGGGGGGGTCACAGCCATGGAGGGGTCACAGACATTGGGGGTCACTGAAATAGGGGTCACAGCCATGGAGGGGTCACTGCCATGACAAGGGGGGGGTCACAGCCAGCCATGGGTGGGGGGGTCACTGTCCAGCCCCAGCCCTGGGGGTGTCCGGAGCTCTCTCAAACCCAACGTAACTGTGAGCCCTTGTTCAAGCTAAGGCAGCCACACACGCAATTCCCAAAACATTCATCTCGTGGCATCCCTGCTCTCCTGCCAAATTCCCCTCTCCCAGGATCCACTTCACTTCCTGCTCAGCCCGGGAAAGGGGGGGATCTGTGATCTGTGCCTGCATCCTCCTCCTGCCCCGGGGCTGCTGCACAGCGAGGGGACAGGATGGGGATGATGCTGTCCCTAATCCCCATCCCATCCCTGAAGGGTGGCAGGACACTTCCCACCCTGCCACAGCCCTCAGAGCCGCACAGGGCTTTGCCTGGTGCTGTTTGCTGTGCTGGGAGTGTGGCTCCTCCTGCCAACCTGCTTCTCCTGCCTCCCTTCCCTTCCTCCCCTGCTCACCGGCGGCGTGGGAGCTGCTGCTCGGCTCTGCCAAGATGGAGACTGGACAGATTAAAATGGATGGAGCATCCCTGGCCTTCCCCTCCACCTTTCCAAGCCTGTCCCCTTTCCCTTTCCTCCCACCAGGCTCAGGGTCAGGACTCTCTGCTCCAAATCCAGCCCTTCCATCCTCTCTTCACACAGAGCTCATCTGTGCCTCCATCTCCCGACCACAGGCTCATCCAAGGCAGGATTTATTAAGAAAACTTGGCCTTCCCCTTTCCCCTTCCTCCCACCAGGCTCAGGGACAGGATCCTCCAAACCCAGCCTTTCCACTCCCTCTTCACACAGAACTCATCTGACGCCTCCATCTCCAGGCCACAGGCACATCCAAGGCAGGATTCATTAAGAAAACTTTGCCTTCCCCTCCACCTTCCCTGTCCACCTTTCCCTTTCCTCCACCAGGCTCAGGGTCAGGATTCTCTGCTCCAAATCCAGCCCTTCCATCCCTTCTTCACACAGAGCTCATCTGTGCCTCCATCTCCCAGCCACAGGCACATCCAAGGCAGGATTCATTAAGAAAACTTGGCCTTCCCCTTTCCCCTTCCTCCCACCAGGCTCAGGGACAGGATCCTCCAAACCCAGCCTTTCCACTCCCTCTTCACACAGAACTCATCTGTGCCTCCATCTCCAGGCCACAGGCACATCCAAGGCAGGATTCATTAAGGAAACTTGGCCTTTCTCTCCACCTTCCCAAGGCATAGCCCAAGCCTGTCCACCTTTTCTTTTCCTCCCACCAGGCTCAGGGTCAGGATTCTCTGCTCCAAATCCAGCCCTTCTATCCCTTCTTCACACAGAGCTCATCTGTGCCTCCATCTCCCAGCCACAGGCTCATCCAAGGAAGGATTCATTAAGAAAACTTTGCCTTCCCCTCCACCTTCCCTGTCCACCTTTCCCTTTCCTCCCACCAGGCTCAGGGACAGGATCCTCCAAACCCAGCCCTTCCACCCCCTCTCGACACAGAACTCATCTGACGCCTCCATCTCCCAGCCACAGGCTCATCCAAGGCAGGATTCATTAAGAAAACTTGGCCTTCCCCTCCACCTTCCCCTCCACCTTCCCTGTCCACCTTTCCCCTCCCTCTCACCAGGCTCAGGGTCAGGATTCTCTGCTCCAAATCCAGCCCTTCCACCCCCTCTCCACACAGAACTCATCTGACGCCTCCATCTCCCAACCACAGGCAGGATTCATTAAGAAAACCACAGCAAAGAGCTGAAACTCTCCTGGATTTCCTGCTCCTCCTCATCCTCCCAGGTCTGCAGCAGCCACAGCCTGACCTGTGCCTGTGGCAGCCACTGCAACCCACAGGTTTCACTTCCCAAAGGAGGAGGCAGAGCTAAAGGAGGGCAAATCCCTGGGAATCCATCCCCAGTCAGCTGTTTGTGGGATGGGAAACCAGGAGCTTGTTTTGTACTGCAGACAGCAATCACAGAATTCACAGAATCACAGAATGACCAGTTTGGAGGAGACCTTAAAGATCATCAAGTCCAACCCAGCCCCAACATCTCAATTAAACCCTGGCACACAATGCCACATCCAGGCTTTGTTAAACACATCCAGGGATGGTGACTCCACCACTTCCCTCTGCCCTGGGAATTCCCAAAATTCACAGAATCACAAGGTTGGAAGAGACCTAAAGGTCATTGAGTCCAACCCAGCCCTAACATCTCAATTAAACCCTGGCACACAATGCCACGTCCAGGCTTTGTTAAACACACCCAGGGATGGTGACTCCACCACTTCCCTCTGCCCTGGGAATTCACAGAATTCACAAAATTCACAGAATTCACAGAATCACAAGGTTGGAAGGGAAGCTAAAGGTCATTGAGTCCAAGCCAGCCCCAACATCTCAATTAAACCATGGCACCAATGCCATCCAGGTTTGTTTTAAACACATCCAGGGATGGTGACTCCACCACCTCCCTGGGCAGAACATTCCAGAACTTTATCACCCTTTGTATAAAATTTTTCCTGATATCCAACCTATATTTCCCTTTGCACAGATTGAGAAGTGTCCTCTGGTTCTGTCAGTTCCTGGAGAAAGAGCCCAGCCCCAGCTGAGCACAGGCACCTTTCAGGGAGTTTTAAGGTTGATAAAGTCACCTCTGAGTCTCCTTTTCTCCAGGCTAAACACCCTCAGCTCCCTCAGGGTTTGTGAGGAACCCTCAAGCCCCTCTCCAGCCTCGTTGCCTCCTCTGGACACACTCAAGAGAGATCCTGAGATCCCAAAGTACAACAACCACACCTCAATCCCAAAAAAACCCTCAGTTCCCAGCACTAAATCTGGGATGAAGAGAGCAGAACTTCTTGGGTGTTGGGCAAAACTGGATGATGGAGTGAGGAGGGGGAAAGTCAATCCAACCTCCTGGTTCCACTAAACCCAGCTCAGTGAGGGGCTTAAATTAATTTAAAAATGGGATTAATGTATCAGTGAACACAAGCAGAACACCAAATTGCAGAAGCCACCATCTCAATGTCCTTCCCAAACTGAGGGGTCAGAACTGGACACAGCACTCGAGGTGACACCATGCTGAGCACACCTGCCCTTCCAGACAGGAGCTTCTGAATCTCTGAACCTCCTTTTCTCCAGGCTGAGCACCCCCAGCTCCCTCAGGGTTCCTCACAGGGTTTGTGAGGAACCCTCAAGCCCCTCTCCAGCCTCATTGTCTTCTCTGGACCTGCTCAAGCATCTCAGCATCCTTCCCAAACTGACTGCCCACAACTGGACACAGCACTCAAGGTGACACCACGCTGAGGAGACCTGCCCTTCCATCCATGCAGGATGACCCCAGAGAGCTCCTCACCACCACAGAGGCCCCAAACCCATTCCCAACCACAGAAAGAACCAGAGACACCACGGCTCAGGTGTGACCTCACCAGTGCTGAGTTCAGGGGCACAATGACCTCCTGGTCCTGCTGGCCACACCATTCCTGGAGCAGAGATGCTGGAAAGAGCCATCATGTCCATGCTGAGCATTCCCAGCTCCAGGACCAAGCACTGACACCATGCTGAGCACACCTGCCCTTCCAGACAGGAGCTTCTGAATCTCTGAGTCTCCTTTTCTCCAGGCTGAGCACCCCCAGCTCCTTCAGGGTTCCTCACAGGAACCCTCAAGCCCCTCTCCAGCCTCGTTGTCTTCTCTGGACCTGCTCAAGCATCTCAGCATCCTTCCCAAACTGACTGCCCACAACTGGACACAGCACTCAAGGTGACACCATGCTGAGGACACCTGCCCTTCCATCCATGCAGGATGACCCCAGAGAGCTCCTCACCACCACAGAGGCCCCAAACCCACCCAAACCCATTCCCAACCACAGAAAGAACCAGAGACACCACGGCTCAGGTGTGACCTCACCAGTGCTGAGTTCAGGGGCACAATGACCTCCTGGTCCTGCTGGCCACACCATTCCTGGAGCAGAGATGCTGGAAAGAGCCACCATGTCCATGCTGAGCATTCCCAGCTCCAGGACCAAGCACTGACACCATGCTGAGCACACCTGCCCTTCCAGACAGGAGCTTCTGAATCTCTGAACCTCCTTTTCTCCAGGCTGAGCACCCTCAGCTCCTTCAGGGTTCCTCACAGGGTTTGTGAGGAACCCTCAAGCCCCTCTCCAGCCTCATTGTCTTCTCTGGACACGCTCAAGCATCTCAGCATCCTTCCCAAACTGATGCCCAGAACTGGACACAGCACTGGAGGTGACACCACGCTGAGGACACCTGCCCTTCCATCCATGCAGGATGACCCCAGAGAGCTCCTCACCACCACAGGGCACCCAAATCCATCCAAATCCATCCCTTCCACCATTCCCACCCAAAATCATCCCCTCCACCATTCCCAACCACAGGAAGAGCCAGAGGCATCACAGCTCATCACGGCCACCACGGCTCTGATGTGACCTCACCAGTGCTGAGTTCAGGGGCACAATGACCTCTCTGATCTTGCTGGATGACTCCTTTCACCATTCCTGGAGCAGAGATGCTGGAAGGAGCCACCATGTCCATGCTGAGCATTCCCAGCTCCAGGACCAAGCACTGACACCATGCTGAGCACACCTGCCCTTCCAGACAGGAGCTTCTGAATCTCTGAGTCTCCTTTTCTCCAGGCTGAGCACCCCCAGCTCCTTCAGGGTTCCTCACAGGAACCCTCAAGCCCCTCTCCAGCCTCGCTGTCTTCTCTGGACCTGCTCAAGCATCTCAGCATCCTTCCCAAACTGACTGCCCACAACTGGACACAGCACTCAAGGTGACACCATGCTGAGGACACCTGCCCTTCCATCCATGCAGGATGACCCCAGAGAGCTCCTCACCACCACAGAGTCCCCAAACCCACCCAAAACCATCCCCTCCACCATTCCCACCACGGGAAGAGCCAGATGCACCACAGCTCTGGCACGGCCACCACGGCTCTGGTGTGACCTCACCAGTGCTGAGTTCAGGGGCACAATGACCTCCTGGTCCTGCTGGCCACACCATTCCTGGAGCAGAGATGCTGGAAAGAGCCATCATGTCCATGCTGAGCATTCCCAGCTCCAGGACCAAGCACTGACACCATGCTGAGCACACCTGCCCTTCCATCCATGCAGGATGACCTCAGAGAGCTCCTCACCACCACAGAGCCCCCAAACCCACCCTAACTCATCCTCTCCACCATTCCCACCACGGGAAGAGCCACAGGAACCACGGCTCAGGGCAAGGAGAGGATGGAAGGCGATCACCCCCGAGGCTCCTCAGCATTCCCTGCTCACTCCCTGCCCTGGCACGGCGCGTTCCCAGCGGGCACAACACCCTCAGTGCCAGGTGGACAATCAGAGAAGGTGTCTGTGTTCCTGCATCCCTCTCACAGAGCCAAAATTCCCTTCAGCAGCGGGGATGGGGAATAAAGGAGCCTTCATCACACACAATGGGCGGCTCAGAGCGGGGCTGGGGCAGCTGCAGGGACACGTCCCTGCCTTGGCAGCCAGAGGAGAGAGACCCCGGCTCAAAAGGGGACTCAAAAGGGACAAAACTGAGCTAAAAACGCGGCAGAAATTTGTCAAAATAGGTGAAAGATGAAGGGGATGGTGGGGAAATAAACGCACCTAAAGGAGGATCCAAAAGGAGAAAAAATGGCATTAAAATGTGGCCAAAAAAATAAAAAAAAAACTGATAAAAAAAGTGGAGAAATAAAAGGGTCTCAAAAAAGGCCTCACTCAAAAAAAAGGGCCAAAAGATGATAAGACCCCAGCTCAAAAGGGGACTTAAAAGGACAAAACTGAGCTAAAAATGCAGCAGAAGTTTGTCAAAATAGATGAGAGATGAGAGGGAAGGTGGGGAAATAAACGCACCTAAAGGAGGATCCAAAAGGAGAAAAAAATGGCAGTAAAATGTGGCAAAAAAAATAAAAAGCGATATGAAAATTGGAGAAATAAAAGGGTCTCAAAAAAGGCCTCAGCCAAAAAAGGGCCAAAAGATGATAAGACCCCAGCTCAAAAGGGGACTCAAAAGGGACAAAACTGCACTAAAAACACAGCAGAAATTCATCAAAATAGGTGAGAGATGAAGGGGATGGTGGGGAAACAAACACACCCAAAGGTGGGTCTGGAAGGAGAAAAAATAGCATTAAAATGTGGCCAAAAAAATTAAAAAGGGATAGGAAAAGTGGAGAAATAAAAGGGTCTCAAAAAGGCACGTAAGAAAAGGGCCTCCAAAGAGGCACAAAATAGAAGAGGTGCCCAAAAAAAGACCCTACCCCAAAAAAAGGGCCAAAAGGCAATGGGAAAATAAATCCACCAAAGGAGGGTCTGAAAGCAGAAGAAATTGAACTAAAATGTGGCCAAAAATGGGACAGGAAAAGTGGAGAAATCAAAGGGTCTCAAAAAATGCAAATAAGAAAAGGGCCCCCAAAAAAGCACAAAATAAAAGAGGTGCCCAAAAAAAAAGGCCCTACTCCCAAAAAAAGGGACAAAACACGAGGGGGGAAGTGGGAAAATAAACACACCCGAAGGAGGGTCTGAAAGGAGAAGAATGGCATTAAAATGTGGCCAAAAAAAAAAAAACTGATAGGAAAAGTGGAGTAATAAAAGGGTCACAAAAAAGGCATGTAAGGTAAGGGCTCCCAAAAAGGCACAAAATAAAAGAGGTGCCCAAAAAAAAGGCCCTACCCCCAAAAAAGAGCCTCCCAAAAATGGGATTTTAAAAGGCCAAAAAAAAAAGGCCCTACAAAAAAAGGGCCCCAGAAGGCCAAAAAACCAGAAAGTCCTGAACACAAAAAAGGTGCAAAAACAAAGTGGTCCAAATAAAAGGTCCAAACAAAAAATCCATTTGGGTGCAAGAAAGGGAATTTCTCTCCAGGACAGGGTGCAAACAAACATCCCAGAGAATCTCCCCAGGTGGGAAGGGGACCAAGAGCCTGAGACCAGAATTCCATGGACACCCAGAAGCTTTGGGAAAGGGGTTGGCAAACAGAATCACCAAAAAACATCTGATTTTTTTTGCCTAAAATAAGAACTGGCCACCAAAATGGGCTGTTGGAGAGGTGGAGAAGCAGATCCTGCAGCAAAGAGCACACAACCTTCAGTCTATGGATGAGGATGACATAAAAACTTGGACAGACTGGAAGAAAACCACAAAAATGTGAAGGAACTCCAGCCCTGCTTCCTCCTCAGCCCAGCTCCTCCTCCTCCTCCTCTCCCCAGGAGGAGGCATCCAGCCAGGAAATGGTGCTGGCCATAAATACGGGCTGGGATTCACAAACCAGATGTTCTGAGGGAGAAGGGAGCACAAAAGGGAGGGAACAAACCCATTCCAGAGGGAAATATTCCCACTCTGTGCTCCTCCAGGTCTCCATGGCCACCTCGGGGTGGAGCAACCTCAAAATAGGGCAGGTGGTTGTGTTTGGGGCAATTTTGGCTTTTCTTTGGCAGGTTGTTGTGTTCAGGGAAATTTTGGCTTTTCTTTGGCAGGTGGTTGTGTTTGGGGCAATTTTGCCTTTTCTTTGGCAGGACATTGCATTTGGGGCAATTTTGGCTTTTCTTTGGCAGGTGGTTGTGTTTGGGGCAATTTTGCCTTTTCTTTGGCAGGACATTGCATTTGGGGCAATTTTGGCTTTTCTTTGGCAGGTGGTTGTGTTTGGGTCAATTTTGGCTTTTCTTTGGCAGGTTGTTGTGTTTGGGGCAATTTTGGCTTTTCTTTGGCAGGTTGTTGTGTTCAGGGAAATTTTGGGTTTTCTTTGGCAGGTTATTGCATTTGGGGCAATTTTGCCTTTTCTTTGGCAGGTTGTTGCATTTGGGGCAATTTTGGCTTTTCTTTGGCAGGTTGTTGTCTTTGGGGCAATTTTGGCTTTTCTTTGGCAGGTTGTTGCATTTGGGGCAATTTTGGCTTTTCTTTGGCAGGTGGCTGTGTTCAGGGAAATTTTGGGTTTTCTTTGGCAGGTTATTGCATTTGGGGCAATTTTGGCTTTTCTTTGGCAGGTGCTTGTGTTTGGGGCAATTTTGGCTTTTCTTTGGCAGGTCATTGCATTTGGGGCAATTTTGGCTTTTCTTTGGCAGGTTGTTGCATTTGGGGCAGTTTTGGCTTTTCTTTGGCAGGTTGTTGCATTTGGGGCAATTTTGGCTTTTCTTTGGCAGGCTGTTGCATTTGAGGCAATTTTGGCTTTTCTTTGGCAGGTGGTTGTGTTCAGGGAAATTTTGGCTTTTCTTTGGCAGGTGGTTGCATTTGGGGCAATTTTGGCTTTTCTTTGGTAGACCCTGTTCCATCTGGCAGATGAACACCAGGTCTTCATTCCAATGTTCCTCATCTTCCTCATTCCCTGTGGATCAAGGCTGGAATTCATGGCCACTCTTCCCCATGGGACCCTCCCAGCTTGGAATTTGTGACACAAAACCTTGGAGTCACCCAAGACACAAACCCAACCACAAAATCCACCAAAACCACAGCAGCCACCTGAGGCTTCATTTCTCTCCCCCACATTACCCAACCTTTGTCCCCAAACTACAAAAAAAAATTATTTTCTCAGTTTTTTCTGTTTTTAGAACTCCTAGTGTCCTGGAGTTTCTCTGCAACCTCAGGATCAAGGCTGGAATTCATGGACACTCTTCCCTGTGGGACCTTCCCAGCTTGGAATTTGTGACATGAAATCTTTGAGTCACCCAAGACAAAAACCCAACCACAAAATCCACCAAAACCACAGCAGCCACCTGAGGCTTCATTTCTCTCCCCCACATCATCCCCAAACTACAGAAAAAAACAGGATTTGTTCCCTTTTTTTGTGTTTTAAACCAGGATTTGTTCCCTTTTTTGTGTGTTTTTAGAACTTCCAGGGTCCTGGAGTTCCCTGGGCTGCTGGAGCTCGAGGCTGATCCTCAAACCCCAAACCCAGAAAATTTTCCACCTCCCAAAAGCTGCACTAAGTAATAGAGACATTTAAAATACCAAACCCTCAGGTTTGAGCCACATTTTCCCAGGGTGTCTTGGAGTCACCCAAGACACAAACTTAACCAGAAAATCCACCAAAACCACAGCAGCCACCTGAGGCTTCATTTCTCTCCCCCACATCATCCCCAAACTACAGAAAAAAAACAGGATTTGTTCCCTTTTTTGTGTGTTTTAAACCAGGATTTGCTCCTTTTTTGTGTTTTAAACCAGGATTTGCTCCCTTTTTTTGTGTTTTAAACCAGGATTTGTTCCATTTTTTTGTGTTTTCAGAACTTCCAGGGTCCTGGAGTTTCTCTGCAGCCTCAGGACAGGAAGGCCAAAGCTTTGAGCCCATCCTGCTCCCTCCTCCCTGGGCTGCTGGAGCTCGAGGCTGATCCTCAAACCCCAAACCCAGCAAATTTTCCACCTCCCAAAAGCTGCACTAAGTAATAGAGACATTTAAAATACCAAACCCTCAGGTTTGAGGCACATTTTTCCAGGGGGGAGAAAAGGAAAAAGGAAAGGCTCAGCTGTTTGTTTTGCATTTAAGCACACCATCCCAAAACAGTTCAAATGCATTTTTGCCATTCTTCCATCCGGCCCCCCTCGGAAAGGGGAAGATTCAAACCAGATCCCAGCTCTGGAGCTTCCAGGACCTCGGGGCTCCCAGCAATTCCCACAGGTATGCTGGGGGAGGGGGACAGCCCATTGCTGAGCAAATATTGACTTTAAAATACAGGTTTTTTCCCCTCTTTTCCCCCTTCAAGTCGGACTATGGAATCACGAGGCATTCACCTTCCTCAAACAAACAACAAAAAAAAAATTATTTGGAGAAGGAAAATCTGGCTGTGCTGTGCCAGAGGTGTTGGGATGGCAGCTCTGGGACAGGCTCTGGATGTGGGTGCTCAGATGGGCCCTGGACAGGGTTCACTCTGATTCTGCCCCTTTTTGGAACCCCCAAAGAGACAACAACGAATCCAAGCAGAACCAAACCCCACCATCACCTCACTCCCAGCATTCCAGGGCTTCTCTGGTTTTCCATCCCTGATTTCCACCCCTGTTCCCAGCTCTGACCAAGGGATGATGCTGGTGGGAAGCAGCTGGAAGGTCCCACCTGCCCCCAGACCCATTCTGGGGTAGAGGCAGGGTTGTCACCTCCCTGGTCACACCCCAGAGGGACAGGCAGGATGGGCTCAGCACCCTCTGCTCCTTCCCAAATCCCACCAGCACATCCCTGGCTCCTTTCCATTGGTCCTGTTCCAGATTCTCCCATTTTTGCCCACCTGGATATTCCCCATGGCAAGGGACACCCAAAGGACACCCAAGGGACACCCATGGGACACCCATGGGACATGGATTGGGATTCACTGGGTACCCCATGGAGATGCCATCCCAATGTCCC
Source organism: Setophaga petechia (assembly GCA_024362935.1). NCBI lineage: Eukaryota > Metazoa > Chordata > Aves > Passeriformes > Parulidae > Setophaga > Setophaga petechia. Next base: position 2,024,115 of record JANCRA010000073.1, read on the forward strand.
CCCTTTGGGGTCAAGCAAGAGGTGACAACACCAGGGTCCCCAGCAGCCCCTCAGCCTCTGTCACACCCCAGAGGGACAGACAGGGCTGTCACCCCCTGTCACACCCCAGAGGGACAGACAGGGCTGTCACCCCCTGTCACACCCCGGAGGGACAGACAGGGCTGTCACCTCCTGTCACACCCCAGAGGGACAGGCAGGGCTGTCACCCTCCTGTCACACCCCAGAGGGACAGACAGGATGGATCCTCTGCTCATTCATCCCCAAATCCCACCAGCACATCCCTGGCTCTTTCCCACTGGCCCTGTTCCACAAATTCTCCCATTTTTGCCCACCTGGACACTCCCCATGGCAAGAGACACCCATGTGACACCCATGGGACACCCAAGGGACACCCAAGGGACATGGATTGGGATCCACTGGGTAACCAACCCATGGAGATGCCATCCCAATGTCCCCCCTTGGTGTCACACGAGAGGTGACAGCTCCAGGGTCCCCAGCACCCCCAGCACGGGCACTGGGATGGAATTCCCATCACCCAGGAGCTGCCAACGCTGCCTCCAAACCCAGACAAAGAAACAGAGCGAGGATGGGGGGGACAGGGAGGAGGAGGAGGAGGAGGAGGAGGAGGAGAAGGAGGAGGAGGAAGGACGGGCGAGCGCATCCCGAGGGAGGCAGGAGATGGAGGCAGGAGCTGCCCACAGCATCCCCGAGGAGGGGGGAAGGGGGATTAAAAAATGATATAAAAATGATATAAAAATGATATAAAAATGATATAAAAATCACATTGCGGCTCCCGGGGCTGCGTCCTGCGTCACCTGACTTCAAACGCATCCGGGGGGAGGCGATTTCCATCAGGAAATCTGCGAGGAATGCGCGGCCCCCCCCTCCCCAGCCCGCCCAGCCCCTTCCCCTCCCGCTCCCCAGGCTCCAGCAGCTCCGCCGCCTTCAGATGAAATCCATTAAAAAGGGGAAAAAAAAAAAAAAAAAAAGGAGAATAAAGGAAAGATTTGCATTTTAAACCGAATTCAGGAGCCGTGCTGGAGCGAGATCCCCTCCCCGCCTCCAGCCCCACCGAGAGTTCGCAGCAGAACGAGCTGAAAAATGGCAGGAGATGGAGCCGGGTGAAAGGAAAGCTCTGGCATTGCCAGAAATGGGGATAATAAAAATAAAATAAAATAAAAAAATAAGAATAAATTAAAATAAATAAATTATAAATAAAGAAACAAGAGAAAAAGAGAAAAAAGGGAAAAAAAAGAAAAAAGAGAAAAAAGAAAAAAGAAAAAAGAGAAAAAAGAAAAAAGAAAAAAGAGAAAAAAGAGAAAAAGAAAAAAGAAAAAAGAAAAAAGAAAAAAGAAAAAAGAAAAAGAGAAAATAAAAGAAATAAGAAAAAAGGAAAAAAGGAAAAAAGAAAAAAGAGAAAAGAAAAAAAGGAAAAAAGAAAAAAGGAAAAAAGAAAAAAGGAAAAAGAAAAAAGAAAAGAGAAAAAAAGAAAAAAATAAATAACAAAAAAGGAAAAAAAGAAAAAAGGAAAAAGAATAAAAGAAAAAAAGAAAAAAAAAAGAAAACAACCAAAAAAAGCTGGATCATCCAGACTGTGGTGGGGAGGGGCAGCTCCAACCCCACAGCCAAGGGGATTCAAGGGAGAATCCCGTTTTTTTTGGGTATTATTCTTTTTGCAGCTTATCTGCAATTTAAATGGGAAAAAAATGCAAGGAGGGGAGAAAAAAAGGGGAAGAAAAAAGCATTTACAGCCAGGAAAAAGGGGCTTCAACCCTCTGGGTGCAGCTGGATGGGGCTCAATCCCTGCCAGGGTGCCCCGTGTCCCCTTTTTTTCCTTCCTCAGAGGATGGATGGGGAGGAAGGAATAAAGGGGACCCCACCTCCCCTACCTGGCCAGCCTTAATCCCAGCAATAGGAGAGGGATGTTTATACCCGGGGCAGTTGGGAACCCAAACAGGATCCGCCGTGGTTATTTATGGCCTGTGGCTGGAGCTGATAAGGCTCCCTCCAGAGCCCTGGAATAAAGCAATTCCACAGGATAGATTAATAGGCATTTCATCCCGGCAGCTGGAAGGGAGGGAGGATGGGGAGAGAGGAGGCTGCCAGGGCCTTGGTGGGGCAGGAGGGTCTGTGCTTCCTCCCAGCAGGCCGGGCATCAGCTCGCCAAGGCTTTCAAAGGGCTGGAGCCCGGCCAGAACCATTGGCCTTAATTCATTAGTCAACTCAATTTCGCTGCCTCCGCAAATAAGGACTTTGTCTGGGATGGGGAAACGGAGCAGAGCAGCTATTGTGCCCTGGGAGCGGGCAGAAAGGGCCCTTTGAGAGGACACTCTGCTGGAATAAAAGTCACTTTTATCCCAGAATAATTAGCATGCTCTGAGTACACTAATTATTCCGGCATAAAGGGACTTTTATTCCCGAGCAGAGCGGGGAGTTGCTCTGGATTCGGCTCCACCTGCTCTGTGTGAACGGAGCCAAGGGATGGTCCAGCTGGGGTTTGGGATCCTAGGGGTGGATTTGGGATCCTTGGGGTGGATTTGGGATCCTTGGGGTGGATTTGGGATCCTTGGGGTGGATTTGAGATCCTTGGGGTGGATTTGGGATCCTTGGGGTGGATTTGAGATCCTTGGGGTGGATTTGGGATTCTAGGGGTGGATTTGAGATCCTTGGGGTGGATTTGAGATCCTTGGGGTGGATTTGGGATCCTAGGGGTGGATTTGGGATCCTAGGGGTGGATTTGGGATCCTTGGGGTGGATTTGGGATCCTTGGGGTGGATTTGAGATCCTTGGGGTGGATTTGGGATCCTTGCAGTGGATTTGGGATCCTTGCAGTGGATTTGGGATCCTTGGGGTGGATTTGGGATTCTAGGGGTGGATTTGGGATCCTTGGGGTGGATTTGGGATCCTTGGGGTGGATTTGGGATCCTAGGGGTGGATTTGAGATCCTTGGGGTGGATTTGTGATCCTTGGGGTGGATTTGGGATCCTTGGGGTGCATTTGGGATCCTTGGGGTGGATTTGAGATCCTAGGGGTGGATTTGGGATCCTAGGGGTGGATTTGGGATCCTTGGGGTGGATTTGGGATCCTAGGGGTGGATTTGGGATCCTTGGGGTGCATTTGGGATCCTTGGGGTGGATTTGGGATCCTAGGGGTGGATTTGGGATCCTTGGGGTGGATTTGGGATCCTAGGGGTGGATTTGGGATCCTAGGGGTGGCCACACCTGTGGGTCCTCACTGTGGTTCCCAATCCATGGGTGTCCCTTGCCATAGGGAGTGTCCAGGTGGGCAATAAGGGGAGAATGTGTGGAACAGGACCAGTGGGAAAGACCCACCCCAAGGAGGGCAGGGTCACCCCTCAGGAGATGCTCTGAGAGGCTGGAGAACATCAAGGCATGAGGACATGGAGACCCAGACCTGTTCCAAACCTCCAGGTCACCTCCTGATGTCCCCTGGGGGTGTTGGTCCACTGGAGAACCTCAGAGCATCTCCCACTGGGGATCCCACCCCAGCCAGGGCAGGGTCACCCCCCAGGAGATGCTCTGAGAGGCTGAAGAACATCAAGGCATGAGGAGATGGAGATCCAGACCTGTTCCAAACCTCCAGGTCACCTCCTGATGTCCCCTGGGGATGTGGGGTCCCAGGGGATGCTCTGAGAGGTTGGAGAACATCAAGGCATGAGGAGATGGAGATCCAGACCTGTTCCAAACCTCCAGGTCACCTCCTGATGTCCCCTGGGGGTGTGGGTTCACTGGGGGACCTCAGAGCATCTCCCACTGGAGTGCACATGGGGGTCCCACCCCAGCCAGGGCAGGAGATGCTGGATGCTCTGAGAGGCTGGAGAACATCAAGGCATGAGGACATGGAGATCCAGACCTGTTCCAAACCTCCTGATGCCCCCTGAGGACCTGGATCCACTGGGGGCCCTCAGCATCTCCCACCCCTGAGGAGCACAAGGTCACAGAGCCACCATGGCACGGCACAAATCTCCTGTGACCCCAAGGTCTCTCCAGGGATAACAACCCCAGACAACACCGTGGCCCTGCCCTGCTCCTGCCACAGCTTTTGGCTGCCACCAATTCCCATCCCAGCCCCCAGCACCAAACCCATGGGGACACAGCTCCAGTGTCACCCAGCACAGCAAGCACTGGTGAGGGCGAAGCTTTGGGGATTCCTTGACAGCACATCCTGGAAAAGCAGGTGAAAAAACTGGAAAAAAACATCCCTGGCACGGTGAAATGTCCCATCTGTGTGTAACTGGCACAAATGGTGAAAGAGGAATTGGCACAGCCAGCCCTGAGCTGGTGCTGTGTCCCACATTCTGCCTGACCCCTTGGCATCTCCACCAGAAGCTCCTAGGGGGTTCCTGCAGGTCAGGAACCCTGATTTCACTGATTTTAACCTCTGTAAGCTGCAGGGAAAGAAAATGTAGGATTTTATACAGCTGGAAGGGTGAAGGGATGGGCATCAGAGCAGCGAGGCAGGAGAGGACGGTGCTGCTGAGTAAACCAAGCTCCAAATTCACTTTTCCCAGGGGAAAACACACTGCAGGCTGGCAGAGGAGAGGCTTTACCTCTGTAAGTTACAGGGAAAGAAAATTTAAGATTTTATACAGAAAGAACATAGGGATGGGGAGGAGAGCACAGCCCTGGTGACTAAACCGAGCTCCAAATTCACTTTTCCCAGGGGAAAACACACTGCAGGCCGGCAGAGGAGAGGCTTCACTGGTTTTAACTTCTATAAGTTGCAGGAAAAGAAAATCTAGGATTTTATGCAGCTGAAAGGCTGTAGGGATGGGCACCTCTCTGGGGAGGAGAGCACAGCCCTGGTGACTAAACCAAGCTCCAAATTCACTTTTCCCAGGGGAAAACACACTGCAGGCAGGCAGAGGAGAGGCTTCACCTCTGTAAGTTACAGGGAAAGAAAATTTAGGATTTTATGCAGCTGAAAGGGCATAGGGATGGGCACCTCTCTGGGGAGGAGAGCACAGCCCTGGTGACTAAACCAAGCTCCAAATTCACTTTTCCTGGGGGAAAACACACTGCAGGCAGGCAGAGGAGAGGCTTCACTGGTTTTAACTTCTATAAGTTGCAGGAAAAGAAAATTTAGGATTTTATACAGTAGGGACGGGCATCAGAGCAGCTGAGGAGGAGAGCAAGCACTGGTGACTAAACCAAGCTCCAAATTCACTTTTCCCAGAGGAAAACACACTGCAGGCCGAGAGAGGAAAGGCTTCACTGGTTTTAACCTTTGTAAATTGCAGGAAAAGAAAATTTAGGATTTTATACAGCTGAAAGAACATAGGGATAGGGAGCAGAGCACATCACTGGTGACTAAACCAAGCTCCAAATTCACTTTTCCCAGGGGAAAACGCGCTGCAGGCCGGCAGAGGAGAGGCTTCACCTCTGTAAGTTATGGGGAAAGAAAATTTAGGATTTTATACAGAAAGAACGTCGGGATGGGCATCAGAGCAGCCAGGGAGGAGAGCACAGCCCTGGTGACTAAATCGAGCTCCAAATTCACTTTTCCCAGGGGAAAACACACTGCAGGCAGGCAGAGGAGAGGCTTCACTGGTTTTAACTTCTATAAGTTGCAGGAAAAGAAAACTTAGGACTTTAAACAGCTGAAAGAACATAGGGATGGGGAGCAAAGTGCATCACTGGTGACTAAACCAAGCTCCAAATTCACTTTTCCCGGGGAAAACGCGCTGCAGGCCGGCAGAGGAGAGGCTTCACCTCTGTAAGTTACAGGGAAAGAAAATTTAGGATTTTATACAGAAAGAACGTCGGGATGGGCATCAGAGCAGCCAGGGAGGAGAGCACAGCCCTGGTGACTAAACCAAGCTCCAAATTCACTTTTCCCAGGGGAAAACGCGCTGCAGGCCGGCAGAGGAGAGGCTGAGCGAGCCCATCTGGAAGGGCCGGGGGCTGCGGCAGGAAGCGGAGCCTCGGACGCGGGCACCGACCCAAGGATGCGGGGCCGGACCGGGGCGGAGGCGGCGGCGGCACCGCCCCCGCTCCACGCCCGGTGCCCCGGAGCATCCGCGCCGGGCGCTGGGAAGGCGGCTGGAGCGGGAAGTATTAAAGCCGAGTGCTTCCTTTTGCAAACAATAAAAAAGCACCACGATACCCGCCGGGAGGAAACGTTTCACAGCTTTCTCCTTGCGCTGGGAGCAGCTCCCGGTGCTTGGAGAGGATGGGAGCGCTGAGAGAAGCAGCGTGGTTTGGGGTGTCTGTGCCCCTCTCAATTGGCATAAACCATCTGGAGCTGCTCTCCTGGCAGGGACAGAGACAGGGACAGTGCTTCTTTTTCCAAACAATAAAAAAGCACCACGATCACAACTTTTTCCTTGTGCTGGGAGGAGCTCCCAATGCCTGGAGAGGATGGGACGATTCTCATTTATTGATACGAATAACACAAATTTGGGTTGGATAATTGAAGAGAAAGTGAGTCATGAAGTGAGCATGATAAAAAATCAGCGGCTGGGGTTTAGTTGAGGCATTAAGGGGAGAAGCCCTCTTTCGGTAGCTGAAAAGGCAAATGCTGGTTCATGGCTTCTTAATGATTAGGATGATATTAGAGAGGATCAGCTGGATCATGGTTTGGGGTGTCTGTGCCCCTCTCAATTGGCATAAATCATCTGGAGCTGCTCTCCTGGCAGGGACGGTGCTTCCTTTTGCAAACAATAAAAAAGCACCACAATCACAACTTTTTCCCTGCACTGGGAGCAGCTCCCAGTGCCTGGAGAGGATGGGACCACTGGCATTTATTGATGGGAATGACAGAAGTTTGGGTTGGGTAATTAAAGTCATAAAGTGAGGATGATAAAAAATCAGGGGCTGGGGTTTAGTTGAGGAATACCCCCACATCCTCTCTCTGCTCTTTCTTTAGTTGAAAAGGCAAATGCTGGTTCATGGCTTCTTAATGATTAGGATGATATTAGAGAGGATCAGCTGGATCATGGTTTGGGGTGTCTGTGCCCCCCTACAAGTGACATAAATCATCTGGAGCTGCTCTCCTGGTAGGGATGGTGCTTCCTCTTCCAAACAAGAAAAAAGCACCACGGAAACGTTTCACAGCTTTTTCCCTGTATTGGGAGCAGCTCCCAATGTCTGGAGAGGATGGGACGATTCACATTTATTGATACAAGTGACAGAAATTTGGGTTGGATAATTGAAGAGAAAGTGAGTCATGAAGTGAGCATGATAAAAAATCAGCAGCTGGGGTTTAGTTGAGGCATTAAGGAGGGGAAAATCTCTCTTTCTTTAGTTGAAAAGACAAATGCTGGTTCATAGCTTCTTAATGATTAGGATGATACTAGAGAGGATCAGCTGGATCATGGTTTGGGGTGTCTGTGCCCCCCTCAAGTGACATAAATCATCTGGAGCTGCTCTCCTGGCAGGGACAGAGCCAGGGACAGCCCAGGGGTGGTGACACGGGCAGCAGGGGACAGGAAAGATGAGTGGCACCAATGAGGGCAAAGCTTTGGGGATTCCTTGGCAGCACATCCTGGAAAAGCAGGAGGCTGGGGTGGGTGGGCACACACTGGCATGCCAGAGGGGCAGGGTGGGCACAGGGGCATCCTGCTGCTCCCCAGGGCTGAGGATTTGTGTCCCTGTGCCACTCTTTAGGCCACAACATTCCAGTTTTGAGAAAATCACCGGCATGCAGGGCACAGGGAAGCAGAGGGAGGGGACACCAGAAGGGACAACTTGGTCCTGAGGAGCCCTAGAGAAATGCCAGGGGGTTCAGACACTCCTGCACGAGCTGTGGCCCAGGAGCATCAGCCCACAAACAAAGAGCTGCAGGTAAATGGGTGAGGTTGATGCCACTCAAAGCTCTCAGCACATTTCAGGTTTTGCCTGGCAGCCCCCAGCAAACGTGCCCAGGGATGTGCTGGGGCATGGGGGCAGCAGCAGGATGGCTCCCAGAGCCTCCCCCAGGTGGGATCAGTCAGCAAGGGATGGATGGCAGAGCCCTGAGTGCAAGGGCAGGGATTGCTCTTTACCTCCTGACACTGCAGCCCCCCACACTCATCCCCCACCTGCCCAGCTCTGGCACACGCAGGACCCCCAACACCTGCCCATCCTTAGGATGAGACCCCAACACCTGCCCATCCTCAGGATGAGACCCCAACACCTGCCCATCCTCAGGATGAGACCCCAACACCTGCCCATCCTTAAAATGAGACCCCAACACCTGCCCATCCTTAGGATGAGACCCCAACACCTGCCCATCCCCAGGATGAGATCCCCCCCCCCATATTTGCCTACTCCCAGGATGAGGCCTCCAATATCTGCCTGTCCCCAGGATGAGACCCCCAACACCTGCCCATCCTCAGAATGAGACCCCCCCCCCCCAATATCTGCCTGTTCCCAGGATGAGACTCCCCCAATATCTGCCCATCCTCAGAAAGAGACCCCCCCTCCAATATCTGCCTGTCTCCAGGATGAGACCCCCCAATACCTGCCCATCTTCAGGATGAGACTCCCTCCAATACCTGCCCATCCTTAGGATGAGACCCCCCCCAATATCTGCCTGTCCCTAGGATGAGACCCACAACACCTGCCCATTCTCAGAATGAGACCCCCCCCCCTCATATCTGCCTGTCCCCAGGATGTGCCCCCCAACACCTGCCTACCCCCAGGATGAGACCCCCAATATCTGCCCATCCTCTCAGAATGAGACCCCCCCCATATTTGCCTGTTCCCAGGATGAGACCCCCCCCCCCCAATGCCTGCCCATCCTTAGGATGAGACCCCCCCCCAATACCTTCTTGTCCCCAGGATGTGCCCCCCAACACCTGCCCATCCTCAGAATGAGACCCCCCCTCCAATATCTGCAGAATGAGGACCCCCCCCCAATACCTGCCTGTCCCCAGGATGTGACCCCCAAACCTTGCCTGCCCCCCAGGATGTGACCCCCAACACCTGCCCATCCCCACCGTGGTCTCATTTGGAGAAACACCATCTGGCAAAAGCCTAATTAGTCCACTCAATTAAAGATGCGACTTCCAACTCAATTAGCCTCCCTCCCAGACATCCACAATTCCCACTGCTGCCCCAATCCACACATTTTGGACAGCACAGAGCTGCTCTCACCTTCCTGGAGCCAGGGATGCTCTTCCCATCCCTCCCCTTGGTGGCACTGCCAGCACAGTCCCCACTGGAGGAGCTGGGAGCTGCCAGCAAGGTCATTATCCAAGAATTCTGCTGCCAACCCCAGGAGAGGTGCTGGGACTGTCTGTGATCCTGCACAGCATCTGCATGACTGCAGCTCTCCAGCCCGCCCCGTTCCCTGCCTCAGGAAGGACACTGGAGTCTAAATTTAGCCCTAAAAATGGCCAGACCACATTGAAGGAACTCAACCTCTCACCATGGAACAACATCCAGGCCAACCCTCACGGCCCAGCCTGTGTTTTTCCTAAAAAAATAAAAAAAAAAAGTTGCACAGCAAAGAAAACAACGAGTTTGAGCCGAGTTAGAAAATGCTGAAAATATTTGGTGCGGCCGCAGCCGGCAGGTCGGGCAGCTCAGGAAAGGGCTGGAAAGTTCAGTCAGCAGCAAAACCTGGGCTGTAAATAGCTCGAGGTGGATTGCAAAATCCCAAGGAGAGGGGGGAAAGCATCCAAAGTGCAGCTGGGGGAGATGGGAGAGCCTGAGGATGGCAGTGATGGATGAAAAATGTCCCCGGGCACTCTGAGAGGCACCATGGGCCACCAAGCCCAAGTTCCTGGAGAGGGAGCACAGCTGGAAATGCTCTCTGGAGGTGATGGAGATAAAATCCATGCCAAGCACAAGGAGGGTCCTGTGTGCCCGGCAAAGGCAGGATTGTGGGGAGGACACAGGCTGATGCATCTGCTGCTCTCAGGTGCCACTCCTGGGGTCAGCACCCACTCCAGGAGCCCCTTCCCAACCCTGGGACCACTGCATTCATCCCAGTGGAGCCCCAAGGGTGAGCTGGGAGAGGACTCAGAGCTTGGCAGGCAGCTCATGCTTCAGATCCCATCAGGGCTGGGAGGTCTGGGGGGCACAAGAAAGGATTTACCTGCTTTAGGAAAGTACTTGGAGTGGATCTGGGAACTGAAATCATCCCCAGGCCTGGAAGAGGTGTGGGGAGGACTGCAGTGGCAAAGGCAGGACTGTGCGGAGGACAGATGCATCTGCTGCTCTCAGGTGCCACTCCTGGGGTCAGCACCCACTCCAGGAGCCCCTTCCCAACTCTGGGATGACTGGATTCATTCCAGTGGAGTCCCATGGGTGGTTGGGGTGAGCTGGGAGAGGACTCTGGGCTTGGCAGGAACTCTCACAGAGAGAGGTTCACAGCTGGGAGGTCTGGGGAGCACAAGAAAGGATTTATCTGCTCTAGGAAAGTGCTTGGAGTGGATCTGGGAACTGAAATCATCCCCAGGCCTGGAAGAGGAACCTCCTGCCCCATGACAAAGCCGCGGCCGATGGCCCTGCTGAGTCAGCAGGATGTGGCACATCCTGTGTCCTCCCCTCTCCCCGGGCACTCCGAGGCCCCCAGGGCCCGGCCCTGGCTGTGATTTCGGGAAGCACCTCCCAAACAAACCCTCGCTGGGCAAAGGACACTCGCAGAGCCACGTGCTGCCTGCAAAACACCATCCAAGGGCTTGGGACAGCTCCTGAAGGCACAGCCAAAATCCCTGGGGTGTTCTGGGGGTCACAGACACAGCACAGCTCCCAGGGCAGCCAAATCTCACTGTGGACACCATCCCATGAGCTGTCCCACTCTTTGTGGAGCATCCCAGTGCTCCTGAGATGAGACCCCTTCAACATCCTCAACATCCACCTGACAGCCAGAGCAGATCCCTCCTCACCAAGGATGCTGGACCAGGATGAGCCTCATGGGACAGCTCCCCAAAATCCCTGGGGTGTTCTGGGGGGTCACAGACACGGCACAGCTCCCAGGGCAGCCAAACCCCACTGTGGACACCATCCCCACGAGCTGTCCCATTCCCAGTGCTCCTGAGAAGGTGGGAAGTCCTCAGGATCCACCTGACAGCCAGAGCAGATCCCTCCTCACCAAGGATGCTGGACCAGGATGAGCCTCATGGGACAGCTCCCCAAAATCCCTAGGGTGTTCTGGGGATCACAGACACAGCACAGCTCCCAGGGCAGCCAAACCCCACTGTGGACACCATCCCCATGAGCTGTCCCACTCCTTTTGGAGCATCCCAATGCTCCTCAGATGGTGGCAAAGCCTCAATATCCACCTGAAAGTTATAGCAGATGCCTCCTCACCAAGGATGCTGGACCAGGATGAGCCTCACAGGTCACACTGGGCAGCCAAACCCTGCTGTGGACACCAACCCCTGAGCTGTCCCACTCCTTGTGGAGCATCCCAGTGCTCCTGAGATGGTGGGAAGTCCTCAGGATCCACCTGACAGCCAGAGCAGATCCCTCCTCATTGGTGCTGCTGGACCAGGATGAGCCTCACTGGGCAGCCACGGGGCAGGAGAGTGCTGGCACACACCCCAGTGCCCATTATCCTCACCCTGCCACTCTACAGATGCCACCAGTGCTCCCAGTTTCTGCCCAAAGGGCTCCTGGCCCTCACCCTGCCCACCCTCCATCCCCCTCCCCAGCTCCATGAGCACTGGGAGGTGACCTGGATGTTGTCACAGCCTTGAGGGACAGCCAGGTCCCCCTGTGCCCTCCTGGAGGAGGAAGGAGTCGTGGTCCTTGCCCAAACACCCTGATCCCAAGCAGTGGGAGGATGGATTTTGGGAGCCAAGCCTCTCTCCTCAAAGCTTCTCGTGCCACCACCCCGTCCCCTCAGCTGACTCCAGGGCTGTTTTCAGGACCCCACCCAGCAGCTGGTTTACACAGCTTTTCCCTTCATTTGGCTCTGATTTTCCACTCCAATCCTGCTGTTCCTGTGAGGAGAGGAGAGGGGAATGCAGCAGAGCAGGGCCTGGACAGCCCCACTGGACAACCACAGGCTGGGGGCAAAGAGAAACCACAGAACAATCTGAGGAGGATGCTCCAGAAACCAGGGCCTTGAAGGCACAGGGAGGACCTGAATGGTTTTGCTCCCCATCATCCCAACCAGTTTATAACACTGGTTAAAACACAGTTTTTACCCAGTTTTTAACACTGGAGGAAAAGCATCACCACAGGCCAAGCATGGGCTTGGGGCAAAGAGGAACCACAAAAAACCTGGAGCGAGCTCCTCCAGAAACCAGGGGGTTTTGAAGGCACAGGGAAGACCTGGGTGGTTTTGCTCCCCTTCATCCCAAACCAGTTTTTAACACTGGAGGAAAAGCATCACCACAGGCCAAGCATGGGCTGGGGGCAAAGAGAAACCACAGAAAACCTGGAGCCAGCTCCTCCAGAAACCAGGGTTTTGAAGGCACAGGGAGGACCTGAATGGTTTTGCTCCCCATCATCCCAATCAGTTTATAACACTGGTTAAAACACAGTTTTCACCCAGTTTTTAACACTGGAGGAAAAGCATCACCACAGGCCAAGCATGGGCTTGGGGCAAAGAGGAACCACAGAAAACCTGGAGCCAGCTCCTCCAGAAACCAGGGGGTTTTGAAGGCACAGGGAGGACCTGGAGAGTTCTATCTCCCCATCATCCCAAACCAGTTTTTAACACTGGAGGAAAAGCATCACCACAGGTCAAGCATGGGCTTGGGGCAAAGAGGAACCACAGAAAACCTGGAGCCAGCTCCTCCAGAAACCAGGGTTTTGAAGGCACAGGGAGGATCTGAATGGTTTTGCTCCCCATCATCCCAATCAGTTTATAACACTGGTTAAAGCACAGTTTTTACCCAGTTTTTAACACTGGTTAAAATACAGTTTTTACCCAGTTTTTAATATTGGAGGAAAAGTTTGACCACAGGTCAAGCATGGGCTTGGGGCAAAGAGGAACCACAGAACACCTGGAGCGAGCTCCTCCAGAAACCAGGGTTTTGAAGGCACAGGGTGGTTTTGCTCCCCATCATCCCATCCAGTTTTTAACACTGGTTAAAGCACAGTTTTTACTAGTTTTTAACACTGGTTAAAGCACAGTTTTTACCCAGTTTTTAACACTGGAGGAAAAGCATCACCAGCTGGAGCAGCCCCCGCTCCTTGCCGGTTCTCAGGCTCCCCCGGAGCACATGGAACCAGCAGGGAGAGAACACGAGGAGCGAGTGGTGGGGCTGAGACACCGAGGGTGAGGGGGCTGCCACAGCTGCTCCCACCCCCACAGCGCCCACTGAGCCTCAGGAGCTTCAGAAATTCCTGGGTTTCACCCCAAAGCTGGCACTGCTGCCAGGGATGTTTCACCATCAGGGACAGGGAGCACTTGGAACCAAAGGGCAGTGGTCAAAACTCTCACTGGACACCTTTCACATGAGAATAGAGCCTCACAGGGCTGCTGGAAGCACAATTGTCCTGTTGAGATGCTCTAAAATAAAAAAAATGGGATGCTACAATGCTCTACAGAGGAAGGATGGACACCCCCACAGCACCCACTGAGCCTCAGGAGCTTCAGAAGCAGCAAAGAGACAACACCTGGCCTTCACCCCAAAGCTGGCACCGCTGCCAGGGATGCTCCAGAGATGCCCCAGCAGGGACAGGGAGCACTTGGAGCCAGAGGTCAGTGGTCAGATCTCTCAGTGGACACCTTTCACACAAGGATAGAGCCCAAAAATCCTGCTGGGATGCTCTAAAAAAAATAAAAATGGGATGCTACAATGCTCTACGCAGGAATGATGGACACCCCACAGCACCCACTGAGCCTCAGGAGCTTCAGAAATTCCTGGGTTTCACCCCAAAGCTGGCACTGCTGCCAGGGATGCTTCACCATCAAGGACAGGGAGCACTTGGAGCCTGAGGTCAGTGGTCAGATCTCTCACTGGACACTTTTAACATGAGGATAGTCCTGCTGGGATGCTCTAAAAAAATAAAAATGGGATGCTACAATGCTCTACGCAGGAATGATGGACACCCCTCTGGACACTGCACGGAGGAACCCCTCAGGCACTGCCCCTCCAGCAGCTCCTTCTCCTCCCAGCACCTCCAACCTTCACTCTTCACCTCCACTGAACCCAGAGCAGCTCCGGGCGTGTCCCTGCACGCTGAGGGAAGCAGCGTGTGCACACCCACACGTGTGCATGCACACACACACATGGAAAAACACACGGGAAAACACCTGGGAACACAGGTGGGGACACCTGGGAACACACGTGGGCACGCAGGGACACAAAATGGGACGTGCCAGACCACCAAGGTGGCAAGAGGGAAGTGCTGCACCAAAACATCCCAGCCACCCTCAACCACAGGTATTTCCAAAACAGGAACAGGGCGATCTCTGCCTGCCCTCACTCCACTCCTGGGGCTCTGGGGTGCCCCACACCAGCCCAGCAAGTGGCAGAGGACTGGGCAGGCAGGAGCTGCCCACCGGTGCCCTTTGCTCCCCATGGAAAAGCTTCCTCCCGCCCCACGGCTGGACTTTGTCCCCTTCTCCTCCAGGAAAAAGCAAAGAGCTCTCAGAACTGCAAACAGAGGTTGTGAGTGTGAGGAACTGGTTCTCCAGACAGGGATGGGGACCTGCACCCTGCTCCCAGTGACCTCCTGGCCTCTCCCAGAGCCTCCCTGTGGGAAGCCAGAGCCCTGCCAGGACCACCAGGGTTGAGGCACCAGCTCAGGTGGCACCTCGGTGGCACATTCTGTCCCCTAAAGGACCCAACCACGTGCTTGTGGTGCCTCCACATCCTCCCCACCCACAGCCTCACACAGCTCACATCACCCCGAGGTGGTGGGACAGCACCTCGACTCCATCCCAATCCCAAAAAAGGAGCCCATGAGGAGGGGGGACACGCAGCAGTGAGGAAGGAGTGTCCTCTGCCCCACTCCAGCTCCTGGTGCGTGGAGAAGAGGATGGAAGAACTTCCCTTGCAGCTCATCATCTTCCCGCAGCCCCGTTTCCAAAGGCAACGCAGCTTATGCAATGAGCGCTGCCTCCCTTCCGCCCCCACCAACTTCTGGATCCGCCGGCTGCTCCGAGCCACCTCCGAGTGCCACCGACACCTCGTGTCCCCGGAGGGGTGACCCCAGAGGGCTCAGCTCTCGGCCACCTGCGCTGCCCAGCTCACCCGGCTCGATCAGCCCCGCAGGTGCCACCGAGGGGGGGTTGAAGGGTGCCCTGAGCTGCCCCGCTGCTGTCACCTCCCTCCAAGGGACACAGATCAAGTGTCCACACACCCCCCAAGAGGGTGAGGAGGGGCTGGAGGATGGAAACCACAGGCTCCGGCCTCCTGCAGCCCCAGACATGAATCTGGGGCAGGGATCTGGCGTTTGCCCAAACCTCCTCCTCCTCCTCCTTCTCCTCCATCCCTCGGACACGGTGACGGGTCAGATGCTGCCACTGCCACGACACCAAATCTCTTCTCCCTCTCTGCTCCGAGGTGGGCAAAGAAATGGGACAGAAAAACCTCCCCCTAAACCAAAAAACAACCCCCTCTCGTTCATCCATCATTCCGGCCTCTCATTTCACCAGGCCATTCCCGTGAGGACAGAGGGGAATCCGTCACAGGAAAGCCAAAACTCCCCCAATTTCGCTGCTTTTGAAGGGGAAAAACAGCCCCGGAGCGTCCAAGCGTTGCGAGAACTTCGCCACGGCCGCCGGTTCCCGGCTGGAGCCGCTGCCAGCGCGGAGCACGGGCGCTGCCAAGAGCGGCCCCTCGCACATTCCCAGCCCGGCCATGGAGCTGACGAGCTCAAGTATTTACTGAATAGATCAATAAGGGCCGGGAACGCGACGTGCACGGCTTGGGAACGAGCGGTTTGGCAAGGAGCTGGATGGACGGATAGGGGGGGAGGCTGGACAAACGGACACACGGATGGGGGGAACGGACAGCCCCGGTTGGCTGGATAAACACATTCCCAGTGCCACCAGGCCCGGTCACAGCCAAACTCCGCAGCCGGGCGTCGCGGCTACGGGAGAAGCAGCCCCGGTTATGCAAGAGGGGGAGCGTGGGGCGAGGCCGGGCTGTCACGGGCACCCCTGGGACCGCTGGGACCCCGGACCCGGTCACCCCCCGGGACACCGGGACCCTCAGTCCCGGCTCCCGCAGCGGTGCTGAGCTCCAACTTTCCCGCTTGGCTGCGGGGAAAACTTTGGATTCCAGAGGAAAATGGGATGGAGGGCGGCTGGGAGCCACGGGGAACGGGCAAAGAGGAGAAAACGGGGAGCGCCAGCGAGCGGCCCCCGCGGCTGCGGGGGGAACGGCGCGGGGGGCGCACCGTGCGCTGCGGAGGGGTGCGGGGAGGACGCGCCTCCCCAGCCCGGCCCGCAGCTCCCCGCTGCCCCCCGGTCCCTCCGGTGTCCCCACGGTGCGGTGGGGCCGGGCTGCGCCCGCTCTGCTTTGTCACGGCGGCGCCCCCCGCCCCCTCCCCGGCCCGACCGAGCCCCGCGCCCCCGACAGCAGCGGCGGCGCCTCCCCCTCCCCGCCGGTATCGCCCCCCGACTCACCTTCGAGGGCGCGGGCGGCGGGCGCGGCCAGCAGGGCCAGGAGGCTCCCGGCGAGGGCCAGCAGCGGCCCCATGCCGGCGGCTCGGCGGCGGCGGCGGCGGCAGCGGCTCCTCACGCCGTGCTGCCCGTGGGGCGGCGCGTCCCGGGCCCGCGCACCGACATCCGCGGGGGGCGGGCGGGGGCGGGCCGGCGGCCGGGCCGGGCCGGGCCGGGCCGGGGGGCGGGCGGACCCTCCGGGCTGGGCGGCGGCGGTGGCGGCGGTGGCGGCGGGGCCGGGGGGCGGCGGCGGGGGATGGGGATGGGGGGGCGGGGGGGTCTGCGCGCGCCGCCGCCGCGGCGGAGGGAGGGACGGACGGTGATTTTGGGGAGGGGGGGGAGATGGAGAGCGCGCCGCCGCCCGCCTGACGTCACCGGGCTCGAGCCGCCGCCGCCGCGGACGGGAACGGGGAGGGGGGGGGGGGGGACACGCGCGTGGCGTTGGGGGGGGGTCCTACGCGCATGCGCGTGCGGGGCCGGGGCTGCGCCCCCCGGTGGGTGTGGGTAGGGAGAGGGTCCGGTGTCGGTGCCGGTACTGATCTCGGTACGGTCCGGCCAGGGCTCCGGTGTCGGTACCGGTATTGGTACCGGTATGGCCCGGCCAGTCCAGTGCCGGCACCAGTATCGGTATCGGTCTCGGTATGGTCCGGCCAGGGGTCCGGTGTCGGTACCGGTATCGGTATCGGTATGGTCCGGCCAGGGTTCCGGTGTCGGTGTCAATAATGTACAGGCAGAGGTGCGGTGCCGGTGTCGGTATCGGTGTCAGTATGGTACCGGCAGGGGTCCGGTACCGGTGCCGATGTCGGTATCGGTATCAGTATGGTACGAGCAGGGCACCGGGGCCGGGGCCGGTGTGATACAGGTACAGGTGCAGGTACAGGTACAGGTACAGGTACAGCCCTGCGGGTCCCATCACACGCGGTACCGGCCCACGATGACGCTCCAGTGCCCGGCCCGGTCCTGCTGTGGTGACCCCCAGGTGCGGGGGAGGCCCAGCTCACCTCTACCGGCACACGGTACCGGCTGCGGGTCAGAAACGGCCGGGACAGCAGGACCCTCATCATCCTCAGGGGCAGCGGGACCCTCTCAGGGCTGCGGGACCTTCGCTGTCCCGGGCCCTTCCCCATCCCCGAAGGCATCAGGAGCATCGCCGTTCTCCCAGGACAGCAACACCATCAGCACCCCCAAGGGCTTTGGGACCCTCCCTGTCCCCACCAAGGCAGGGGGTCCCTCATCACTCCCCAGGGCAGCAGGACCCTCGCTATGTCTGAGGACAGTGGGACCCTCACTGTCCCCCCAAGGCAGGAGGTCCCCTGTCACCCCTCAGGGCACGGGACCCTTGCCATGTCCAGGGGTAGTGAGACCCTCACTGTCCCCCCAAGGCAGGGGTGACCCCTCAGGGCAGCAGGACCCTCGCTATGTCTGAGGGCAGTGGGACCCTCACTGTGCCCCCAAGACAGGGGGTCCCCTGTCACCCCTTGCCATGTCCGAGGGCAGTGGAACTCTCCCTGTCCCCCCAAGGCAGGGGGTCCCTCATCATCCTCCAGAGGGCACAGGACCCTCGGCATGTCCGAGGGCAGTGGGACCCTCACTGTCCCCTCATCACCCCCAGAGCTGTCACCCCCCAGGACCCTCGCTGTCCCCCCAAATCAGAGCGTCCCCTGTCACCTCCCAGGGCAGTGGGACCCTCACTGTCCCCCCAAGGTAGAGGTGACCCCCCAGGGCACAGGACCCTCACTCTCCCACGAAAGCAGGGGGTCCCTCATCACCCCCAGAGCTGTCACCCCCCAGGACCCTCGCTGTCCCCCCAGCCGTCCCTATGGGGGTTACAGGAGCAGGGTTCAGGATCGGGGGTCCAGAACAGCAGAGCCCCATCATGGGGGTCCCGCCATCACTCACCCAACTCCGGCTTTGACTGAGAGCCGTGACGTCAGAGCCAGAGCCGTGACGTCATCCACTGGTCACTCCGCTGCCTGCCAGGGCCCGGGGCCGAGGTGGGAGATGGGCAGCGTTGCCGGCGCCGTCATCAGGCACCGTGCGACCCCTCCGCGTGATGTCATATGTTTTTTTAATTATGTCACACGCCTGCTCCGCCCCACCCCGCTCAGGCAGCTGCGGGGGGAGAGGGTGATTCAGGCTGCTGCGGCGCCAGATGTTCGGGAGAAGGTCCAGATGTTCCCGGAACGCCGCCCTTGCAGAAGTGCCGGGGTGGCAAAAAGCGCAACGTAACCCGGTGGGCTGGAGGGGTTTGGGGGCCGGTTCTGTACCCCTCATTCCCCCAGAGCCCCCAAACGTCGCGGAAGACCCGGGGAGCGGGTGCGATTCTGATTCCTCCCACAGCCCCCTCCCCACTCGAGACCGTCATGGACGGGGCCTGGGGAGGCCGGGAAGCCCCTTCCCAGTCCCGAACGAGTTTCCACTCTCCCGGGATGTCCCGGTACGCAGTGGACAAGCCGCGCTCACGGAGCCCTCGGGCGCGTTTGATGTTCGGAATGGCAGCACGGAAAGTTCACTGGCGCCACGGCGGGAGGAGCCGGGGGGAACGTAGGGACCCCGCAGCCCCGCCCCAGCCCCGGTCCCGCATCCCCAGCCCTGGTCCCGCGTCCCCAGCCCCGGTCCCGCATCCCCAGTCCCGTTCCCGCATCCCTACCCTCAGTCCCGCATCCCCAGCCCCTGTCCCGCATCCCCAGTCCCGGTACCGCATAGCCACCCCGGGGACTGCATCCCCAGTCCCGGTACAGCATCCCCAGCCCCGGTACCACATACCCAGTCCCGGGACCGCATCCCCAGCCCCGGTCCCGCATCCCCAGCCCCGGTACCCCATCTCCACCCCCGGTCCCGCATCTCAGCCCCGGCAGCACCGGCCCCGCCGCCCTCGTTGGCCCCGGTGGCACCGCGGTGCGGCAGCGCCCCCTAGCGGCCCCGAGGCGGCCGTGCCCGGTGCCGCCCCCGCCGCTCCGGTGGGCGCGGGGGTCGGAGCGGCCGAAGGAGCGCCCCGGGACGGGCCGGGTGCCCCCGTGAAGCACCAAATCCCCCCAAAGCAACGAGCACCCCTTTGCAGTGCCCCCGCTCCCGTGTCCGGTTCGGTACCGGAGGGCGCAGCAGAGGCGAGCACAGCCCGGGATCAGCCACGGGCACGGATCCCAGGACGGGGACCGGGGTTCAAACCGTGCGGGGAAGGTGCAGCCCGGGATCAACGGCCCGATGCGCACGGGAACAGCGGGGACAAGGAACCGGGGCTGCCCCGGTTCGAGAGCACCCGCGGCAATGGACGAGGGGCACCCACGGGGGTGGGCGGGGGGCTTGGGAGGGCGGAAAAGAAAGACCCGATTAGAGGAGGAGCAGGGTCAGGAGTGGGTGTCACAGATGGGACGGGGGGACACGCGTGGGTGCGAGCAGTGGGAGTGTGGGGGCTGCACGGGGGTCACGAGTGGGATTTGGGGTAAGAGCGCGGTCATGGTGGGGACAGGAACGGGGAGATACGGGGCAAGAGTGGGGTCACGAGCGGGTGGGGGCTGATATGGGACGGACGCGGAGCCGGTGGGTGTCGCAACCCCTCGGTGGCGACGTCTGAGGATCCCAGGTCCTGCCGAGACTGGTCCCGGTCCCGGTGCCCTCCCATCCCTCCGCTCACGCGTCTCCTCCCTCTTCCTGCGCTCGGCGCTTCCCGGCGGAGCGGGGACCGGCCGCGCCCGCCGCCGCTATGGAGTGAACGAGAGGCCGCGGGGACCGGCCGGACCGGCCGCCCCCCGCCCGCGGCTGCTCTCGCCAGGTAACGGCGGACGGGACCGGGGGCTCTGCCGCTGCTTGGCACCTCCCGGCCCGGAACTCGTGCAGGGGCACCGAGCTGGGAGCCGGGGGGGGGAGGGGGTATCCCAGGGGCGGGGGCTGCCGGGGGCTGGGGGGGCTGTCCAGGGACACCTCCCTGCTCCGGGGGTGGGCAGTGCGACGTGTGACAGGCTGAGGGGGAGGTCCCCTTTATCAGCTCCTCACTGGGGTGTTTGGGGATGGGATGGGGAGGGGGCTCTGGCACCGGTGGCACCGAGGCTGTATCGGCCACCGAGGTGGAAACGCAGCCCCCCAGCTCGACCCAAAGTCCGGAGCACCCACCGAGGATGGCACCCAGATCTGTTGGCATCCAGCTGTGCTGGCACCCAGATCTGTTGGCACCCCGGTCTCCTGGCTGAGCACTGTTTTGGGACGGGGCGTGCATGGGGCAAAGGAAGACCCCTTCTTTCCCCTGTCCCACCGGTGGACGTCGACAGCGAGTTCCTGGGACGGGAGCGGCACCAAATCCAGGCCGAGCTCCCCGAGCTGTGAGTCATCCTGGGCTGGGTCGGCTGGGAAGGCCCTGCTCCTTTTCCTACGAACCAGAGGAAATTTCATGCCCTGAGTGGTCAGCCCCCCCACCACGTGGGTGTCCTTCTCGTGGCACTGTCACCAGTGTCCCACCGTGTCCTGTGTTCTGGCCTCAGCTGGCAGCAGTGGTGTCCTCAGCACCTTGGGGAAACTGAGGCACGCTGAGGGGCAGAAATGTTCTTCGCGTTCTTCCCGGCGAGGGCAGAGTCAGAGAGATGTCCGGGTGTTCACAGCATTTGGAAAACCTCGGAATATCTGTCAGGAATCTGCGAGCAGGATAGGGAGCGTGCTCTGAGGTGCCACCGCAGGGTGAGGAGGGTGCAGAGGGCTGGGAGATCGCAGAGCCAGGCTGGGACATCGCAGAGGGGACATGGCCAGGTGTGGGATCCATCCCCGTGCCCCCGACACAGCCCGCCCGAGGGTGGGGGGCTGAGGTTGGCTGCCAGCAAGGGCTGGTGGTTAATGAGTAACATCCGTGGGATGTACGGCAGCACCTCGGCACCGGGAAGGGGACGGGGACTGTGCGGCAGTTCCAGCTTGGGAACAAGGTTTCCTGTTGCAGTGACAGCACAAAGCTCGTACTGAGACTGTGGGGGTCCCTGAGCCCCCTCTCCGTGCCTGGGCTCCTCCCGAGCCACCTTCTCGCCCAGCCTCACGGGTAGGCAAAGCCCTTCGGGTGGAGGAGGAAGCGAAAGTGGCTGCGTGGAGGGGGTTTGGGGATGGGGAGAGGGTGGGAGGTGGCTTCTCCCCGTCCCCAGGTGCCGTGTCCTGCCCCATGTCGAGCAGGTTTCCCGGGCTACAACACAGCTGGGACCTCGGCTTCCCTTGGAGGAGGGTCCCCATGGGATGTTGCCCCCAGGAGGGAAGTGGGAAAAGCAGAAGGAGACGAAGAGGAAAACCTGGAAATTGGGATTGGAAGGATTCAGGGCATGGCTGGGCTGAAGGAGCTGCTGTGGCTGATGCCAGGAGGGGACAAGGCAGATCCCCCGCCTCGAGCTCCTCCTGGGCTGTGGGAGGAGGAGGGAGCAGAGCAGCTTCTCCGGCAGGCTCCCAGCAGATCCAGGCATGCCTGGCTTAAGGCTTACGCTCCAGGTTGGCGCTTCCAGCCAGCAGCTGCCTCCCAGGGCTGAGCAGAAATACAGGTTTAATGGGGAAGGAGCATGGGGATTAACCTCGAGGGTGGCAAAAGGAGAGGCTGTTTTTCCCCCTCCTGCCAAGAATCCCACTGGGACTGTGGGGGAAAGCGCAGCAGCATTCCCAGAATTGCTGTGGGCGCTTCCCACCGGGCATTGACCCCTGGGAGTCACCTGATGCTCTGCAGTGAACCCTCGGGATCTGTTTACTCGGGGCAGCGTGGAGTCGAAAGCAAAAGCATTTCTGGAAGGCGTCAACCTCCAGCCACCATGACCGGTCCCTTCCTGGGGTGGCACCGTGAGGGCCGGCGACCCCCGGGCTGCTCCCGCCGCGGGGCTCGGGGCAGGCCGCAGGCGTTTGTTTGCTCCGGCCGCGACGTTGCCCAGTGACGCCGGCTTCCTTCCCCTCGCAGGCTTCTCGGAGTCTCTCAGCTCCACCTCCGCCCTGCGCCGTCGGCGGCTCCGCGCGGCCCAGGCCCGTGGGGAACAAACGCGCTGCCCGCGGGGGACTCGAGTCGTGGCCGCGGCTCCGCGCTCGCCCCTTCGCCTGAGGGCACGGCGGGCCCGGCCCACGCCGCCCGGGGGTCCCGCCGCTGCCCGGCCCCTTGGCTGGGCTGTGAGACGCCGCCGGCGCTGCGGGATCCGCCGCGGGATCGGGCCTTGGCCCCGGGCGGGGCCGGCGGAACCGGCAGCGAGGTGTGTGTGTGTGCCTGGAGACCCCCCTGGCCCGGCGGGCCCGCGGGGCTGCGGCGGGGCCTGAGGGGGCGAGCGGGGCGGGAGGAAGGGCGGGAGCTGCCGGGAAGAGGCGCGGGCAGTGCTGAGGGGACGGGCTGGGAGTGTTGGGGTTCCGACGCCCACCTTGGGGTGCGGTGGGGCCGTGAGCCTCCAGCCCGGGCATTCCAGGTGGAATTCCCATCTAGCGCCTCATTCCAGTTCTGTTCTTGCTTTTCCTGATCTCTGGAGCCTACCAAGTGTGAGGGCCTCCAGCTCGGGGATTCCAGGTGGAATTCCCTACGTAATGCCACATTCCAGGTAGAATTCCCAATCTAGTGTCTCATTCCAGGTGGAATTCCCAATCTAGTGCCTCATTCCAGTTCTGTTCTTGCTTTTCCTGATCTCTGGAGCCTACCCAGTGTGAGGGCCTCCAGCTCGGGCATTCCAGGTGGAATTCCCTATGTAATGCCTCATTCCAGGTGGAATTCCCAATCTAGTGCCTCATTCCAAGTGGAATTCCCAATCTAACACCTCTTTCTAGTTTTGTTCTTGCATTTTCCTGGTCACTGCACCCCACCAAGTGTGAGGGCCTCCAGCCCGGGCATTGCCAGATGGAATTCCCAATCTAGCACCTCATTCCAGGTGGAATTCCCAATGTAATGCCTCATTTCAGTTCTGTTCTTATTTTTCCTGATCTCTGGAGCCCACCAAGTGTGAGGGCCTCCAACTCAGCCATTCCAGGTGGAATTCCCTCATTCCAGTTCTGTTCTTGCTTTTCCTGATCTCTGCAGCCCACCGAGTGTGAGGGGCTCTCCTTGTGGGAGACACCTGAGGAAATTTTGGGGGACAGCCAAGCCACCTCACTGGGGTCACCCCAGTGGAACAGCCTCACCAGGTTTGGGGTAATTCACACTTCTCCAACTCCCCAGGAGTTCCACACTCTTCCAGCTCTCCCATGCCAAGTCCAGCAGCACTTGCCCATCCCTTTGAAAATCCTTGTGGCAAAAGGAGCTGGGAATCCCCAGAGATTCAGGTAACTGAGGCACAAGTGGGCTGCCAGCCCGCCCAGGATTGCCCAAGAAGCTGATCCTGGATCAACCTTCCCACTCCTCCTCCTTCTCCTCCTCCCCAGCAGCCGCAGCCCAGTAGAGCAGCAGGTTCAGACGTGGAGGGACAAGCAGCAGCTCTTGCACCCTCCCTGAGGGGCTCTTGGCCCTCAAGGGCTGGCTGGGGGCTGCTCAAGTGGTCTCCATCCCCTCTCCTGTCTGCAGGTGAGTGTTCCAAGATGTCCCTGTGGAACCTCGTGTCCCACATGCCACCAGAGGAGTTCAGCAGCCTCTCCACGGAGTTTCCCCGGAGCCTGCGCTGCCTCCTGGCCGAGTGGCTGGAGAACCAACCCTGGTGAGTCCCCCTGGACCCTTCCTCCTTGGAACAGCACAAACTTGGGGGTCACACAGGTGCAGGTGTGGGATCCATGCCCATTCTCCCAACTTTTCCCCTCTCCAGGGAGTTCATCAATGGCTCGGATGCCTTCTGCACCAGCATGGCCAGCAGGATGCTCTCAGACATGCTGGACAAACTCCGCAGCGCTGCCAGCAGCGACGGGCAGCAGTGCCAGATCCTGCAGCAAGTCAGCAACATCGAGGTGTGCAGGGACCCTGGGGCTGGGTCACGCTGGGATTGCAGCCAGCTCCCAGGAAAACTTGATTATTTCGTGCTGGAAGGGCTCAATGCCTAAAGATGGTCCCTGTGTGACAAAATATTCCAGGCTTGTGAGCAATGAACAGACTCAGCAATGGGGTTTTGGGGTGTTCCACAGGACAGAGGGGTTTTTTTGCTGTCCCAGGTTCTGCAGCCCAGTGGCCCACAGGGAGCTGCCACATCTTCCCTGAAATGGTCCCGTGGGGACCCCCCTGAGCCCCTCAGCCCCCCGTTGTTGGCACCTGGGGGCCGTCTCTGCAGATGTTCCCCATTTTCTGCTCGTGTGTTTGATTTCTCCTTCCTCCAAGCTGTGTGGGTCTGCATTTCCTCCTGCCGTGAGCTCTGGGTTTCATTTTTGAGGCTCTTTCTCTTATCAAGGCTGTTGGAATTGCTCTATCCCTTTCACAGCCCTGTGATTTATCTCCTCTGGCCAGTGGAGCTCAGAGCACCACAGCTGAGCAGGGCTCACTCCCGGAGCCCCATTCTGGTTGAAAATTCTGCTTTTTTTGGTAACAGACCTTTTTAATATTCAACATTTGGGAAGGGATCCGCTTTAGTCACAACTTCTGGGGAACAGGGTGACTTTTCAAAACAAGACTTTGTTGCTTTGTTGCTTTTTGCTGTAGGAAACAAGCAGATGTTTCAGCTTAGGGATTTTTTATTATTTAAAATGCTGACGCAGAGCAGCCCTCCTGTGTTCCCTCCTCCCTCCATCCCTCATCCCAGAACACCAAATCCTCACTCCTCCATGCCCAGCCAGGTTGTTCCCTGCTCTTGGTGCTGCTGTGACCAGGTGACCCCCAGGATGGGCAACCACAGGGCTGGGGGTTGCAGGTGGGAGCCAAACTTGGGCTTCTCATCCCCTGAATTCCAAATTTTCCCTTGAAAAGCCCACGGGGCTACCAGTGCTGCATCCAGACCCCCACACTGGAGCTCCCACCGGCACAGGAACCCACCAAGCACGTCATCAACCATTCCCCCATCGTGTTTCTGCTGCTGTTTTGGGAAGTTGCTAATTTGGGAAATGCGTGAAGGCCGGAGGAGCTGGCACTGGGACACGGGAGGCAGAGCCAGCAGGGGAATTCCTCTCCCTGGTTTTTTTCTCAGTGGAAAGCATTGATCCACCCAGGGCAGCTGGGAGAGTCTCCCCCAGGTGTCAGGCTGGAGGCTGGAGGAAATGCTCACAGGAATGGAGAATTCCTTTCAGTTTGGATTTTTTTTTCTCTCTATTTGGAGTTGATTCTTCTACTTTTTATACAAAAAAAAAAAGGAGTTGGAGCTGATGATCCTGACGCTCCCTCCAACTCCAGATACCCATGATTCTATGCACCATTTAAAGTGGTTTTAAAGCTGGAAATCACCTCTGTGGTTGTTACAGAACCCCTGAATTACCTTGTCCAGGTGTTGTGGGTAGGGTGGGAGGGGGCAAGGAGCAGGGTGTCCCCTCTGACACCCCCAATGTGTGTCCCCCTCCCCAGAACACCTTCCGCCGAGACCCTCTGCGGCTGGTGGCCGTCGTGAGAGCCGTCCTGGATGGCGAGAAGGCAGCCGTGCTCAAACGGGTGGGTGCCCCCTGCCCCTCTCCCGGGCACCCCGAGGTGCAGGACCGACCACAACCCGCCCTGACCCCTCTCTGCTCCGCCCCAGGACCATCACCTGCCTCTCAGCTTCCACCGGCGGCAGGAGGAGCTGAAGTTCAGCCTGGGGCTGCAGCGGCTGCAGCACCGAGTCCGGGAGATCCAAGCGCTCCAGGAGGAGGGGCCGGGGCGGGACGGGGCTGTGCAGGGCCCCATGGCTCCCAGGGATCTGCCCACCCTCATCCTGGAGGCTGTGAAAGAGCTGGAGGCGGCCAAACAGCAGGTCCTGAAGAGGATCCAGATTTGGAAGAGACAACAGCAGCTGGCAGGGAATGGGGCCATCTTTGAGGAGAATCTGGCACCACTGCAGAAGAGGTGAGGGGGCACAGGGCAAGGCTGGGGGATCCTGAGCAACCTGCTTGGGATGGGGTGCTGAGGGTCCCTCTTTCCCCAGGTGTGAGAACCTGGTGGAGGTTTACTTCCAGCTGCAGCAGCAGGTGATGGCAGCAAGCACAGAGCTGGGGCCTGAGCTGCTGCCCCGGCTCCTGGAGCGCTTCAACGAGGTGTTGTCCAGCCTGGTCAAGAGGTAACAGCTGGGGGCTGTGGTGACCATGGGTTGAGGTGGATCTGCAAGGGCTGGTGGCTGTGCCAAGTGCCACGGTGTCCCTTTGTCCCTCAGCTCCTTCCTGGTGGAGAAGCAGCCCCCACAGGTGTTGAAGACCCAGACCAAGTTCCAGGCGAGCGTCCGGTTCCTGCTGGGCCCGCGGCTGCTGAAGGCAGCACCCAAGCCCTACATGGTGAGGGCTGACATGGTGACAGAGAAGCAGGCACGAGAGCTGGAGCTCAGCAACTACAGCAACACCCTCAGGTGAGCAGTGGGTGTGAGGCCAGGGGGGTTTCCTCAGCACCATTCCCTCCCTGACCCCCTTCTCTGCCCAGTGAGAGCACGGGGGAGATCTTGCACAACACAGTGGCACTGGAGACCAACCCCACCAGCGGGAACTGCTGTGCCAACTTCAAAAACGTGGTAAGTGCCACCAGCTAGGGGCTGGGCTGGGGGCTCCATTGGGTTTTTGGGGGTCCCAAGGCTAGGGATGCTCAGCTCTCCCTCCCCAGCTGCTGAAGAAGATCAAGCGCTGTGAGAGGAAAGGCTCCGAGTCGGTGACGGAGGAGAAATGCGCCGTCCTCTTCAGCACCAACGTCACCTTGACCCCCAGCAACATCTCCATCCACCTCCAGGTACCATGGGATGGGGCTGGATGTGCTGAGCCTTCCCTTGTGGGACACTGGGACAATTCCAGGGCAGCCACCACGCCCAGCTCAGGACCGCTCTGTGCCCCCAGGTCCTGTCTCTGCCCATTGTGGTCATTGTCCATGGCAACCAGGACAACAATGCCAAAGCCACCGTGCTGTGGGACAACGCCTTCTCTGACATTGTGAGTGCCACGAGCTGCAGGGAACGAGCTGGAACCTGGGGCTGACTGGGCTTTGCACTCCCACCAGTGCAGGTGGGAGCAGGAGCCCAGGGGTGGGACATGGTGGACATCCTGTCCTGATGTCCCCCTGCCCGGCCACAGGACAGGGTGCCCTTTGTGGTGGCCGAGCGTGTGCCCTGGGACAAGATGTGTGACACCCTGAACCTGAAGTTCATGGCAGAGGTGCAGACCACCAAGGGGCTCCTCAAGGAGCACTACTTCTTCCTGGCCCAGAAGATCTTCAATGACCACAGTGCCAGCCCTGAGGACTTCCAGAGCCGCCACGTCTCCTGGGCCCAGTTCAACAAGGTGACTGGGAGGAATGGCCAGGGTGAGCAGGGGCCAGCGTGACCATGGGGAGCCTCATGGCCTCTCTCTGCCTCAGGAGATCCTCCCTGGCCGGGGATTCACCTTCTGGCAGTGGTTTGATGGAGTCCTGGACCTCACCAAGAGATGCCTCAAAAGTTACTGGTCAGACAGGTGGGTGCCCCAGGGCTGGGTTTTGGGGGGTACTGATCCCACCCCACTGCCATGGATGGTCCTGATCCCCGTTCTCCACCTGTCCAGACTCATCATGGGCTTCATCAGCAAGCAGTATGTGTGCAAGCTGCTGAGCATGCAGCCAGATGGGACCTTCCTGCTCCGCTTCAGCGACTCCGAGATCGGGGGCGTCACCATCGCTTACGTCATGCGGGGCAAGGACGGTGAGACGGGGTCAGGTGCAGTGCAGGGGAGGGGTCCTCACTGGAGGGGGCGTGGGCAGTTCCAGGAACCAGCACTGGAATGCAGTGACGTGTCTCCCCTCCTTCAGGCTCCAGCCAGGTGGAAAACATCCAGCCCTTCTCTGCCAAGGATCTGTCAATCCGCTCCCTGGGCGACCGCATCCGGGACCTGGGGCAGCTCCGGAACCTGTACCCCAACATCCCCAAGGACCAGGCCTTTGGGAGCCACTACAACAGTGAGTGAGGAGGGCCTGGATGGACCCTGGGCTGCCCCTCTGCACCCCAGCAATGCTGTGAGAGGGGGTTATGGACCAGGCCTTTGGGAGCCACTACAACAGTGAGTGGGGAGCACCTGGATGGGCCCTGGACTGCCTGTCTGCAATGCTGTGAGGGGAGTTGTGGACCAGGTGTACAACAGTGAGTGGGGAGCACCTGGATGGGCCCTGGGCTTCCCCTCTGTACCCCCTCTGCAATGCTGTGAGGGGGTTATGGACCAGGTGTACAACAGTGAGTGGGAAGCACCTGGATGGGTCCTGGCCTGCCCCTCTGCACCCCAGCAATGCTGCAGGTGGGGTTATGGACCAGGTGTACAACAGTGAGTGGGGAGCACCTGGATGGGTCCTGGGTTCCCCCTCTGCACCCCCTCTGCAATGCTGTAAGGGGAGTTATGGACCAGGCCTTTGGGAGTCCCTACAACAGTGAGTAGTGAGGGCCTGGATGGGCCCTGGGCTGCAGGGGCCCATCCTCTCACCTCCTTCTGAGAATGAAAATTCATTCTAAACTTCAAAATCCCCATCAGCCTAAAAATAGATTTCTACTCCCTTACCTTCTTCCCCATTGCACTGGTCGTATCATGATCTATCCAACAATTTGCAACATGATATATGGCCTCAGACCCCTACATTATGAAATTTTTCACTACCTGCTATTCTTCATTGAAGATCTTCTGGGCAAGGAACAAGTAGTGCTCCTTGAGGAGCCCTCTGCACCTCTGCCATGAACTTCAGGTTCAGGGTGTCACACCCACTCTGCACCCCAGCAATGCTGTCAGGGGGGTTTGGTGGGGTGGCCCCAGGGTTTGCAGGGACAACTGGGGCTGGCAGAGATGGTTGGTGGGGTGGTGGTTCATGGATGTTTCTCCTCCCTGAGCAGAAGAGCAGACAGGCAAGGACGGCCGGGGCTACGTCTCCACTGCCATCAAGATGACTGTGGAGAGTGAAAGGTGGGTGTGAGGCCATATCTGTGCTGGAGGTGTCTGCACATGGGCCCTGGCCAACCTGAGCATCCCCCTGGGCAGGGAAATCCCTAAATGGGGAAATCAGAGCTGTGCTGGTGAACAAAGAGCCCCTTGTGGGCCCTCAAGCTGTGCTGGGGCACATTTGTGCACCTCCCACCCTCCCCTTGAGCACCCACTGGCACATGTCCCCTTTCAGAGCCCCCCTCAAGTTCCCACTGGCACATGTCCCCCTTCAGACCCCCCCTGAGATCCCACTGGCACATGTCCCCCTTCAGAGCCCCCCTGAGCACCCAGTGGTACATGTACCCCTTCAGAGACTCCCTGAGCACCCAGTGACACATGTCCCCCTTCAGAACCCCCCCTGAGCACCCAGTGGTACATGTACCCCTTCAGAGCCCCCCTGAGCACCCAGTGGTACATGTGGAGCCCGGACCTGGCAGTGCTGATGTGCTCCATGTGTTTTTTCAGGGACCAGCACCCTCCAAGCACCATGGGGGCCCCTCCCGGGACCCCCCAGGCACAGATGTTCAACCAGCCCATGATGCAGCACGAGCTGCACCCTGAGAATCTGCAGCCGATGCTGGCCTCCATGTGGTGAGTGCCCTGCTGTGGGGCGTGGGGTGGGGGCTGTGGCAGTGCCCCCCCCCTCAATCTGAACCTCTGTGTGTGTGCACTGCAGCCCCTCCACTCCATTCTGCCCCCAGCCCGTGCCCCCGGGCTACCCCACGGTTGAGAGCAGCATCATGATGGTGCCTGACAGGCTGACCCCTCCCTTCCACAGGTAGGAGCAGGGCAGGGTGGGGGGCATGGTGGACACCCCTCCACCCACCCCCAGCAGGGTTCAGGGGTGTTCCCCCCTCTCTGAGTGCTCCTGTCCCCACAGCCCGTCACAGATGCTCTCGTCTCCCTCGCTGTCCCACTGCCAGGACCCTGCCTTCGGGACCCCTGGGTAAGAACTGGCACACAGGTGGAAGGGGGGCACCATGCCCTGCACCCCTTTACCCCTTCCCCACCTAATCCCAGGCTGGCTCAGGAGGAGCCCCCCACAAACCAAGCAGTGCCCCCCAATGCCTCGGGGCTGGTGAGTGCCCTGGGGGACCCCATTCTTTGCCACCCCAGACCCTTCATGCCCAACCAGTTCCTGCCCGGGGAGGTCCCGCAGCTGCTGCCCGCGGGTCCCTCCGCGGAACCGCAGGACGAGGAGATGCCCGAGCTGTCCGAGTTCCAGCTCGTGGAGGAAGCGTCGCTGCCCAGCCCTCCGCGGTGGTAAGCACGGGGAGGGGGCAGCAGGGAGAAGCCCCTCCCAGTCCCCACCCGGTCACCCTGCTGCTTGTGTCCCCAGGATGTCACCCGGCATGGATCAGCCATCAGCCCCAGAGTGGAAGCAGTTCCTGGAGATGCCCCAGTTGCCCCCCTTTGCCCCCCTCCAGCAGCACAGCGGGTACCCCGATTCCACCCTGTCCTCCTGGGGGCTGGGGGATGCACGGTGGGATGATAGCATCCGGCCAGGACACGCCTGAGGGGGCTCCTGGTGATGGGGAGGGGGACATCGGACTGCGACCCCCCCCGCCTCCACTCCCTCCCAGCCTTGCCTCAGAGGTTCACGGACTTGCTACGACTCCCGCAAGAGTGGAAACTCCAGCTGGGAAAGGCGGGCCTGGGGGGGATTTGGGGTAACCCCCGTCGTCCCCCCCCAACCTCCGTGCATTGCATCCGCCGCCGGGGGTCCGCGGGTGAGGGGGTGCGGGTTTAGGGGGGCCCCGTCCTGCGTGGGGGGCACCGGCAGCAGCCGCACGCGGTGCCCCCAGCCCACGCCCGCCGGGATGAGTCACCGCGGGGGCGGGAGGCGGCAGCGCGAACGGCGCCGGGGCGGAGGTGCCAGCCCGGTGCCCCCGGCGGAGAGGGGGGGGACACACACACACCGGGACCCCCATGGAAGGGGGGGGGGACACGACCCTCCCCGCACCCCCGCAGTCAGCGCTTGCTTTGGGGTTTTGAGCTGTTCGTCACTCCCCCTCCCCTCCAGGCTGGAGCAAGGGGGTAGGAAGATAAGCCATAAAATAAAGTTTTATTCCAAAATAACAAAATAAATAATCTACTGTACACGGTACAAAGGAAGAGAGTCGCTAATGCTCTAAAAAGACACCACACAGTCCTAACGGGGGGGTGGCAGTGGGAACCCCGGGGCTGGGCACGGTTTGTAGGGATGGGGCGGGGGGATAAGGAGGGGTTTTGGGGTGGGGTCGGGGGGGGGAACAGCACCTCCCCAGTGCCCATCAAACGCCGCCTGCATCGTGCTGGGAGGGGGTGACACCCCCCCCGGCACGTGTGACACCCCCCGGCACAGGGACCATGCTGGAAGCACACGCAGGTATCGGGGTGCGGGGGGGGTTCGTGCGGGGGTGTGCGTGTGGGGGGGGGGGTTATTTACAGCCGATGCGGTGCTGGGGAGGGGTCGCAGGGTTTGGGGGGGAGCACAGTGAGCTGGCACGTGCTGCGGGGAGGGGGCTGGCGGCTGGTGCGTGGGCGCTGCGGGTGCGGGTGGTGGTGGTGGGGAGAGGGGGGGGGACCGTGTGCCCGGCGTGGGCGGCAGCGCTGACGTGGGAGAGCGCACAGTGCGACGCGTCTGTCCCCGCGTGGTGGCAGAGCCCCAGGTGGGGCGGGGGGGGACGGGAACGGTCAGCACGGGGCTGTACAGGGGGGGCTCCAGTCCATCGAGGGCTCCCCAGCCCTGGGGGGGCGGCGGGGGAGCGGAGCCGGGCGGGATGAGGGTATTGCTGCTGCGGGGAGATCGCATCCCGCCGCGGCTGAGGTAACCAGAGCGTCGGTGTGGGACGGGAGGGGGCCGGGGAGGGGGGTTGTGGATGAGACCCCCCCTCCCTTCCCCAAGCTCCCCGGGGCCCGGAGCGCCGCCGCACCCGTCCCCCAGCACGTTATTGCTTCGTTAATGGTGGCGGGGGGGCTACAGGGGCCTCACTGCCTGCTGGTCTCCTGCTCCACCTTGATGGTGCCCCGAGGGGGGTCTGGGGCGGCCGGAGGACCCCGTTCCGCCAGCCCGTCCTCGAACTCTGCGGGGAGAACACGGGAGATGGAGTCAGGCCACGATCCTACAGCAGAAGGCAGCGGTGCCCTCCTGACCCCTGCCCGCGGCAAAGCCCCCCCGGCCCCTCGGGGGGCTCACCTGGTCCCGGGGGCTTCCCCGGCAGGCAGGGGCTGAGCCGCCCCACGCGGTCGTGAGAGACCAAGCGGGCCAGGCGCAGCCCCTCGTCCATCAGCGTCTGCTGGAGGATGTGGCGGCTCCAGAGCCCGTGCGGAGCGAGGCCGAGGGGCACGTCCGGGGCCGCACCGGGCGGAGGGGTCAGCCGGGGACAAGCCCCCGCCGCTGCCGAGAGAGGGGCGACAATCAGCGCGAGGAGAGGGGGCCGCGCACCACCAGAGAAAGGGAGAGACCCCCCCTACTCACCCTGCAAATGGCCATCGAGGCTCTCCCCGGAGATGCTGCCCGTGTCCTCCTCCAGGCTGGCTCGGTACCCGGCCCCGGGCGGCTCCAGCCCCACCGGCAGCGCCAGGAGCTCAGGGCGGCTCTGCTCTCCTGCCTGCCAGGAGAACACAGGTGAGCAGAGATCCCCTGCACTACCCACCTCACAACACCCACGGCCCTCACCCCAAGCTGGCATGGGCAGCCCTGGGCACGTTGCACCGTCACACCCACGCTCACAGGTGTGCACACCTGCACACGCTGCTCCCCCCTGCACCTGCACCCACCTCCTGCTTCAGTCGCTTGGCCACGACGGCGCCGCTGTCCTCGGGATGGGCCCTGGGGGTGGAAAGGGGCTGTGTCAGGCGTGGGGGTGGCCACAGCAAGGCTGTGAGCAGAGCCACCAGGCAGGTGGGGTTCTGGCACGGATGGAATTGGGGATGGAAAAAAAGAGGGAAGCAGCTGGAGAGCAAAGGGAAAAGGCAGCCCTGGCACGGTGGGCAGGGGACTTTAGGGATGGAGGCAAGAGATAGGGCATCCCCAGCGGCATCCCTTTGCTGCCTGGCATCCCTTCCCACGCCTGGCATCCCCGTCATTCCCATCCTCCCCACGTCCCACGCTCCGAGGTCAGGCAGAAACCACCCACGCTGGCAAAGGGGAACTGGGGGCCACAGAGTCCTGGCCCCATCCAGAAGCGCTGGGGACAATGGGGTGACAACCAGACCCCCCCTAGGCCTACAAGGGTGGGGTTCTGGGCTCACCTGGCGACCTTGAGCGAGGACAGGTAGGTGCTCTCCCGTGCCACCTGTCGTGACAGCGAGAAGAGCTCGACGCGCCGCAGCAGCAGCGAGTTGTCCCGCAGGCAGAACTGGGCGGCCGCCTCATTGATGATGAGCTGGGGGCAGAAACGATGCGTGAGTGGGGACAGGGACACGGCAGCACCCACGGGACAGCAGCGCCCACACAACCCTCGGCTAAAGCAGCGCCAGCTCCATCCTGGCGTGGGAGGAGAGCTCAAATCCCACCCGCTCACCACACCCCCGGAGCCACCCCAGTGCCTGTCCCAAGCCGGCACATCGCACAACTCCGAGCAGGGAGCTCGCTCACCTCGTGCAGGGTGAGCTGCTTGCCCTCGCGGCGCCGGGCCTCGCCGCGGCCGTAGATCGCGCTGTGCCGCCGGATCTCCTCCTCCTTCTGCCGGTCACCGTCCTCCAGCTGGAAGATGTGCCCCACAGATTTGGCCAGCTTCTTGTTGAGCTTCATCAGCGCCCTCAGCTCGGCCTCGCCACCTCGAGGGCAGCTCTGCAGCAGCCTCTCCACGCTCTCCACCACCGTCCGTGCCAACTCCGGCTCCAGCTCCGTGCCCACCGCCTGCTCCCCGCTGCTCCCGCCCGGGGAGAAGGGGGGACCCCCGGGCTCCTCATCCCCACCACCCTCCGACTCGGGGGTGCTCCTTCCTGGCCACGGTGGAGCCGCTGACGGTGACAGCTTCTCCCCTGGCTCCGTGGGGCTGCGGGCTGGGGGCGTCCCGGCGCTGCCACCCCCTTTGCCTGCTGCCTCTCCGGGGCTGGCGTGCCCGTTGCTGAGTGCCTTGCGCCCACCGGCCTCTGAGAGCTTGAAGAGTGGGATGCTGCTGACCGGGACGGCCGAGACGGGCTGGCTGAAGAGCCCCGGGTTGGAGGCCCATTCCCGCAGGGCCTTCTGGAGGCGGCGGACGTGGAGGGGCTTGGTGGCCATGCCCACCAGTGCCATGATCTCCAGGAACTCCTCCTCGCCCGCCTCGCAGAGCTGCTGCACGTCGTCCCCCCCTTGCTGGATGAAGGTCTCGTAGTAGCCCAGCAGGTTGGCACGTTGCAGGACCCGGTAGAGCTGCAGCTCCCCCAGCGTGCGGGGCAGGGCCATGACGAGCCTGTGGTGGTGGACAGAGGACAGACGGACTCACCACCGGGATGGACAGACACGCGGGAGAAAGCTCTCCCCACCCTAAGGCCTGGGGGTGCAGGACAGAGGGAGCATTCCTGTGTATGGGTGTTCCAGTGTCCCTAAACCCCACGGGGCGCCCAGTCCCACCCATGTGCTCCAAACTGGGACGGTCCCTGCAGCAACAGCCCCTGGACGTGGCACAGACACGAGTGGGATCACCCTTATCTCACCCCTACCCTGGACTGTGCCCAGCCTGTGCCCACCCCAGCCAGCAGCCCCTCCATGCCAGCTCCTCACACACAGGACACACATCTGGGGGCTTCCCCCAGCCCCAGCCCCCCATGCCAGTGCCGCTCCCACCACGGCCAACATCACCTAGGCCCCCTGCCCTGCCCGTGCCCTGCTCCCCTGTGGTCCCCTGGCTCCCACCAGGGCCGCCCTTCCCTGGTGACCCCGCCCCGCTCGGTGCCCCCATCCCCACCCCGGTCCCACCAGAGCCGTCCTCCCGCAGCATCCCCGCACCTGCCCGGTGCCCTGCGGTGCCCCGAGCCCACCCTGTGCCCGATCCTCCTCCTCTCCTCCCAGCCCCACCGGGGTCACCCCCTCCCCGTGCTCTCCGCTCTGCCCGGTGACCCCCACTGTCCCATCCCCCCGCCCCTCTGTGCTCCCATCGCTGCCACCCCCCCACGACCCCCCCCGACCCCTCCCGGTACCCTCCGGTGCCGCGGTGCCCCCGGTGGGTGCCATCCTCTCCCCGTGCATCCCGGACCCGCCCGGAGCGCCGTGGCCACCACCCCTCGTTCCCCCCGCCCTGCCCGGTGTCTCCTCTCCGTTCCGTCCCCCTCTGGTCCCCCCAGTCCCACCGGGACTCCCGCCCTGCCCGGTGCCCCCCGGTGCCCCATCCCCTCCCCGCCGTCCCCCCCGTTCGCTCACCGCCGCCTGGAACCGCCTCCGTCCGCTCCGCCCGCCCCGCCGGGCGGCCGGGGAGGGGCGGGGGGGCTCCGGGGCCGGCTCTAACCGGGGGGTCCGGGGGGTGCCGGGGCTCGGGGGGTCCCGCGGCCGGGCCGGGCGCGCTCCCTCCGCCGCGCCGCGCCGCTCTGCGCGCCGCCCACACGGGCGGGACCGTGAAATAGCAGCGGCCCCGGCTGCGCCGCGCGTGGGAGGCCCCGGGGGCGGATCCCGCGGCTGCCGCCCCCGCCGAGCGCGGGGAAGGGGGGGCAGCGGCGGGGGCGGCAGCACCGGGCCCCCTTCTTCCCTCTCCCCGTTACCGGAGCAGCGGGAGCGGCGCCCCGCACGGCAGCACCGGGGGTCCCGCAGCCCCGGCAGGGAGCGGGCAGGACACGCGTGGCACGGGGGGGTCCGTGAGAGAGGCAGATGCCCCCGAAGGGGACGCGGTGCTCGGTGTTGGCGTGGACGCCCTGAATCCCCGCTCGCAGCATCGCCGGTTTCGGTGACAACGGGAGCAGGCGCGGGGATGCTCCGGGTACCGGCACCGCTGTGCCGGCAGTGTCCCCCGGTGCCGGAGCCCTTAACGGAGGGCTGGCACTCGGTGTCACCGGCACGCACACGCTGCCACCGATGGGCTCCGGGGGGAGCAGCGACAACGGGACCGGACGGAGAATTCTCGGGTGGGCTGGGGGGATGCTGGAGCCCCCGGCCCGCAGCACCGGGGTCTCTCCCGCGGGAGGGAGCACGGGGGGGATGTCACGGCCCGCACCCCGGTCCGGCCCTGCGTGGCTCGGTGCTATTTATACCGCGGCCGGCGCCTGGCGTGGGGCCAGAGCCGCCCCCGCGCGATCCTGCCCGGGCTGGGGGGGCCGTGCCGGTGGCCGGGGCACATCCCCGGAGCTACCGGGGGAGCAGCCGGGGCATCCCGCAAGGGCACGGTGCCCATAGCGGGGTCCTGCCCCAACCCTCCCGGTTCACCTCCCTCCCCACCGCCCCCCTATCACGCCCCCCCCCTCCATTTTTCCCTTTTCCACGAGCAAGCGTCCGGCGCGGCGGGGCCGTTCCCAGCCCCGGCGCTGCCCCCGGCTGACGCACATCCTCCGCCCACGGCCCCGCCGCTTCCCGGCTCCGCCGCCCACGGCCCGCGGAGGGGGAGCGGGGGGGCCGCCCGAGCCCGCTCCCCGCTGCCCGCCCACGGGCGGCCGCCGCCCCACGGTGGAGGGAGGGGACGGACCCGCGCGGAGAGCGGCACCCCCTGCCCGGGGCTGGGGGACGGGCGGTGCAGGCAGAGCGGCGAACCGGAGACCCCGGGCCGGTCCGTGGGATGTGGGTCACCGGTGACCGCCGTGCCACGCCCGCGCTGGCAGAGCCCCGTGCGGGCCGTGGGGTCGCCGCGCTGGTGGGGTCGGTGGGACCCGATCCCGGTGGGACCGGCAGGACCCGGGACCGCGGGTTTGGCTGCCGGGGGTGGGGAGGGGAGCGAGGGGCAGGATCTCCGCGCCCCCCACGCGTGACCCATTCACACAAACAACGCGAGGCCGCGCCCTGATAGGCGGAGGCGGTTGTCAATCACATGGGCTTTAAAATAAGATGGGGCGTGGCCTGTGGTGCCTGCGTTATGATTGGTTGAGGGGCGTGTCTATCAGAGCCGTTACCACGGAGGGGCGTGGCTGTTGAGTGAGTGGCGGGCATGTTGGTCACCGTGGCAACCGAGGGCGGGAACATTGCTGCTTCCTGCAGGCGCACTGCTGATAGGCTATAAATACTGTCAATCAAGTGGCAGAAGAAGAGGGGCGGGAGCGAGATCGGAGCTGAACTTTGATAAGTTAAATCAGCTGTCAATCGACGATAAAACCCGGCGAGCGCCTTTCCTATTGGCTGTGGGCGCTCCTCGGCGGCCGGGCCGAGCAGGCGGCGGAAGCGGAAGCGGCCGGCGCAGCCGCGGCGGGAGGGATGAAACCGGCTCCGGGGCGGCGGCGGCGGCTCCCGGTACTGCCTGTGCTGCTGCTGCTGTTCCTGCCTTTCCTGCTCCTGAGAGCTGCAGGTGAGCGGGGACCGGGGGGGATCATGGTCGGGAGCGGGGCGGCGGCAGCCCCCGGGGCAGCATGACGGGACAACGGGAGCGGCCCGGTGCCCGCTGAGCGACCCCCTGCGCCCTCAGAGAACCCTCTGAGCGCCTCCACGCTGAGGGGGTCGGTGTGGCCCGGTGAGACCGGGATTTCCCGTCCCGCTGTGCTGATCCCCCGGTACGATCCGGCCTTCGGTGCCGTTCGGGAGCTGCTTCACCTCTGGGGCCGGAGGCACCGTCGGGTTTGGGTCGCTGAGGTCGGATTTTGGAGCTAGGAGTCGAGCCAGGCGGGGTTATCCCGTAAAAGAACCAAAGGGCGAATTCCAAGGAAAACAGCGGAAAAACCGTGGGGGATGTGGGAAAGTGGAGCATCCCCGGGCAGGGGAAGGGGTGGATGGGTGAAGCAGGGCCTGAACCCCTCCCTGTGTCCTCCCCAGGCTCCAAGGATGCCGTTATCCCACTCCAGGAGGGACACAACTCCTGGTATGAGAAATCCCAGCGCTTCTGCTACACCAACACGCGCGCCCCACGATGGAACGACGTCTGGACCAGGACACAGGTGATAGCAGGAGGAGGCAGCAGGTCCTCCCTGCTCCAGCCCCTCCATCCCTGCATCCATCATCCATCCCTCCATCTATCCCTCCATTCATCCATCATCCATCCCTCCATCTATCCATCCATCCATCCATCCATCCATCCATCCATCCATCCATCCATCCTTCCATCCCTGCATCCATCCAGGGATAGTGACTCCACCACCTCTCCAGGCAGAACATTCCAGAATTTATCATTCTTTCCATAAAAAACTTTTTCCTGATATCCAACCTGAATTTCCCTTTGCACAGATTGAGGCTGGGTGCTCTGGGTCTGTCAGTTCCTGGAGAAAGAGCCCAGCCCCACCTGAGCACAGGCACTTTTCAAGGAGTTGTAGAGAGCGATGAGGTCATCTCTGAACATAAATCTCTGGGGCAGAACCAGCTTCTAAGATAGGAATCCCTGGGGCAGAACCAGCTTCAGGAACATGAATTCTTGGGGCAGAACCAGCTCCTGAGGCTGGACCAGCTTCAGGAACATGAATCACTGGGGCAGAACCACCTCCCAGGACAGAACCAGCTCCTGGGGCAGAAATCCCCGGGGCAGAACCAGCTCCTAAGACAGGAATTCTTGGGACAGAACCAGCTCCTGGGGCAGGAACCATGGAGCAGGACCAGTTCCTGAGGCTGGACCACCTTCAGGAACACAAACCCCTGGGGCAGAACCGGGTCCTGAAGCTGGACCAGCTCTTGGTTCACAAATCTCTGGGGCAGAACCAGCTCCTAAGACTGAAATCCCTGGGGCAGTACCAATTCCCAGGACAGAACCAGCTTCAGGAACGTGAATTCCTGGAGCAAAACCAGCTCCTGAGGCTGGGCCAGCTCCTGGGGCAGGAACCCTGGGGCAGAACCAGCTCCTGAGGCTGGGCCAGCTTCAGGAACATGAATCCTTGGGACAGACCAAGCTCCCAGGACAGAACCAGCTCCTGGGGCAGAAATCCCTGGGGCAGAACCAGCTCCTGAGGCTGGACCAGCTTCAGGAACATGAATCCCTGGAGCAGAACCAGCTCCTGGGGCAGCAGCCCTGGGGCAGGACCAGCTCCTAAGACACGAATTCCTGGGAGAGACCAAGCTCCCAGGACAGAACCAGTTCCTGAGCCTGGACCAGCTTCAGGAACATGAATTCCTGGGACAGAACCAGCTTCTGGGGCAGCAATCCAGTCTCATTTCTCCAGGCTGAACCCCCCATAACCCCCTCTCTCCCCCAGATCCATGTCACCAGCAGCCGCATGATCCGCGTCACCCAGGTGGACAGCGAGGAGGAGCTGGAGAAGTTCAGCCTGTGGAACGTGGTCTTCTCCTTCCTGAGGGGCAAACTCAATGACACCAGCATCGATGTGGATCTCTACAGCAACAAAACCTGCCTCAAGGTCGAGCTGCTGGAGCATGGCACCAACTACACCGTCGTCCTCTTGCGACGTACGTCCCCTCTGTTAGAAATGAGGAGCTTGATTAGGCCAATGTTCCAGCAGCAATCAGTTTAATAATTAATATGGTATTAGAAATGAGGAGCTTGATTAGGCCAATATTCCAGCAGCAATCAATTTATTAATTAATATGGTAAAATATGTGCAATACACCCTGGGTACAGTGGGAGAAGTTTTCCCTCCAACTGCACACCCATAGTTGAGGGTTACAGGTATTTATGGGGGTACTCATCAGCTTTCTCAGCAGTTTCTATTCCAAATTTTTACTCATCAGCAGTTTCTATTCCAAATTTTTCATCACAATTCCATACACTATTGTGATTTAGTTTTTCTCAAGATGTATCCCAAAAGGAGTATCCCAGGTGGTGGTGGTTTGGTTTCTGAAAGAAAGACAAATCCCATCTGGTGAGGTCCAGTTTGTTATAAATGAGAAGCTTGATTAGGCCAATATTCCAGCAGCAATCAATTTATTAATTAATATGGTAAAGTATGAGCAATACACACTGGGTACAGGTGGTGAAGTTTTCCCTCCAACTGCACACCCATAGTTGAGGATTACAGGTATTTATGGGGGTACTCATCAGCTTTCTCAGCAGTTTCTATTCCCAATTTTTACTTCACAATTCCATACACTATTGTGATTTAGTTTTTCTCAAGATGTATCCCAAAAGGAGTATCCCCAGATGGTGGTGGTCCAGTTTCCAAAAGAAGAAGGACAAATCCCATCTGGGGAAGTCCAGCTCCCCAGATGTGGGTCCTCTTTTAATTACAAGGACTATAAATCTCATAACAGTGGTGTTCAGCTTCCCGTGGTCAAAATTATAAATCCTTGAGTTGATGTTCATCTTCCTTTCTCAAGCTGCTTTTCTCTGGTTTTTTAAGGCCTGAGATAAGCATATTTCCTTTATATATATTCCAAAGCTATAGTTTCAAGGATACAATCAATATTCTAAAATGATACTTCAAAAGGTTATTATTGCAGAACTCTATTAGGATTAACTACAAGCAAAGAGCAACATCCTTAGCACTTTAATTCCAATGCTCCTAAATCAACCAAGGTTAATTGCAAACAATTGATGATCCACAGACCAAATTGATGATCAGGAAGGGATTTTGGTGTGCAGAAGGAATTTGGGGCACTTGGGGGTCCATCCCTGTCTCCTGTCACCCTGTGGTAGGTTGGAGTTTCCCACCGTGCCCATCTCCATTGGGATTAATTTTTTTTTTCCAGGTTTTGATCCTAAGCTGTTCCTTGTTTCCTTCTTGGGCCTGCTGTTATTTTTTTGTGGGGACACTCTAAGCAGGTGAGATCTCTCCTTTCTCTGGTGGCTCCTGGGTGAGGGTGCACAGATATCCATAAAGCACCTGCTGTGATTGATTCCCTGTGTGATCATTGCAGGAGCCAAATCTTTTACTACTCAGCTGGGATCAGTGTTGGCTTGTTGGCCTCTCTGCTTGTCCTTGTCTACATGATGTCCAAAGTCATGCCCAAGGTAGGTGTCACATTTTGAGGGGGTCACAGACCTCATAACCCTTTCCATACCTGTACTGGGATGGACTGGGTTTGGTACTCAGCACCTGGGGGAGGTATCCACAACCTACCTGTGCTCCCCCCAGAAAAGCCCTGTGTACTTCCTGCTGGTTGGAGGTTGGTCCTTTTCCCTGTACCTGCTTCAGCTGATCTTCAAGAACCTGCGGGAGATCTGCAAGTCCTACTGGCAGTACCTGTTAGGTAAGTGGGAGCTCTGAGATTCACCTGTTCACCAGGTGAACATCTCCTAGAGGAACCAGGTGAACATCTCCTAATGGAACT
Source organism: Setophaga petechia (assembly GCA_024362935.1). Lineage (NCBI taxonomy): Eukaryota > Metazoa > Chordata > Aves > Passeriformes > Parulidae > Setophaga > Setophaga petechia. Next base: position 2,065,804 of record JANCRA010000073.1, read on the forward strand.
ATGGAGCAAAGCTGAGCCTCCCTTTCCCTGCTGGTGCTGTCAGGTTCCTCCTCATCCTCACAGAGCCCCCAATTTCTGCCCCATCCCTGTGCTCCCCCACAGGTTACCTGTTCTTTGTGGGCCTCCTGAGCTTCGCCGTGTGCTACAGGTACGGCCCCTTGGAGAACGAGCGCAGCATCAACCTCCTGTCCTGGGCCCTGCAGCTCCTGGGGCTGCTGCTCATCTACTCAGGCATCCAGATCCACCCCATCGCCCTGGGCCTGGTGCTGGTGGCTGTCTGCACCAAGAACCTGGATTACCCCTTGCAGTGGGCATTTGCTGCATACAGGTGAGGAGTTGGGAGCTTGGGATGCCCCAGGGATTCGTGTTCCTAAAGCTGGTACAGCCTCAGGAGCTGGTTCTACCCCAGGGATTCCTGTCTTGGGAGCTGGTTCTGTCCCAGAAATTTGTGTACCAGGAGCTGGGAGCTTGGGATGCCCCAGGGATTTGTGTTCCTGAAGGTGGTCCAGCCTCAGGAGCTGGTTCTGCCCCAGGGTTCCTGCCCCAGGAACTGGTTCTGTCCCAGGGATTTGTGTACCAGGAGCTGGTCCAGCCTTGAGAGCTGGTTTTATCCTCGGGTTTCTGCCCCAGGAGCTGATCCTGCCCTGAGAGCTCAGTCTGCCTCAGGAATTCATCTCAGGAGCTGTTTCTGCCCCAGAGCTTTGTGTACCAGGAGCTGGCCCTGCCCAGGGATTCTTGCCCTGGGAGATGATCCTGCCTCAGCTGCTGGTCTTGCCTTCGAGTTCCTGCTCCAGGAATCCTGCCCTGGGAGGGTGGACTTGCCCCAGGGGTTCTGACCTGAGAGTTCCTGCCCTGGAATCCTGTCCCAGGGGTTCTGTCCTGGGGTTCTGTCCCAGAGGTTTTGACCTGGGAGTTCCTGCCTTGAGAATTTCTGACCCAGGGGTTCTGTCCTGAAGATTCCTGCCCCAGGGTTTCTGACCTGAGAATTCTGCCCCAGGTTTTCTGACCCAGGGGTTCTGACTTGGGAGTTTCTGACCCAGGGGTTCTGACCTAAGATTTCCAGCCCCAGGGTTCCTGTCCCAAGGGTTCTGTCCTGAGACTTCCTGTCCTGGGGTCCTGCCCTGGAAGTTGCTGGCCCAGGGGTTCTGTCCTGAGAATTCCTGTCCCAGAGGTTCTGTCCTGAGAGTTTCTGTCCCAGGGGTCCTGCCCTGGGGTCCTGCCCCAGGAGCTGCTCCCACCCCACCCAGGCAGGCATTAACTGCTGTTTCCCCCCTGGCAGGAGGGTGCAGAGTTCCAAGCTGGGCCCAACTCCCCCTCGGCTGCTGACAGAGGAGGAATTTCAGCTCCAGGGCGAGGTGGAGACCCGAAAGGCCCTGGCAGAGCTGAGGAGCTTCTGCAAGAGCCCCGAATTCTCTGCCTGGACCACGGTGTCCCGCATCCAGTCCCCTAAAAGGTGACATCCCCTGACAGTGAGATTGGGGTGGCCACCCTGTGTCACTCTGGGCTGTCACCTCTGTCCTGAGAGACACAGATCTGTGGTGTGTGGGGGGAAAGGATGGATAACACCAGGAAAGGGGAAAGGATGGATAACACCAGGAATGGAAAGGGGGAAAGGATGGATAACACCAGGAAAGGGGGAAAGGATGGATAACACCAGGGGATGGAAAGGGGGGAAAGGATGGATAACACTGGGAAAGGATGGATAACACTAGGGATGGAAAGGGGAAAAGGATGGAAATTACCAGGGGTGGAAAGGGGGAAAGGATGGATAACACCAGGGGTGGAAAGAGGGAAAGGATGGAAAACACCAAGGGTGGAAAGGATGGATAACACCAGGAAAGGGGGAAAGGATTGATAACACCACGGGGTGGAAAATGGGAAAGGATGGATAACACCAGGGTGGAAAGGATGGATAACACCAGGATGGAAAATGGGAAAGGATGGATAACACCAGGAAAGGGGTGGAAAGAGGGAAAGGATTGATAACACCAGGGGTGGAAAGGATGGATAACACCAGGATGGAAAATGGGAAAGGATGGATAACACCAGGGGTGGAAAGGATGGATAACACCGGGGGGGAAAAAGGGGGAAAGGATGGATAACACCAAGAAAGGGGGAAAGGATTGATAACACCAGGGGTGGAAAATGAGAAAGGATGGATAACACCAGGAAAGGGGGAAAGGATGGATAACACCAGGGGTGGAAAGGGGGAAAGGATGGAAAACACCAGGATGGAAAATGGGAAAGGATGGATAACACCAGGGGTGGAAAGGATGGATAACACCAGGGGTGGAAAGGGGGGAAAGGATGGATAACACCAGGGGATGGAAAGAGGCTCTGGACACACCTGCCCAACGTGCTGCTCCATGGTTTCTCCCAGGTTTGCTGACTTTGTGGGTGGTGCTTCCCACGTCACCCCCAACGAGGTGTCAGCCCACGAGAGGGAGTTTGGCCTGGAAAGTCTCTCCATTGATGAGGAGCTCTTCGAGGAGGATGACGATGATGATGATGATGAAGAGGAGGAAAACATCAGTGACTCCTCTGGTGGGAATCACAAGAGTGAATCCCTGTTCCACAACCATGTGGATGTCCAGTGAGGTCAGCTGCACTGACCTGGCCAAGGAGCAGAATTTGGGCTGCTCCAGGCCTGGTGGGGATGGTTCTTGTGGGGTTGGACCCTGTGGGGTTGGTCCTTGTGGGGTTGGACCCTGTGGGGTTGGTCCTTTTGGGGCTGGTTCTTGTGGAGTTGGTCCTTGTGGGGTTGGTTCTTTTGGGGATGGTTTTTGTGGGGTTGGACCCCGTGGGGTTGGACCCCGTGGGGTTGGTCCTTGTGGGGTTGGTCCTTGTGGGGTTGGTTCTTGTGGGGTTGGACCCCGTGGGGATGGTTCTTGTGGGGTTGGACCCCATGGGGATGGTTCTTGTGGGGATGGTCCTTGTGGGGTTGGTTCTTTTGGGGATGGTCCTTGTGGGGTTGGACCCTGTGGGGTTGGTTCTTGTGGGGTTGGATCCTTTGGGGTTGGTTCTTTTGGGGATGGTCCTTGTAGGGTTGGACCCTGTGGGGATGGTTCTTGTGGGGTTGGACCCCATGGGGATTGTTCTTTTGGGGATTGTTCTTGTGGGGTTGGACCCTCTGGGGTTGGTTTTTTTGGGGATGGTCCTTGTGGGGTTGGTCCTTGTGGGGTTGGTCCTTGTGGGGTTGATTCTTTTGGGGATGGTTCTTGTGGGGTTGGACCCCATGGGGATTGTTCTTTTGGGGATGGTTCTTGTGGGGTTGGACCCCATGGGAGTGGTCCTTGTGGGGATCTAGACCCCCTCTGACAGGGACAAAAGGGGTCTGACCTCCCTGCAGCTCCTGCCTGAGGTGTGAACGCTGCTCTCAGCACAGCTCTGGGTGTTGGGACCGGGGTGGGACACACAGGAAGCCCCCCCAGGTTGGGAAATCACCAAGATGCAGCCTGGACCCAGCCCAGCATTTGCAGTGGGTGTTTGTGAGCCCCCAGGGTGGCACCCCCAGGGCAGGGACCCCCTCCCAAACCTGGGTGCTCATCTGGCTCCATCCCCCAGTGCCACAGCTGCAGGCAGGAGCCCCTTTCCCCTCTCTGGGGTGGGGATGGACCTTCCCCTCCATCTCCTCTGCAGGTACCTGAGGGTGGCACACACGAGAGGAACTTTGGACCTGTCCTGTTGGTACCTGCGTGCTCAGCACCTGCCTGGAGCCGTGGTGAGGAGTGTCCTGCTCCTCCTCCTCCTGGTTCAGAGGTGTCAGAGGGCTCCAGCTGGTCGGGCCACACCTCTCTGCCTTGGCTTCAGTCCCGTGTGGACACCAAAACCTCCTCCATGGAGCTGTGGAGCCTCAGGGTCTGCTGGCTGCCCCTGGGTGTGGTGTTGGGGTAGGAGGTGTTCTCAGCCCCCTCTCCTCATCCATGCCAGAGCTGAGGATGAGTGTGGATGTGCTTCCTCCCTGCCTCCCTGCCCTTCTCCTGTTACTCCTCTCCCAAACGGGTGTGGGCAGGGACTGAGGGTGACCCCACTGATGTTCCAGAGCTCTGGGGAGCTCTGCCAAAGCCCAAAGCTGGAGGGGACACCCCAGTCTATGCAACTTCCTAAGCAATAATGCTGCCCTCACCTGCTCACAGTGTCTCAGCTCCAGCCCCTACCTCACCTGGAGTTTTTGCCATTAGTTTGTCCCACTCCCAGGTCTGTCCCTGTCCCAGGTGTGCTTCCCCAGCCCTTGCTGTGCTTTCCTCCCCGTTCAGGTGTGAGCAGACTCTGTTACTTCATCCCCCCCTGCTTCAGCGTGGTGGATGACTGATTATATTTTTAATAAAGATGTATTTTTTAGGTCCTGAGCCTCATTTGTTCGTCCTGCTGTGACCTGTGGGAGGTCATTCTGCTGGGCATGGTGTGTGGGGTCACAACAACCCCTGGGTGACACATTCCCTGGTGGGGACCAGGTGTCCTCCTTGGGGCCAGGTGTCCTTGGAGCAGCCCTGAGCATTCCCGGTTCTCCAGCCCCAGCTGCTCCTGCTTCTCCAGCCCTGTACCTTGCCCCTGTTTCCCTCAGCCCAGCAGAGGAAGCTCCCTTTGTTTGCTCAGCTCCAGGACTTTCCCTGCTTGTTCCTGCTCTGAGCTGCCGGGTGGGGAAGGTCGAGCCGGGTCCGCGGGCAGGAGCTGCAGCCGGTGACTCTCCTGAGGCTCATCCCCACTTGTTGCTCCTTCATCGTGCCTCGGTTTCCCCAGCTGGGAGCTCTGGGGGAGGGCCCTGCGGTCTCCCCCTCCCCTCCGTGGGCCGGACGGGGCCAGCACCGGGCGCTGGGCTGGGCTGAGCCCCGCCGGTTCCGGGGCAGCCCCAGCTGAAGCCACTCCAGCAGCTCCTGCTCTGCGACCGGGAGGTGAGTTGGGGACCCAGAGAGCAGCTGAAGCGCCCAAACCCCCCAATCCTCAGCTGGATGGGGGTAGCCTGACCCCCACCACCCCCATCCCATGGGACGTGGGGACCTGGTGGCATTGGGAGCCCCGGGGTGAGCCCAGCCCTGGAGATTGGGGGGGCTCTTTGGTCCTTACCCTGCTGACTTTGGGGTCTCACCCAGCTCAGACCCCTGGAGGGTTCAGCCATCTCTAGAAGGTGCTGGGACCACCTCCATCACCCTTTTTTTACCCCGTCTTTCCCCACCTTCTCCTCATTTGTGAACTTTCCCCGGGGCACCTGGGTCCTATTCTTGGGGCAGGGATTATTAATTCAGCCTCCACTTCCTCTCTCCTTCCTGGCAGGAGGAAACCGGGGTGGGAAGGGGAGCCCAAGCCCACCGAGAGGTGACCCCCAGGAGCTGCTTCTCCACATCTCTCACATGTCTGTGACAGCACAGTCACGTTCCTGGGGTGACCTTCACCCCCAGTTTACAGCTGGGGCGCAGGGCTGTAAACCCAGCCCCGCTTATCGGTGTCCCGGGGAAAGTTCACGAGCGAGGGATGGAGGGCACCGGGGAGAAGCAGCTCCCGGGGGTCACCTCTTGGTGGGCTTGGGCTCCTCTCCCCGCCCCGGCTTCCCCCTGCCAGGAAGGAGGGAGGAAGTGGAGGCTGAATTAATAATCCCTGTCCCAAGAATAGGACGCAGGTGGCCGCATTTCCTGCCCGGGTCCTGCTTCCCCCCAGCATCCGGCTGCCCCCAGCCCCACCACGGGCTCCTGGGCACCAGGACACCCCACCAGGTGCCCCCCGTGCCTTTTGTGGGTATGGGGCTGCCTTGTCCCCCATCCCCAGGGTTGAGGGGAGCAGCCAAGATCCCGCAGACTGCTGAGGAGCTTGCGGGGTGTTTTGGGGAAGGGGCTGCGTGTCTGTGGGTGCAGACCCTCCATCCCCCGTGCTGTGTCCCAGCTGCCCCGGAGCCCACCACGGGCACCAGGACACCCCCACCAGGTGCCCCCCGTGCCTTTTGTGGGTATGGGGCTGCCTTGTCCCCCATCCCCAGGGTTTGGGGGAGCAGCCAAGATCCCACAGACTGCTGAGGATCTGGTGGGGCATTTTGGGGAAGGGGCTGCATGTTTGTGGGTGGAGACCCCCATCCCCTGTGCTGTGTCCCAGCTGCCCCGGAGCCCACCAGGGCACCAGGACACCCCAGCAAGGTGTCCCCCGTGCCTTTTGAGGGTGTGTGGCTGCCTTGTCCCCCATCCCCAGGGTCGGGGGGAGCAGCCAAGATCCCGCAGACCGCTGAGGAGCTTGTGGGGTGTTTTGGGGAAGGGGCTGCGTGTTTGTGGATGCAGACCCTTCATACCCCGTGCTGTGTCCCAGCTTCTCCCAGCCCCACCAGGTGCCCCCCATGCCTTTTGCGGGTGTGGGAGTGCCTTGTCCCCCATCCCCACGGTTTGGGGGAGCAGCCAAGATCCCGGAGGCTGCTAAGGAGCTTGCGGGGTGTTTTGGGGAAGGGGCTGCGTGTCTGTGGGTGGAGACCCCCCATGCCCTGTGCTGTGTCCCAGCTGCCCCGGAGCCCACCAGGACACCCCACCAGGTGCCCCCCGTGCCTTTTGTGGGTGTGGGGGTGCCTTGTCCCCCATCCCCAAGGTTGGGGAGAGCAGCCAAGATCCCGCAGACCACTGAAGAGCTGGCGCGGCATTTTGGGGAAGGGGCTGCGTGTTTGTGGGTGCAGACCCTCCATCCCTCGTGCTGTGTCCCAGCTGCCCCGGAGCCCACCAGGACACCCCCACCAGGTGCCCCCCATGCCTTTTGTGGGTGTGTGGCTGCCTTGTCCCCCATCCCCAAGGTTGGGGAGAGCAGCCAAGATCCCGCAGACCACTGAAGAGCTGGCGCGGCATTTTGGGGAAGGGGCTGCGTGTTTGTGGGTGCAGACCCTCCATCCCTCGTGCTGTGTCCCAGCTGCCCCGGAGCCCACCAGGACACCCCCACCAGGTGCCCCCCATGCCTTTTGTGGGTGTGTGGCTGCCTTGTCCCCCATCCCCATGGTTGAGGGGAGCAGCCAAGATCCCGCAGACCGCTGAGGAGCTGGCGGGGCATTTTGGGGAAGGGGCTGCGTGTTTGTGGATGCAGACCCCCCATGCCCTGTGCTGTGTCCCAGCTGCCCCGGAGCTGCCCGGCCATGGAAGGCTCCTCCTCGCTGCTGGACGCCGAGGCTGTGGCGGATCTGGTGCTGCTGGACCCGCTGACCGAGGAGTCGCTGGTCCAGACGCTGCGGGAGCGATTCCGGCGACGCGAAATCTACGTGGGCACCGGGACCGGGGGGGACGGGGGCTGCTGGGGTGGGAGGGGGATATGGGGTATGGAGTGTGGAGTATCCGGTGTGGGGTATGGGATGGGGATTGGGAGATGAGGAATGGGATATGGGGTATGGGATGGGAATGGAATATAGGATGGGGAATGGGATATGGTATATGGGGTGTGGGATGAGGAATGGGGTATGGGGTATGGGATGGGGATTGGCAGATGGGATGGGGAATGGGATATGGGGTATGGGATGGGAATGGAATATAGGATGGGGAATGGGATATGGTATATGGGGTGTGGGATGAGGAATGGGGTATGGGGTATGGGATGGGGATTGGCAGATGGGATGGGGAATGGGATATGGGGTATGGGATGGGAATGGAATATAGGATGGGGAATGGGATATGGTATATGGGGTATGGGATGAGGAATGGGGTATGGGATATGGGATATGGGATGGGGAATGGGATATGGGGAATGGGATATGGGATGGGGATTGGCAGGGCTGCAGGGTCTGGGATGGGGAATGGGCACTGGGGTATGGGATATGGGATGGAGATTGGGATATGGGATGGGGAACGGGATAGGGAATATGGGGAATGGGATGGGGATTGGCAGGGCTGCAGGGTCTGGGATGGGGAATGAGATATGAGATATGAGATATAGGGTATGGGATGAGGAATGGGATATGGAATGGGTATTGGAAGGGTTGCAGGGTATGGAATGGGGTATGGGATATGGGATGGAGATTGGGAGGGCTGCAGGGTCTGGGATGGGGATTGGGATATGGGGTCTGAGATGGGGATTTGCAGGGCTGCAAGGTTTGGAGTATGGGATATGGGGTATGGGATATGGGATGGAGATTGGGAGGGCTGCAGGGTCTGGGATGGGGATTGGGATATGGGGTCTAAGATGGGGATTGCCAGGGGTGCAGGGTCTGGGGTGGAGAATGGGATGTGTGTATGAGATGGGAGGAAGATGCGGGGTCTGAGATGGGGATTGGGATATGGAGTATGGGATGGGAAGGGGATATAGGGTCTGAGATGGGGATTGATAGGGCTGCAGGGTCTGGGGTGGGGAATGGGATATGGGGTATGGGATGGGAAGGGGATATAGGGTCTGAGATGGGGATTGGAATATGGGATAGGGGATATGGGATATGAGGTATGGGATGGGAAGAGGATATGGGGTTTGGGATGGGGATTGACAGGGCTGCAGGGTCTGGGGTGGGGAATGGGATATGAGATATGGGATGGGAAGAGGATATGGGGTCTGGGATGAGGAGTGGAAGGGCTGCATGGGATGGAGAGCAGGATTTGGGGTCTGGGAGGAAGACAAGGATCTGGAATGGGGATGAGGAGCACCAGGACGTCCCAGCCCCTCATCCCTGCTGTCCCACAGACCTACATCGGGAATGTGGTGATCTCGGTGAACCCCTACCAGTCCCTGCCCATCTACACCCCGGAGAAGGTGGAGGAATATCGCAACTGCAGCTTCTTCGCCGTGAAACCGCACATGTGAGCGAGCCCGGGCAGGCTGCTGGTGCCCTCAGCCCCTGGATTGTGCCGAGGGCATCACTCCGGGGCAATCCCAAAAGAATCCACTTGGGGCCACACCAAAGCCACAACCGGGGGAGGGTCTGGACGTTTCCTGAAGCCCCCAGATGGTTCCAACCCCTTCCCACCCCTCTTGCCCGCAGCTATGCCATCGCTGACGATGCCTATCGCTCGCTGCGGGACCGGGACAGGGATCAGTGCATCCTCATCACCGGCGAGAGCGGCGCCGGCAAAACAGGTACAGCCGGGGGGGCCTCAGGGCACTGCGAGGGGCACGGCAGTGCCCACGACCCCACCCCAAAAATCCCCACTGTCGCAGACATCCTTTTATGAAAAATTCGTTCTTAGGATTTTTCCTTCTGAGAAGCTGAGAGGCCTCAGAAGCAAAATGTAAATATTGATTATCTGCTGCTGTGGAATGCACCAGGTGGATCTGTGGATGTTTGGAATTAGTGACAAGTCACGGCAGAGCTGGCTGTCTGTCTCTGTCCGAGCCACAGACCTTTATTTTCATTCCTTTCTATTCTTAGCTTAGCCAGCCTTCTGAGATGAAACTTCTCCTTCTATTCTTTTTAGTATAGTTTTAATGTAATGTATAGATCATAAAATAATAAATCAAGCCTTCTGAACATGGAGTCAACATTCTCATCTCTTCCCTCACCTGAAAACCCCTGTGAACGCTGTCACATCCCACCCCTCTCTGGCAGAGGCCAGCAAGTTGGTGATGTCCTACGTGGCAGCCGTGAGCAGCAAAGGGGAGGAGGTGAACAAGGTGAAGGAGCAGCTCCTGCAGTCCAACCCTGTGCTGGAGGGTGAGTGCAGCACATCCTCAGCTCCTCCTCGGGCATCCCAGGGCTTGGGGATGTCCCTCTGGAGCGCATCTTAACCTCCCTTCCTCTCCTGCAGCCTTTGGGAATGCCAAAACTGTCCGGAATGACAACTCCTCCCGATTTGTGAGTGAGCTGGGGAGAGGGGCTGGACCCTGCTGGGGATGTGTGGGTCCTGGTGGGGCTGGGAGAACAAAAGGGATGGGGATGGGGGGGTTGTGAGGGTGTGGGGAATGGGGGGATGTGGGGACATGGGGATGGGGGTGTGGGGGATGTGGGGATGGGGATATGGGGGATATGGGGATGTGGGGGTGGAGATGTGGGGATGGGGATATGGGGGACGTGGGGATGGGGATGTGGGGATATGAGGATGTGAGGATGGAGGGATATGGGGATGTGGGGATATGAGGATGGGGGGATGTGGGGATGGGGATGTGGGGATGGGGGGAGTGGAGCACAGAGGGGATGGGGATGGGAATATGGGAGATGGGGGGATGTGGGGATGTGAGGATGGGGGGACGTGGAGATGTGGGGATGGGGGATGTGGGGATAGGGGGAGTGGAGCACAGAGGGGATGGGGATGTGGGGATGTGGGGATGGGGGCGTGGGGATGGGGGTGTGGGGGATGTGGGGATGGAGGGATGTGAGGATGGGGATGTGGGGGATGTGGGGATGGGGGGATGTGGGGATAGGGGGAGTGGAGCACAGAGGGGATGGGGATATGGGGGACGTGGGGATGTGGGGAGTGGAGCTGCCAGCCCCACCAGGACCCCCTTCCCTGACCCAGCCCCCTCCCCCAGGGCAAGTACATGGACATTGAGTTCGACTTCAAAGGAGAACCCCTGGGAGGAGTCATCAGCAACTGTGAGTACCCACCACCCATCCCACTGCACACACACTGACCCTGTGGGAAATCGATTTGTAGAAAATTCTCCACACCTGACAGAAGGTTCTGTCCTCTGTATATACACCTTGAGATAAAAAATTCTGATTTAGACATACCATAGAATAAGACAGATGTTTTTGAGAGAGGACTAGAACTAAAACCGAATTTCAAAAGGTAGCCTTGCAAAAAAGGCTTCATGGAGCTTTGCAAAATTCAGAGAATTTGTGGAATACGTTATTTATAATTGGAGTTATAATTATTTCTATTTGGAATTATTTATATACATGATTTATATAACAATATATACATTATTTATATAATAATATATACATGATTTATATAACAATATATACATTATTTATATAATAATAAATCTATATTTATAATAAGTAATAAGTAATATATTTATATAATTATTTATATAATATATATTATTTATAATTATTTCTATTTGGAACACATCATTTCTATAATAATAAATTAAATTATTCAAGTGTTTATTCTACTCATTATCCAAGCCACAACATGATTTAACCCACCCTGACCCCTCCCTGCAGACCTGCTGGAGAAATCCCGCATCGTCCGGCACGTGAAGGGCGAGAGGAACTTCCACATCTTCTACCAGCTCCTGGCTGGGGCTTCACCACAGCTGCTCCGTAGGTCCCGTGTGGGGGATTTGGAGGTGGAACAGGAGCTGGGGAGGATCAGGGCTGAGCTTCCACCTCCTCTCCCCTCCACCAGAGCAGCTGAAGCTGCGCCAGGACTGTGGGCACTACGGATACCTGAACCGGGAGGGCTCCAACCTGCCTGGCATGGATGATGCAGCCAATTTCCACGCTATGCAGGTACCCAGGGGAAGAGAGGATCCCCTCCCAAAAAAAATCCTGGAGCCCATCTGTGCTGGTTTAGGGCAAATTTGGGAGAAAAACTCCAAAAGGGGGCTCATCCAGAAAGCAAACCTACATGGCCCCTATGCCCAACCAGTTTGGGGGAGATTCCTTGGAGAAAAGTGGAAAGAACCTGGCAGAGCATCCCCCAGCACAAAAAAATGAACAATACCAGATGACACCACTCTGAAAAAGATGACAAATTCAGAAAGGCTCTCTTGGGGGTGGTCACTCTGTTAGCAGTCCCTCCTGTGCTGGGGCAGCTGCTGCAGCCACAAGGTGCAAACTCTCGGTGTTTGCCAGGTCCCAGTTCAGAGCAGGTTCGAGTAGGTCCAAAAAATGGAAAAGAAAACAGTCCAGGGAAAATCTGGACTGCTTAGTTAAACTAATTAATTAATGAGTAAGAGCAAAGCAAAAAGCCAAGCAAAAAGGAAAAGCAGCATCATGTACTGCCCTGTCTGTGTGTCCCACCAGCTGTGGGGGAGCGGCTGATAGCAAATCCAAAACAAAACGTTCACTCTTCAGAGCCAGTCTTGAAGGCACAGAACATAAAATCCAGCATAAACAGAACACAGGAATGGGGATACAAACATCACAATGTCACCCTAGGACACCCAACCTCGCCAGTTGTGGGGGAGCAGGCTGATAACAAAACCAAAACAAAACTTCGCTCTTCAGAGCCAGTCTTGAAGGCACAGAACATAAAATCCAATATAAATAGAACACACAAATGGGGATACAAGCATCATAATATCACCCTAGGACAGCTGTCTGTGAATCCCATGAGTTATGGGGGAGTAGACTGAACAAAATCAAAACAAAACTTTGCTCTTCAGAGCCAGTCTTGAAGGCACAGAACATAAAATCCACAGCATGAACAGAACACGGGAATGGGGATGCAAACATCCTAACATCACCCTAGGACAGCTGTCTGTGTGTCCCATGAGTTATGGGGGAACAGGCTGATAACAAAACCAAAACCAAAACAAAACTTCGCTCTTCAGAGCCAGTCTTGAGGGCACAGAACATAAAATCCAGCATGAACAGAACACAGGAATGGGGATACAAGCATCCTACCATCCTAGGACACCACCCCACCCCCTGAGCTGTTTTGTCCATCTGTCCATCCCCAGGATGCCATGAGGATCATCGGCTTCTCGCCCGCCGAGGTGACCGAGCTGCTGCAGGTGACGGCCGTGGTGCTCAAACTGGGCAACGTCCAGCTGAGCAGCAGCTTCCAGGCCAGCGGGATGGAGGCCTGCAGCATCAGAGAGCCCCAGGGTAGGGATGGGGGGTAGGGATGGGAATATTGGGGTGGGGGGCAGCCCTTCCTTGGCTCTGGAACTGCCTCTCCTCTCGCAGAGCTGCATGAGATCTGCGAGCTGATCGGGCTGGAGCCCGGCACGTTGGAGAGGGCGTTGTGCTCCCGCACGGTGAAGGCTCGGGATGAGACGGTGCTCACCACCCTCACCGTCCCCCAGGTGAGCAGAACCACCCCCAGCCACGGGGCTTGTGATATCTCAGGGCTTTAGCTGCTCAGAGTGACCCCAAGATGTGTTACAAAGTCACTTTTCCCACCTGGCGCTCAAAGGAGTCAGGACTCTTCAGTTCTTGGTCTCAAGGTTGTTTATTGTATCATATTTATAAAATTCTTTCTTTTATCCAGCTGAGGTCTGCTTAGCAAGACAGTCAGAGGCACTCTGTCCACCTTTTTATACTAAAAACTACATGTACAATATTTACAATTACTTCCCAATACTCATCACCTATGTTAGACAGTGAGCTTCTTCTCTAAACTAACCCAAAAGTACCAACATCACAGCAGAAGATGAAGGCCAAGAAGAAGTAGGAGAAAAGCTGGACAAGCCCAGATTCCTCCATCTTGCCCTCTGAACCTCCATTCTAAATTCCCAAAATTCTACATTTTCACCCTGTGATTAATTCACTATCATTCTACTTAAACTTTCATGGCTTGTAATTCTTCATATAAGGTTGGTAATTGGTTTTTCCAAGGGCTAAATCAGAGGCACAGGGGTCTTGGGCTCTGTGCCAAGGTTTCTGAGCTCCCTGGGCAGGGTCTCGAGTCCTCCAGGGCAGCTGGAGGAATTTCCTGGGTTCTGACAATGATATGTGTTACAAAATAATTTGTGCTAAAGGAAATTAAAACCGCAGCATTTTGTGTACAAAGCCAGTAATAGGCTACGTGACAAAAATGGAGATTGAAGCATCATCAGACTGTCTCCAGGGATGTGTATTTCAAGGATTTTTTCCATCTGATAAGACCCCAGCAGGAGGCATTTGATAAGCATCATCAGAAGTTTATCCCAGAAAGTTTTCACCCGGCAGGATTCCAGCAATTATCCACCAGTTCTGGGAAGCGTGACAGCAAGAAAGAAAATCTATGATAATATGCTAAAATATGCTATAGAAAAGCCCCTTCCAGAGCCCCAAAAAACTGTATAAAACCCCTTAGAAATGACATTTGGAGACCCATAGGGACTTTGGTTGGATAGAGACCAAATCCTGAGTCTCTCTGACCGTGATCGCCTGGCTCAGAGTCGAGACTGTGTGTGGCTTTTTCCAAATTTATACTTTGACAATTTAATAAATGTCCTTAATTCTTAAATTGGATGACTCATTTAGAACAGGCTGATGCCTGGGAGCCCACCATGAGCTCTCCCCTCTCACCAGCCCCTCTCTCCTCTCCCCAGGGTTACTACGGACGGGACGCGCTGGCCAAGAACATCTACAGCCGCCTCTTCGACTGGCTGGTGAAGAGGATCAATGCCAGCATCCAGGTGAGCTCCAGGAGATCCCTGAGCCCCAGAAGGAGCCTGGACCCCCTCCCCACACAGGCCTCAACACCCCGTTATGTCCCCAGGTGAAGTCGGACAAGCAGAGGAAGGTGATGGGCGTCCTGGACATTTATGGCTTTGAGATCTTCCAGGTGAGTGAAGGACCCACCAGACCCCGTTCAGGGGGTTGGGAACAGCATTTGAGACCCAGGGCAGGGCTGGAAGCTCAGGAAGCAGCTGCCACAAAGGATCCTTCTCTCCCAGGACAACGGCTTTGAGCAGTTCATCATCAACTACTGCAACGAGAAGCTGCAGCAGATCTTCATCCTGATGACGCTGAAGGAGGAGCAGGAGGAATACGTCCGAGAGGTACCTGCAGCCCTTCCCAGAGCACGGCCCCGAGGAGAATCAGCCTCCCTGGGATGGGGAAGTGCTGGAGACAGCTCTGCTGCACGTTCCTCCCTCGCCCTGCTCCCTGCTGAGAGCACATTCAATGGCAGGAAGGGATTTGGGATCCTCAATCCCGTGGCAGGACGTCCGGTTCCTGCCCTACACCAGCTGTGGTGTCCATGGGGTGGGGTCTGGCTGGTCCCTGTGTCTGACCCACATCTCCTCTCAGGGCATCCAGTGGACCCCAGTGGAGTTTTTTGACAACAGCATCATCTGCAACTTGATTGAGAACGTGAGTTGCCCACCCAGTGCTGAGATTTTGGGGTTCCAGCTCCTCCCACAACCCAAACTGGGATTCACTGGGGCTGGTTTGGGGTTAAACCTTGATGGAGAACATGAGTTGCCCACCCAGTGCTGGGATCTTGGGGTTTCAGCTCCCACCACAACCCAAACTGGGATCCACTGGGGCTGGTTTGGGGTGACATCTTAATTGATAATATGAGTTGCCCACCCAGTGTTGGGATCTTGGGGTTTCAGTTCCCACCACAACCCAAACTGGGATTCACTGGGGCTGGTTTGGGGTTAAACCTTGATGGAGAACGTGAGCTGCCCACCCAGTGCTGGGATCTTGGGGTTCCAGTTCCTACCACAGCCCAAACTAGGATTCACTGGGTTTGGGGTGACAGCTTGGGGTTTGGGGTGACACCTTGATAGAGAACATGAGTTGCCTGCCCAGTGCTGGCATCTCAGGGTTCCAGTTCCCACCACAGCCCAAACTGGGATCCACTGGGGCTGGTTTGGGTTGACATCTTAATTGATAATATGAGTTGCCCACCCAGTGTTGAGATCTTGGGGCTCCAGCTCCCACCACAGCCCAAACTGGGATTCACTGGGGCTGATTTGGCATTAAACCTTGATGGAGAACGTGAGTTGCCCACCCAGTGCTGGGACCTTGGGGTTCTGGCTCATCCTCACAGCCCAAACTGGGATTAATTTGGGCTGGTTTGGGGTGACACCTTGATTGAGAACGTGAGTTGCCCACCCAACTTGGGGTGGGATCCACTGGGGCTGGTTTTGGGTGACACCACCCATCATGGTGACACCATCCATCATGGTGACACCACCCATCACACAGAACACCACGGGGATCCTGGCCATGCTGGATGAGGAGTGCCTGAGGCCTGGTGTGGTCAACGAGGACACGTTCCTCACCAAACTCAACCAGCTCCTGGCCACACACAAGCACTACGAGAGCAAGGAGACGCAGAACGCCCGGCGTGTCACCGACGCCAGCCTGCCACCGCGCTGCTTCCGCATCCACCACTACGCCGGCAAGGTCTGGCTGTGCCTGATCCTCTGCCCTGTGCCACTCTCCTCATCCCAGAGCCCTGATCCTCTTCCCAGAGCCCTGATCCTCTTCCCAGCACCCTGATCCTCTTCCCACTGCCCTGATCCTCTTCCCAGAACCCTGATCCTCTTCCCAGAGCCCTGATCCTCTTCCCACTGCCCTGATCCTATTCCCAGTGCTCCACGCTCCTCTTCCCAGTGCTCCAATCCTCTTCCCAGAGCCCTGATCCTCTTCCCAGAGCCCTGATCCTCTTCCCAGTACTTTGATCCTCTTCCCCATGCCACACTCCTCATCCCAGAGGCCTGATCCTCTTCCCACTGCTCCACTCCTCTTCCCAGCACCCCAATCCTCTTCCCAGCACCCCAATCCTCTTCCCAGAACCCTGATCCTCTTCCCAGTGCCACACTCCACATCCCAGCACACTGATCCTCATCCCAGCACATTGATCCTCTTTCCAGTGCCCTGATCCCCTTTCCAGCACCCTGATCCTCTTCCCAACACCCCAATCCTTTTCACAGCACCCGAGTTCTCTTCACAATGCCCCAGTTCTCCTTCCAGCACCCCAACCCTCTTCCCAGTGCCCTGGTTCTCTTCCCAGCACCCCAGACCTTTTCTCAGTGCCTCAATCCTCTTCCCAGTGCCCCAGTCCTCTTCCCAGAATCCCAAATTCTTTCTCAGTGCCCCAATCCCCTTCCCAGCACCCCAATCCCCTTCCCAGCGCCCCAATTCTCTTCCAGCACCCCAGACCTTTTCTCAGCACTCCAATCCTCTTCCCAGCACCCCCGTTATATTCCCAGGAACTTGCTCCTCTTCCCACTGCCTCAGTTCCCTTCCCAATGCCTCATTTCCTTCCCAGTTCCTCAGTTCCCTTCCCAGTGCCCAGCTCCCCTTCCCAGTACCTCAGTTCCCTTCCCAGTGCCTCAGTGCCTTTCCCAGTTCCTCAGTTCCCTTCCCAGTACCTCAGTTCCCTTCCCAGTGTCCAGCTCCCTTCCAGTTCCTCATTTCCTTCCTAGTTCCTCAGTTCCCTTCCAGTGCCTCAGTTCCTTCCCAGTGCCTCAGTTCCTTCCCAGTGCCTCAGTTCCTTCCCAGTGCCCAGCTCCCCTTCCCAGTTCCTCATTTCCTTCCCCGTTCCTCATTTCCTTCCCAGTTCCTCTGTTCCCTTCCCAGTTCCTCTGTTCCTTCCCAGTGCCCAGCTCCCCTTCCCACCTTCGCACAGGAGCTGTGGGGCTGCACTGGGAGCAGGCTGCACCGTGCCCCCCTCCCTGCCCAGGTGCTGACCCCGCCGCCCTCCCCAGGTGACCTACAACATGACGGGCTTCATCGAGAAGAACAACGACCTCCTGTTCCGTGACCTCTCTCAGGCCATGTGGGCGGCCCAGCACGCTCTGCTGCGCTCGCTCTTCCCCGAGGGAGACCCCCAAAAAGCCTCCCTCAAGCTGCCCCCCACTGCAGGCTTCCAGTTCAAGTCGTCCGTGGCGATGCTGATGAAGAACCTCTACTCCAAAAACCCCAACTACATCAGGTACCAGCCCCTGTGGTGTTTTCAGAGTTTCCCAGATGGAGGATGAACGGTTGAATTTGATTCTATGTTCTTAGAAGGCTCATTTATTATTTTATGATCTATATTATATAAAAGAATGCTATATTAAACTATATTATACTAGTAGTAGTATTTAACACCCTTGATCCACTACAGTCAAAGACAACCAGTACAATTTCCTGGACCCTATTTGTGAAGGGAAGGATATTTATGAGATTTTTATTAAGATTTTGGGGTGGGTCCTCACTGGTTGATGTGCTGTCTGTTGATCAGTGTATCTCTGTCTGTGTCAGGGGGTTGCATTGGCTTTAAATCTTCATATTTGAGTAGTTAATTTTTAAAAGAAAATGAGAGAATATAACACAGACATTGAGAATACTGAGTTGTAAGAATAGAGAAAGGATACAGACAGAAGGCTTAACAAGATACTAATGAAAAACTCGTGACTCCTTCCAGAGTCCTGACACAGCTGGCTGTGGTTGGTCCTCAAGTAAAAACAATTTACATGAAATTAATCAAACAATGATCAGTTGGTAAACAAAACCCAAACCACATTCCAGAGCAGCAAAACACAAGCGAGCGAATCAGATAATTATAATTTTCATTTTCTGAGACGATGTTCACAGGGGTTTTTGAATGAGGGAAGAGATGAGAATCTGACCCCATATTTCAGAAGGCTTGATTTATTATTTTATGATATATATTACATTAAAACTATACTAAAAGAATAGAAGAAAGGTTTCATCAGAAGGCTGGCTAAGAATAGAATAAGAAAGAATGATAACAAAGGTTTGTGGCTCACCTCTCTGTCCAAGCCAGCTGGGCTGTGATTGGCCATTAATTAGAAACAACCAACATGGGCCAATCACAGATCCACCTGTTGCATTCCACAGCAGCAGATAATCAATGTTTACATTTTGTCCCTGAGGCCTCTCAGCTTCTCAGGAGGAAAAAAATCCTAAGGAAAGGATTTTCATAAAAAGATGTCTATGACAATTTTTCTCTGAGGCTTCTCAGCTTCCCAGGAGAAGAAATCCTGGCAAAGGAATTCCAGAGCAGCAAAACACATGAGAAGCAAATCAGATAATGACTGTTTTCATTTTTCTCTGAAGCTTCTCAGTTTTCCAGGAGAAGAAATCCTGGTGAAGGAATTCCAGAGCAGCAAAACACAGGAGAAGCAAATCAGATAATTACTGTTTTCATTTTTCTCTGAAGCTTCTCATCTTCCCAGGAGAAGAAATCCTGGCGAAGGAATTCCAGAGCAGCAAAACACATGAGAAGCAAATCAGATAATTACTGTTTTCATTTTTCTCTGAAGCTTCTCAGCTTCCCAGGAGAAGAAATCATGGCGAAGGAATTCCAGAGCAGCAAAACACAGGAGTAACAAATCAGATAATGATAGTTTTCATTTTTCTCTGAAGCTTCTCATCTTCCCAGGAGAAGAAATCCTGGTGAAGGAATTCCAGAGCAGCAAAACACAGGAGTAACAAATCAGATAATTATCATTTTCATTTTTCCCTGAAGCTTCTCATCTTCCCAGGATAAGAAATCATGGCGAAGGAATTCCAGAGCAGCAAAACACAGGAGAAGCAAATCAGATAATTATAATTTTAATTTTTCCCTGAAGCTTCTCAGTTTCCCAGGAGAAGAAATCCTGGTGAAGGACATTTTCAGAAAATATGACAGTGACAGAGAGACCCTTGGGGGTGTCTTTGACACCCCAAACTCCCCTAAATCACCACTGTGCTCTGCAGGTGCATCAAACCCAACGACACCAAGTCAGCCATGGTGTTCACCCCGGAGCTGGTGCTGGCCCAGGTGCGCTACCTGGGGCTGCTGGAGAACGTGCGGGTGCGGCGGGCGGGCTACGCCTTCCGCCAGCTCTACGGCCCCTTCCTGCAGCGCTACAAGATGCTCAACGCCCAAACGTGGCCCCGTTGGGACCATGGGGACAGGTAACAGGGCTGGCACACCCTGTGAGGGTCAGGGGGCTGCCAAGGTGGGGGTCTGACCAGTGAGGCAGAGTGGAAATTTTCCAGGGTAGAAATCCATTTTGGTTTAGGTGAAATGTACATTTTTGAGTCGAGTCTGTGGTTAGAAAACCCAGCTGTTTATTTAGCCAGACTGCAAAAGCCTAGGCTCAGAGAAACTGCTTCAGTGAAAGACAGAGGTAAGGGGTGTGAGGAGACGGAAGGTGATAAAGAGAGACAGACTGCTCTGAGAGCAGGTCAACCTGACCTAGGAATTCTTTCTGATAAAGAAGAGCTAGCAGCAAATGTCACGTGAAATTCATCAAAATGAATATGTATGAACCTGTGATGGTGTTCACAGGGGTCTTAAGATGAGGGAAGAGACAAAGATCTGACTCCATGTTTCACAAGGCTTGATTTATTATTTTATGATATATATTACATTAAAACTGTACTAAAAGAATAGAAGAAAGGTTTCATCAGAAGGCTGGCTAAGAATAGAATAAGAAAGAATGATAACAAAGGTTTGTGGCTCAGCTCTCTGTCCAAGCCAGCTGGGATGTGATTGGCCATTAATTACCAACATCCAACATGGGCCAATCACAGATCCACCTGTTACATTCCACAGCAGCAGATAATCAATGTTTACATTTTGTTCCTGAGGCCTCTCAGCTTCTCAGGAGGAAAAATCCTAAGGAAAGGATTTTTCATAAAAGATGTCTGTGACAAACCTGACCTAAGAATTCTTTCTGATAAAGAAAAACTACCAGCAAATGTCACGTGAAATTCGTAAAAATGAATATGTATGAACCCATTGTGAAATTGTATGCATATGTACTTGAGAATAGGATAAAAAGGGACCTGAAGTTCCCAGAGGTACACATGTCATTTTAAAAGGATTTAAAATTCCCACATGCGTCCAGTGCTGTAACAAACATACCAGCTTTACAACTTTCACAAAAGTTGTGGAGTTTTGTTTATCTCTACAAAACACAGGTACCAGCACCGTGGTGCCCACCTTGTCCCTTTCACAACCTATTGTGAAGTTGTATGCATATGTATTTGAGAAGGAGATAAAAAAGGACCTGAAGTTCTCAGAGATACGCAGGTCATTTTAAGAGAATGATTCCCACATGCGTCCAGCTTTACAACTTTCACAAAAGTTGTGGAGTTTTGATTATCTCTGCAAAACACAGGTACCAGCACCGTGGTGCCCACCTTGTCCCTTTCACAACCTATTGTGAAATTGTATGCATATGTATTTGAGAAGGAGATAAAAAAGGACCTGAAGTCCACAGAAGTGCGCATGTCATTTTAAGAGAATGATTCCCACATGCGTCCAGCTTTACAACTTTCACAAAAGTTGTGGAGTTTTGATTATCTCCACAAAACACAGTTAGCAGCACTGTGGTGCCCATCTTGTCCCTTTCACAACCTATTGTGAAGTTGTATGCATATGTATTTGAGAAGGAGATAAAAAAGGACCTGAAATCCCCAGAAGTGTGCATGTCATATTAGGGGAACGATTCCCACATGTGTCCGGTGCTGTAATAAACACACCGGCTTTACAACTTCCACAAAAGTTGTGGAGTTTTGATTATCTCCACAAAACACAGGCACCAGCACCACGGTGCCCATCTTGTCCCTTTCACAACCTATTGTAAAATTTGAGAAGGGGAAAAAAAGGGACCTGAAGTCCCCAGAAGTACGCATGTCATTTTAAAAGAACAATTCCTGCGTGTCCAGCGCTATAATAAACATACCAGCGCTATAATAAACATACCAGCTTTACAACTTCCACAAAAGTTGTGGAGTTTTGATTATCTCCACAAAACACCAGCCCCCAACTCTGCCCTGATGCAGGGAGGGGACCGAGGTGCTGCTGGCAGGTCTGGGGTTCCCCGCCGAGGAGTTGGCGTTCGGCCACACCAAGATCTTCATCCGCTCTCCACGCACGGTGAGTTTGGGAACGGGGGAGTTCCAGAAGGGATCTAAATTTGTGCTGGGAGTTCCTGGGGCTGCTCACTGCTTGCCATGGTTGTGCCCAGCTCTTCGACCTGGAGCGGCGGCGCCAGGAGCGCGTGGCCCAGCTCGCCACCCTCATCCAGAAGATGTTTCGGGGCTGGCGGTGCCGGACCCAGTACCAGCTGATGCGCAAGAGCCAGATCCTCATCTCTGCCTGGTACCGTGGCCACAGGGTGAGGAGAGGAGAGGACAGGTCCTGGCCGTGCTTCCCGTGCCCATCCCTCTCCTCCTGGCTCTCCAAGCCCGCCCACTCACCCCCTTGTTCCCCCGCAGCAAAAGAACCGGTACAAGCAGATGAAGCGGTCGGCACTGATCCTCCAGGCTTATGCACGGGGCTGGAAGGTGAGGGCTGGGCAGCCCCAGGGCCACCATGGGGCTGGCCTGGTGTGGGGGAGCAGGGTGGGTGGGGACAGGGGCTCTGTGTGCCCCACGGTGGCACCAGGAGCTCCGTGCGTCCCACGGTGGGACCAGATTCACCCTCATTTCCTCTCCCCGTCTTTCCTCCTTCTCTCCTGCCTCTCTCCCGCCTCTCCCTCGCTCTCCATGTCTGTGTTGGTGTCTCCCCCTGGGGCTCCCTGGGCTCTCCACCCCTGCAGTCTCGCCGGCTCCTCCGGGAGCTGAAGTCCCAGCGCCGACGCCACGCGGCCGCCACCACCATCGCTGCTCACTGGAGAGGGTACCAGGTAACGGGGCCACGCGCCCTCAGGCCGCCTCTGTCCTGCTGTCCGTGCCGTCTGTCTGTCTGCCCACCCCACTCCTGCCCACCCTGTCGGGCTGGAACCTCTGTCCTCTCCACTGGGGCCAAAGAGGGATGGGGGATGTGAGGGATGTGGGTGATGTGGGGCATGCGGGGGACATGGGGGACCCTTTGTGGGGCTGGTGGTGATGTCGTGGTGTCCTCACCGCTGGCACTGTCCCCGCAGGCACGCAGGACCTACAGGAAATATTTCCGTTCCAGCGCCAGCACCTGCCTGGCCAACTTCATCTATCGACGACTGGTGAGTGGGGCTGGGGGAGAGGGGACCACGCTGCCATCCCAGCCCCCTGCCCTGCTGGGTGCCCTTGTCCTCCCCTGACCCTGCCACGTTGTCACCCCCAGGTGCAGAAGTACCTGGTGGGGCTGGCAAAGAACCTCCCGCCGCTGTCGGTGACCGACCGGACCTGGCCCCCGGCGCCCTACAGGTTCCTGGCTAACACCAACCAGGAGCTGAAAAACATCTTCTACCACTGGAAGGTGGGAACAGGGGAGAATTCCAGGTGGGATTTGGGTGTGCCAGCTCACCTGAGAGAGGTTTTTGGTGGCACCAAATTGTCCCTTCCCTCGGCAGTGCAAGAAGTACCGGGACCAGCTGCCGGCGTCGCGGCGGGCGCAGCTGCAGGCCAGGCTCTGTGCCAGCGAGCTCTTCAAGGACAAGAAGACCCTCTACCCCAAAAGGTGCCAGGGCAGGGGGCTGGGGGTGCAGGGGAGCCCGGGGCAGCAGTGGCTGATGGCTTTGTCCCCAGCCTGCAGCAGCCTTTCCGTGGGGAGTACCTGGGGCTGAAGCAGAACCCCAAGTACCAGAAGCTGCACGCGGTGGCCAAGGACAAGCTGGTGCTGGCTGACAGCGTGAGGAAGGTGAACAGGGCCAATGGCAAGGTGAGATCTGCTTTGGGGCCGTGCTCTGGGCAGTGGGAGGGGACACGGGGACACCGCGACCCCCTGCTCTGATCCACTGCCCACCCTGACCCCCTGCTCTGACCCACTGCCCACCCTGACCCCCTGCTCTGACCTCCTGCTCTTGGTGACCACCTGCTCTTGGTGACCACCTACCCATGCTGGCCTCCTGCTCGTGGTGACCACCTACCCATGCTGACCACCTGCTCATGGTGACCACCTGCCCACAATGACCACCTGCTCTTGGTGACCCAATGCCCACGCTGACCACCTGCCCACACTGACCACCTGCTCTTGGTGACCCCCTGCCCACAATAACCCCTGCTCTTGGTGACCATCTGCCCACACTGACCCCCTGACCACACTGACCACCTGCCCATGCTGACCTCCTGCCCACACTGACCCATGCCCACGCGGAGCCCCTGCCCATGTTCACCCAATTCCCACACTGACCATGTGCCCATGCTGACCCCCTGCTCTTGGTGACCACCTGCCCAGGCTGACTGCCTGCCCACACTGACCCCCTGACCACGCTGACCTCCTGCCCACACTGACCCATGCCCACGCTGACCCCCACCCACAGACAGTCCCACGCCTGCTGCTCCTCACCACCGAGCACCTGGTCCTGGCTGACCCCAAGGCCGCCCAGCCCAAGACCGTGCTCAGCCTCACTGACATCCGCGGCATCTCAGTCACCCGCTTCTCCGACGGCTTCCTGGCCCTGCACCTCAAGGAGGTACCTGGGGAGGGGGGCCCTGGGGGCTCAGGGGGTCCCCAGCAGGGCTGAGCCCCTGTTTGCCCCACAGGTCTCCACGGTGGGGGCCAAGGGTGACTTCCTGCTGGTCAGTGACCACCTCATCGAGCTGGTGACCCGCCTGTACCAGACCTTCGAGGCCAACACGGGGCAGGCGCTGCCCCTGCACATCACTGACAGGTGTGGGCGGGTCTTTGGTGGGCGTGGTTACAGCGGGTGTGGTCACAGTGGGCGGAGTCTGAAAGGAACACCTCAGTGGGTGGGGCAGGACAGGGCTGGGGCACAGAGGGCGTGGCTTCTGTGGGTGGGGCTGATGTGGGTGTGGCTACTGGAGGGTGGGGTTATTGTGGGTGGGACAGGGCGGTGCTCAGGGTGGGATTGAGGTGGGTGGATCTTCCAAGGGTGGGGCACCATGTGAGTGACCTGATTGGCTGCAGCAAGAAGCTGCTGAGGAGCGGGTGTAACCAAGGCAGCTCATTGGGCAATGAGGGGATGGGTGGGCGTGTCCCCCTCCCACCTCTCCATCCTGACCCCTCTCCTCCCAGGTTCTCCACCCGTTTCCCAAAGGGCGACATGTCCATCACCGTGGTGGAGTCCCCCAAGGCCAGCACCAACGGCCCTGTCTGCAAGAAAAAGGGCAGCAACAAGATGGAGGTCCTGGTGTACTGAGGGGACCCTCACCACGACCCCCACCCTCACCCTGGCACCCCTGACACCCCCTGTGTCATCCCCCACCCCTGTGCATTCCTCCAAACCCATTAAAAGGATGCTGAGGCGTCGGTACCAGGATAGTGTCACCTTGTTACAGGCAGGGGACAGTGCCCAAGCTCGGGGGGGCACAGCCCAGCCTGGTGATGTAGCCCCTCATCCTGGCCTCCCGCTTTCCTGACTTTTCCTGACTCCTGATTGCAGCCGGCGCTCAGCTCCTGGTGATTGGAGAGGCTCCAAATTGTGGCCGCTTTTCCCATCAAGTGGCTCACAGCTCGCTCTGCCTCAGAGGCAATTTCTTGGCGGCCGTGGGTGGCTGCATGTGAGGTCCCTGTCATCTTCCTGCCGGCACTGGATGTCCTTGTGCCCCTGCCCAGGGTCCCCTGACCCTGCTGCAGGACACCCATGCAGGGCTCCTTGCCTGGGCTGGTGCTGGAACTGCATTTTGGGACCAGGAACGTCGAGAATGGGACAGAGGGAAATCACTGCACAACCCCAGTGATGCTGCAACCCAGGACCTGTGGGACCTCCATCAGTCCTGCATCCCCCAGGTGCCCCAGGACCCCCATCAGGACCCCCATCAGTCCTGCAGTGCCCAGGACTCTCTGGACCCCCGCCAATCCTGCATCTCTCAGGATCTGTGGGACCCTTCCAGTCCCCCAGCCCTGAGAATCCTCAGGACCCCATCAGCCCTGCAGCCCCCAGGTCCTTCAGGAGCTCCATCAGTCCTTCAACCCCCCAGGATCCATGGGACCCTCACAGACCCCAGAACCTGCAGACCCCCTGCCAGTCCCCCAGCCCTGAGAATCCTCAGGACCCCATCAGCCCTGCAGCCCCCAGGTCCTTCAGGAGCTCCATCAGTCCTTCAACCCCCAGGATCCATGGGACCCTCACAGACCCCAGGACCTGCAGACCCCCTGCCAGTCCCCCAGCCCCTAGAATCCTCAGGACCCCATCAGCCCTGCAGCCCCCAGGTCCTTCAGGAGCTCCATCAGTCCTTCAACCCCCAGGATCCATGGGACCCCCTGCCAGTCCCCCAGCCCCCAGAACCCTCCAGCCCCCTGAACCTTCAGGACTCCCACCACTCCTGCAGCCCCCAGGTCCTTCAGGGGCTCCATCAGTCCTTCAACCCCCCCAGGATCCGTGGGACCCCCCCAGAACCCTCCAACCCCCTGAACCCTCAGGACTCCCACCACTCCTGCAGCCCCCAGGACCCCACAGCCTTCATGACAGGGCCTCCCCCCCTTTTCTGCCTTTCCCCCCCTGCACTCATCAAGCTCTTGACGAGGGTTTTTATCCTGTCCCCACACATCACCCGCGTTACCTCGGGGAGCTGCCAACTCCCCGTCACGTCACCATCAGCACCAGCTCCCAGGTGGGCCCTGGAGCAGCTCCAGCACGTGGGCGGGGCACGTGCGTGTGCACGGTGGTGGCACTTCGGTGGCCTGGCCAGGGCTCCCCCGTTCTGTCACGTCCCAGCACCAGGGACCTTCCCCCTCGCCGTAAACAAGCCCGGGGCACCGCGGCTCTTCACAGCTGCGTCGCACTTGGCATCTCACAAGTAGGTGTTATTAATTAATTAGACCGTCTCTGGCCAGGCTCCGATTTAATTAACGTTGCCGGCGCTGCAGATGCTGCCCTGCCCCGGGCTGTGTTGCCACGTGAGCCGCCGTTTCCCGCGGGGCTGCCGCAGCCACCGGAGCAGTCACCGCTGCCTGTTGCTCGGGATGGAGACCTTGGCTGTCATTTGTTGGTCCAGTCCTTCCCTCTTTCCTTGTGTCCCTCTGTTTTCCCCTAAATTTTCCTCCCCATCTTCCACCTTGGCACATCCTGGCATGAGAGAGGGCAGGCCGGGCAGGCTGGAATGGGGCAGAGTGTGAGGTACCTGTGAGTGTGTGTGTGCGGGCACACCTGTGCTCGTGTGTGCAGGTGAACACGTGTGTGGGAGCCTGGCCAATCCCCTCGCACCCATGAGACCCCCAAATCCTGTCTGCACCACCCAGCATCCAGCCAGGACCACTCCTCCATGCGTGTCCCCACACGTGCCAACAGACACATCGTGATGTGCCCACAACGAGGGGCTGGGGGGCTGCGTGGGAACGGTGCCCGTGTGCTGATCCCCCATCCTAGGGTGGGCATGGTGCCCGTGTGCTGATCCCCCATCCTAGGATGGGCACGGTGCCCGTGTGCTTAGCCCCCACCCTAGGGTGGGCACAGTGCCTGTGTGCTGAACCCCACAACGAGGGGCTGGGGGCTGCGTGGGCACGGTGCCCATGTGCTGACCCCCCACCCTAGGGTAGTCACGGTGCCCGTGTGCTGACCCCCCACCCTAGGGTGGTCGCGGTGCCTGTGTGCTGACCCCCACAAGGAGGGGCTGGGGGCTGCGTGGGCACGGTGCCCGTGTGCTGACCCCCACCCTGGTGCCTGCGTGGGCACGATGCCCATGTGCTGACCCCCCCATTCTGGGGTGCCTGCATGGGCACAGTGCCCATGTGCTGACCCCCCGTCCCGGGGTGCCAGCGTGGGCACGCGTGTGCCGCTGTGTGACTCCGTGTGTGCCACGACGAGTGCTGCGTGGGCGTGAAGCTGCAGGGTGGGGGTACCACCTCCCCCCGGCCCCCATTGGCAGCTCTCCTCTTGCCCACCCACGCCGTGCCATGGGCAGAGCCCCTTATTTAGCGCCGTGCAGCAGCTGCGGCCCCGGTATTCCGCCTCCCGGCTGAGCCCGGGCCGGGGGAGCTGCCCAGCACCACCTCTGCCCATCACCGCTGCCCTGTGCTGCTGCCCACCCTCTGCTGCCCACCACCACGCCTCGAGGGGTCCCTGCTCCGCAGCCACCGACACCGAGGGTCCTTCAGCCCCCGACTCCACCGGCAGGTCTGTGTCCCTGTGTCCCCCACAACCCTGGGGGCTTCCCGGGGGTCTCGGGGAGCTGCTGTGCCCTGTGCTCACCCCGCTGGGGTTTGGGGAAGGCAGGAGGAGGAAGAGGAGGTTGGGAAAGCGCTGGGGAGGGCGCAGGAAGGGGGAGAGATGGGGTGAGGGTGTCGGTTGAATTTGGGGAGGATTTGGTGAGGGGTTCTGGAAGAAAATCGAGCTGTGGGCAGGCAGATGCGTGCCAGGGGATGCCAGTGTGCCAGGGAGTGTGTCAGGGGATGCCAGTGTGCCAGGGAGCGTGCCAGGGCACACGGGTGTGCTGAGAGCGGGTGAACGTGCAGGACGGAGCCCGAGCCGTGTCCATGCCCCACCCTGGCGTTTGCACGGCTCGTGTGCGAGTGCACAACCGTGGCACCACGGCCACGAGCGGGGACACCGCACCTCCGGGGCCACAGCAGGGCCGTGTCCCCCCTTGCACGCCCCCACCCCGGTAATGCAGCCTGGGTGTACCCTCTACACACTTCTATACACACGCGGACAGGACGGGACATTCGAATCAGAGCCATGAGCTGTTTTATTTCAGCATCAGTCTCAGCTCGTTTGTAAGAGACAAGGCACAGAGCTCTATTCATATTCAACCTTCTAAAGAGATACACTAAATAAAACTTGTTGCAACCTAGAAAGGCAAATCACGCAGGCCTATTGTTCTATTTCTCCAGTCTGCGCTACAGCTTAGATAACTTGTTCTGCTGCCTTAGCATCCCACTGTCCTTGCTATCACTAGAGCCTGTCTTTTTCCAACTTTCTCAAAACCCTCTAATTTTAAGAATTCCAGCACCCGGGAAGCGGCGCGGTCCCTCCTTCGCACACCCCAGAGGGGGTCCCGCCGCCCCCGGCCCGCCCGTCTCTTCCCCTCCCCAGAGCCCGGTTCGCTTCTAGACCATCCCAGGCCGTCCCATCGAGGGTTCTCCGGCTCGGGACAGCCCAGGGAAGCTCCATCGCTGATCTGTGCCCCCGTGTTGCCCCGAGGATGAAGAACCGACCGGTGCTGGCGATGCTGCTGCTCCTGGCGCTGCCGCTCGCCCTCGCCCGCCGCGCCCCCGCCGCCCCGCCGGGCCCCGCGCCGGTACGGCCGTCGTGGGGAGGGGGGAAAGGCGGACGGATCCCGGATCCCCGGGACCTCCCAGACCCTTTCCCATCCGCTTCGTTCCCGCAGGGGATGCCCGTCCCGGAGCCGCTGCCGTGGAGCCCCCGCGGCAGCCCCAGGGCCGCCGCCGCCGCCGCCGCCGCGCTGGAGCTGCTGCGGGAGGAAGGCGCCGGTGAGGGGCGGGAGGGCTCGGATGGGAGGCTGTCGGTCCGCCCGGTGCTCGCTCACCCGTTTTGGTCTCTTCCAGGTCCCCCCGCGGCGCCACAGAAGAGTAAGTCCCGCCCGGTGCCGGTGTCGGTGCCGGCGCCGGTCCCGGTGCCGCTGACGGCCGGTCTCTCCGCAGGAGACATGCACGATTTCTTCGTGGGGCTCATGGGGAAGCGAGCAGCGGAGCCTGGGCGAGCGGCGGGGCGGGGAGGGGGCAGCCCGGCCCCCCGGTGCTCCCCGGGACCCCCCGCTCCCGGAGAGGCCCCGCTGCGGGCGGCCTGAGCGGCGGAACGAGCCCCGCACGGGGCTGTGCCCGGTGTCCCGGGGACGGTGGGACCGACCGCGGGAGCGTCCCGGGCTCCGGCGCCCATGGAGCCGTCGGGAGCGCGGCGGTGCCGCCCCACGCGCGCGTGTCCGTGCACCTGTGTACACCTGGACGTGTCCCGTTATACACCCACCCGTGTCTGCGCGGGACACGCGCAAAATGCGGCTCCGTGTCTTGGCTGCGCCTCCGGGACCTGCTCGGGACAGCCCCAGGGGATGGGGATGCGGGGACGGGCCTGCGGGGATGAGCCCGCGGGGATGGGGATGCGGGGATGGGCATGCGGCGATGAGCCCACGGGGGTGAGCCCACGAGGACGGGGATGTGGATCCGGGGATGGGGATGCGGGGATGGGGATCCGGGGATGGGGATGCGGGGACGGGGCCCAGGGAATGGGGATGCGGGGATGAGCCCGCGGGGATGAGCCCACGGCACCACCGGGGCCGGGGTTCGTGTGCCCTTGAGCTACAGCGACCTGTCCCTTCCCCACGGCAGCCCCCGTAACTGGAGAAGTGCCCGTGTCCGTGTCCCTGCCCGTGTCCGTGTGTCCGTGCCCCTCTCTGTGTCCCTTCCCGTGTCCGTCTCCATGTCCCTTCTTGTCCGTCCCCGTGTGTAAATACCACACCAGTGTCTGTGACCGTGTCCCGCCCTGTGTCCGTGTGTCCTTCCCCGTGTCCGTGTGTCCTGCCCCGTGTCTGTATGTCCGTGTCCATGTGTCCCTCCTCGTGTCCGTGTGTCCGTGTGTCCCGCCCCGTCTCCATGTGTCCCTCTGTGTGTTCGTGTGTCCATGTCCGTGTGTCCCGCCCTGTGTCCATGTCCGTGTGTCCCTCCCCGTGTCCATGTGTCCGTGTCCAAGTCCGTATGTCCCGCCCCATGTCCGTGTGTCCCGCCCCGTGTGCCCGTGTCCGTATGTTCCTCCCCATGGCCGTGGCCGTGTGTCCTGCTCCGTGTCCTTGTGTCCGTGTCCATGTGTCCCTCCCCGTGTCCGTGTGTCCGTGTCCGTGTGTCCTGCCCCGTGTCCGTATCCATGTGTCCCTCCCTATGTCCGTGTGTCCTGCCCTGTGTTCGTGTCCATGTGTCCCTCCCCGTGTCCGTGTCCGTGTGTCTCTCCCCATGTCCGTGTGTCCCTCCCCGTGTCCGTGTCCGTGTGTCCCTCCCCGTTCCATGTCCGTGTGTCCTGCCCCCTGTCCGTATCCATGTGTCCCTCCCCATGTCCGTGTGTCCTGCCCCGTGTCCGTGTCCGTGTGTCCCGTCCGGTGCCCCCGCTCCGGTTCCTCCTCACCGCACGGGGGCGCTGCCGGCGGCGGCTCCCGGAAGGCGGCGCGGGCCGGGGCGGGCGCGGGGCGGGTCGGCGCCTTTGTGTGAGCCGGGCCGGGATGGTGCGGGGCGCCGGGCGGGTAAGGAGCGACCCCCGCCCGCCACCCCCGGCCCCCTCAGGTTCCCCGGGCCGCGTCCGCGCCGCCAGCCCCGCTCCGACCCTCTCCGACCCTCCCCGGGGCCTCCCGCCGCCTTTCGTGGCTCCCTCCGGGGTCCCTTCCTGCCCCGCTCCCCGGGCCCACCGGGGTCGCCGCTGTCCCCCCTCTCCATCTCCTCCCGTTTCTCCCGGAGCAGCTCCGGGACTCCCCCTTCCCGCCGCCCGCTTTTCCGCTGCCCTCCCGGCCTTCCATCCTCTGTCCGGTTCTTTCCCCTCCTGCCCCATCCCCTTCGCAGGGATCCCCAATTGCCCGGGGGCTTTTTGGGCTGAGCAGCGTTTCCAGAGCCTTCCTCTCGGCATCTTCATCCTCTTTCTCGCCCTCCCCAGTACCGGTGGTGTTTCCTGCATCCCTCCCATCCCCGGGAATGGGTTTTGGTTTTTCCTGGAGCTGGGGCAGAGGCAGCTCCAGCCCCTCCAAACTCCCGCTCTTTGCTGCCTTCTGGGCTCGCTGTTCTCTGTCCCAGGACGGGGAATGCAGGGAATTGGGAATAGGGGAATTAAGGATAGAGTTTCCTGGGTAAGTTCGTGAAATCCCAAGAGCTGGTGTGGTGTCTGTGAGCAGGACAGAGGGACAAAGGCAGTGGGACAAGCTGGGAGGAATGGCCGGTGCTGTGGGACAGGTGTGGTGGTGGCAGCTGAGGAATCTGAGAGGTGCTGCCAAGAAATCCCGGGGGAATCCATCCCAGGGGAATCCATCCAGGGGAATGCACAAGGCTGGAATGCGGAGAATCCCACCTGGGAGCCTGAAGTCTCCTTGTGGGTCCAGGTGGAATCTGAAGTGAAGAAATGAAATGAAGGAGGAGACCTAGAGGTGAATCCAGCTGGTGTGTCCAGCCCAAGTGACATCTCCTTGGAGAGGAGCTTCATCCCCAGCTCAGGAGGAGGGAGATGTCTGGAACGGGCTCTGGTTTGGTCTCAGGGTCAGCAGGATCTCTGTGCCTGCCCCTGCAGCAGTGGGACCTTCAGGCTGCCTCAGAGAGTCTTTTTGTTTTGACTTTGCTGCTTTGTACATCCACCTTTTTACTTCCCAAAACTGAGGGGACAGGACGGGTTTAGTCCATCTCCAGCTGAGCAGCTGCTCTGTGGCTCCTCAGAAAGTTGGAAAATAGGAGCTATGACCAGAATGGCATTGCTTTATTTGTTATATAACTTAATTTTTTTTTACATTTCCCCTCTGCAGAGCCCCTTGCCCTGCCAATTCCTGCTGCCGCCTCGGATGAAAGCGTGAAGGCCGAGCTGACCAGCAGAAAGGACTCTTAAAGCAGCTGCTAAGATGGGCATGAGGATCAAGCTGCACAGCACCAACCACCCCAACAACCTGCTGAAGGAACTCAACAAGTGCCGCCTCTCCGAGACCATGTGCGACGTCACCATCCTGGTGGGCTCCCGCTCCTTCGCCGCCCACAAGGCCGTGCTGGCCTGTGCTGCTGGCTACTTCCAGAACCTCTTCCTCAACACTGGCCTGGACGCTGCCAGGACCTACGTGGTGGATTTCATCACGCCAGCCAACTTTGAGAAGATCCTGAGCTTTGTGTACACCTCGGAGCTCTTCACCGACCTCATCAACGTGGGGGTGATCTATGAGGTGGCGGAGAGGCTGGGCATGGAGGATCTGCTGCAGGCTTGTCACTCCACCTTCCCTGACCTGGAGAGCTCGGCCATCACCAAGCAGCCTGCTCTGGCAGTGGGGGAAGGCAGGGCTGGGGTGCTGAGCAGCACCTCCTCGGAGCAGAGCCACCCTTTGGGGGACATCCGGGGTGGTGCGGAGCATTTCGGCCCCGAGCGGAATTACCTCCTGCACGGGGACGTGGTGGGAAGCTACAAAGAGGATGACAGGAGTGCTGTGGGTGAGGCCAGCCAGGCTCTTCCCCTGATGCACCCACAGCAGCCTCCCAAGACAGAGCAGGAGTCTGATGCAGGACAGTTCGCTCCAGTCACGGGTCTGGGGGCTCAGCCTGGTGGGAATGTCGTGGCACAGACCACCGGCAGCTCCTGCCCTCAGTACAAGGCCCAGAGCAATGGTGACTACAGCAAGGGTGGCTTCTTCCCCACTGAGCCCTCCCTGGATGTCTCCACGGGGAGCAATTCCTGCCCCAGCAACAGCGACCACTCCAAAGAGCAGGGATTCGAGCAGATGGATGAGCTCCAGCTGGAGGATTTGGGAGAGGCTGAGCTGCATTTTGAGGATGCTGGAGAAGAGCTGGTCCCGTCTGAGGAGGTGATTGAGCTGAGTGATGACAGCGAGGAGGAACTGGCCTTCGAGAGCGACAGCCGGGACAGCAAGGCCATGCCCTGCCAGGTGTGCAAGAAGGTTCTGGAACCCAACATCCAGCTGATCCGCCAGCACGCCAGGGACCACGTGGACCTGCTCACAGGGAACTGCAAGGTCTGTGAGACCCACTTCCAGGACCGTAACTCCAGGGTGACCCACGTGCTGTCCCACATCGGCATCTTCCTCTTCTCCTGCGACATGTGCGAGACCAAGTTCTTCACCCAGTGGCAGCTGACGCTGCACCGGCGGGACGGGGTCTTCGACAACAACATCATTGTCCACCCCAGTGACCCCCTCCCGGGAAAAGTGGCTGTTTTTGGGGGAGGGCCCAGCCCTGAGCTGGCCTGTGCTGCCTGTGGGAAGCCCTTGGCCAAAGATTTCCACACGGTCCGGAACCACCTGCTGGAGCACGTGAACCTGAAGAGCCAAACGTGCGGCGTGTGCGACCAGCGGCACCTGAGCCTCTGCAGCCTGCTGTGGCATGCCCTGTCCCACCTGGGCATCTCTGTCTTCTCCTGCTCTGTGTGTGCCAGCAGCTTCGTGGACAGGCAGCTCCTGGAGAAGCACCTGGCCGTGCACCAGCACGTGGAGGAGGCTCTTTTCCAGTGCCACTTCTGCAGCCAGAGCTTCAAGCTGGAAGCCGCTTATCGCTACCACGTCAGCCAGCACAAATGTGGGGGCAACCTGGACATCCGGGCGGGATTCGGGGAGCGCCTGCAGCCCCAGGGGCTGCCCAAGAGGAAGCTGCCCGAGGAGTTTTTGAGCGAGGATCTGGCTCTGCAGAACCAGCCAGGGAACAGCAAGTACAGCTGCAAGGTTTGTGGCAAGAGGTTTGCCCACACCAGCGAGTTCAACTACCACCGGCGCATCCACACCGGGGAGAAGCCCTACCAGTGCAAGGTGTGCCACAAGTTCTTCCGAGGCCGTTCCACCATCAAGTGCCACCTGAGGACACACTCGGGGGCCCTGATGTATCGCTGCACCGTGTGTGGCCACTACAGCTCCACGCTCAACCTGATGAGCAAGCACATAGGGGTGCACAAGGGCAGCCTCCCGCCCGACTTCACCATCGAGCAGACTTTCATGTACATCATCCATTCCAAAGAGGCTGAGAAAAACACGGATAGCTGATGGGGAAGAAGAGTGTTAATGATGGAGGAGGAAAAGGAAAGGAAAACACAAAAAACCACCCCAAGTTGTTTCGTTTTATTTAATGGTCAGGCATCATGGATGGAATTCTTTTTTTTTTGGTTTTGGTTTGATTTTTTTTTTATTATTGTTATTATTTTTGGGCCTTCCTAGGGCTTTTTAGATTGGTGGCGTTGTACAAATTAACAGCACGTGAGGTACATCACTGTTTCAAGGAGTCTGTCGTGTTTACTTACCTCTGGTCCTGTTAGAGGCCATCTGTGCTTTTAGCATTTCTCACTAGTTTTTGAGCCTAGATTCTATTTTTTTTTTTTAACCTTTTAGCCCACTTGACCAGGCTAAGCTTGTCCACAAACTGATGCTGCTAAGATTTTCACACCTGACCTCAGTGGAGAGGGACAGAGCCAGAGCAGGCGCTGGACTCGAAAGGAAAGGAACAAAAGGGGAAAAAAAAAAAAGGAAAGAAAAAAGACATTCTGGGCATCCCTGGTGTTCTGCTGCTACTGCCAGGAGATGAGCAAAGTGTGCTCTGGGGAGAGGAGCAGGAAGCACCTGAGTGTGTAAACAAGGAGGGATCCCAGCAGGGATCAGGAGCAGGGCATTCACAGCCAAGGAGGGATCCCAGCAGGGACCAGGAGCAGGGCATTCACACATTCCCAGGCCCTGTTTGCTCTGCCATGCCCTGAGACCTTGGAGGAGGAGCTGAAGGAGCCCCAGGACCTCCCTGCAGAGCCTGGGTAGAGGTGGCTGTGTGAGCACGGAGATCTCCTGTAGGATTGGAGAGGGAGGGGAAGCTCCCTGCTCCTTTTGGGGTGATTTGTGGTGGCCACAGAGGGCCAGGACTCTCCTGGCTCTGCTCTGCCCCAGCAGATGAGCCAGGATGAAGCTGTTGCCTTAACTCCCTGGAAGGAGGAGGAGGAGGAGGAGGAGGAGGGACCCTTCTCCTGCCAAAGGGATCCCCCCTCCCACAGCCTGGACGTGTTCCTGTGGCAAACCTGTGTGCTTGGAGTGATGTGAGTTTGTTTATGGAGCCACAGCGATGGCTTGGCCTCTGCAGCTGCATGCTGGGCACTTCTGGGGGGGGCTTCCCTGGGTTTGGGGGGCTCTCCTGGGCATGGAATGGGCATGGAGGGGCTCTCTTGGGCATGGAGGGGCTGCCCTGGCTGCGGAGGGGCTCCCCTAGGTGTGAGGAGCTCTCCTGAGTGTGGGGGGCTCTCCTGGGCATGGAGGGGGCATGGAAGGGCTCTCCTGGGCATGGGGGGGCTCTCCTGGGTTTAGGGGGCTCCTCTGGGCGTGGAGGGGCTCTCCTGGGCATGGAGGGGCCTCTCTGGGCATGGAGGGGACCTGGAGGGGCTCTCCTGGGTTTAGGGGGCTCCTCTGGGCATGGAGGGGCTCTTCTGGGTGTGGAGGGGCTCTCCTAGGCATGGAGGGGCTCTCCTAGGTTTGGGGGGCTCTGCTGGATATGGGGGTCTCTCCTGGGCATGGAGTGGGCATGGAGGGGCTCCCCTGGGCATGGAGGGGCTCCCCTGGGCATGGAGGGGCTCTCCTGGGCATGGAGGGGCTCCCCTGGGCATGGAGGGGCTCTCCTGGGTGTGGGGGGCTCCCCTGGCCATGGGTGGCTCTCCTTGGCACAGGGAGCTCTCCTGACCATGAGGGTCTCTCTTGGCCCTGTGTCAGGTCCACCTCAGCATGGGGAGGGGTCTCTCCTGTCCATTCTTGGGGTCTCTCCTGTCCATTCCTGGGGTCTCTCCTGGGGGTCTCTCCTGGCCATCCCAGGGGTCTCTCCTGGCCATTCCTGGGGTCTCTCCTGGCTATCCCAGGGGTCTCTCCTGGGGGTCTCTCCTGCCCACTCCTGGGGTCTCTCCTGTCCACTCCTGGGGGTCTCTCCTGGCCCCTCCTGGGGGTCTCTCCTGTCCATTTCTGGGGTCTCTCCTGTCCATTCCTGGGGGTCTCTCCTGTCCATTTCTGGGGTCTCTCCTGGCCATTCCTGGGGGTCTTTCCTGTCCATTCTTGGGGTCTTTCCTGTCCATTCTTGGGGTCTCTCCTGGCCACTCCTGGGCCAAGGAGAGCCTGACACAGGTCCAGGGGAGCCCCTCCATTCTCCTGTCTCTCCTGTCCATTCCTGGGGTCTCTCCTGTCCATTCCTGGGGTCTCTCCTGGGGTCTCTCCTGGCCCCTCCTGGGGGTCTCTCCTGGGGTCTCTCCTGGCCATCCCAGGGGTCTCTCCTGGGGGTCTCTCCTGTCCATTCCTGGGGGTCTCTCCTGTCCATTCCTTGGGTCTCTCCTGCCCACTCCTGGGGTCTCTCCTGGCCACTCCAGCGAGGTGCCAACAGTGTTAACCCAGGGAAGGTCATGGATTGTTTTTTCCCTGCTGTTATCCAGTTTTTTTGTGGGGCAGAGGTGGGGGAGAACAGATCTTTCCAAGCTGGGATTGCCCCTCGGGTAACTCAATTCTACCTCACAAACAAAGAAGTGCTCGGGGCTCTCGTGGATCAGCTCCTGCACTTCTGTCGAGTTTTGCTGTTACAAAATTAAAATTAAAAACTAAACTAAACTAAACTAGTGATTTGCAAACCCTGGAAACTCACCCTGCTGCCCCTTCCCTGTGAAGGGACACGGGGAAGGGACAGACACCCAGGAAGGGCCATCCTGCAGCGGGGGCTGAGCTCAGAGAGCTCAGAGCACCCCAGGGTTTCTCTCCCAGCTCCACCATGGCCTTGGGCAAGTCACTTCACCTCTTTTTGCCTCAGTTTCCTCATCTGTAAAATGAGGGTGGTACCTGCCGTGGTACTGAGCTACCTCCAGGAGCAGGGGAGGGGGCCTGGAGCCTGGATTTGGAGGAGGGGAGGGAGGCACCAGGGCCAAATTCAGCTCTGGGTTGGCCTGGGCTGCTGCAGATCTTGAGTTTTGAGCTCCAGGCTCGTGGTCCTGGCATCACTGTGGAGCTGTGTTGAGGTTTTACAAGAGAAATGGGAATTTTGGGAGGGCTGTGATGCTCTGGGCAGTGGTGGGGCTTTGCTGTGAGCTGCTCCCTGGGTTCCTGTGGTGGGGTTGTGGGGTGGATGAGGCTGGGAGGCACCATTGGGGGTCACCCAGTCACCCCCTCGAGCGTGGAACTCAGGGCTGGTGACAAACTGGGGACAGGGGCAGGGATGGACACGGCCTGTGCTGCTCTGGAGGTGGCTGTGAAGGCTGGGAGAGCCTTGAGACCCTCCTGGAATGTTCCAGAAGCCGTGCCGAGCTTCAGGGAGGGTCTGCTGAAAAGCAAAAGCCTTTTTGTGCACAGAAACCAAAAAGTGAAGCTTTTACACCCAAACACCAACGGGGCACAACCAGCCCTTGCTCCTGCCTGGGTGGGGGGAAAAGCAGGAGCCCCCCATTGCTGCTGGTTCTGATCCAGGGAATTTCTGTTTGGCTTCAAACCAGATCATTCCCACCTGGAACACCCCAAACCTGCCCTGGAGGGGTGCAGGGATGGGTCTGACCCTGCTGCTGCTCCTGGGGGTGATTCAGAGACCTGGGTGGGGGTCCTGGGTGTTCCTGAGCCTTTGGGGTGGGCAGGGGGTGTCATCCCTGTCCCCACCCTGCTCCAGCTCAGTGTTGGGAGAGCCAGAATCAATTTGGATTTTATTTCTTCACCATCACCACGGGCAAACCTGGCTTTCCATTGTCCCCACTGCCCATGGTGGCTGTGGGGACACCAACCTACCTCCCCTGGTGTTTGCAAAGTGCTTTGGGGTCCCTGGGGCAGGAGAGGGGGAAATTGTGGCAGCATCCAATCATGGAGCCTTCCCCAAACAGGGAATCTCCAAGCCCAGGCTCACTCCCACCCCCAAACACAAAATTCACTTTCCCCCTGTTCTCAGTTGGATCCAGGTCTGTCAGCAGAGAAACTGAGCAGAAGAAGAAAGAAAGAAAGAAAGGAAGAACACGAGTTGAATTTGCTGTCTAACCTTTTTTTTGTTAAGTTAATCGTAGGTACTGACCTCTATTTAAGTGTTTACTATCTATTTGCTGTAAAGTTTTGTATATTTTGTAAACTTTTCCCCCCCTCCCCTCCCCTGGAATCGTAGATGTCTAAAATCGTTGTACATCGGGTTCTTTTCTACTCCATTGTTCAGCACAAAGTGTGGTTTTTATTTAGAATAATAAAATGGAAAACATTGACCTCTTGTAGCTGCTTTTTTTTTATATAAAATGTTTTCCTCACAGAAATCCCTGGGGAGAAGGTGAGGCCATCCCTGGGTTTGTGGTGTGGGAAGAGTTTGGGGGATAAAGGAGCAGGGTGGGAGCAGAGCCCATCCATTGGAAATCCCAGGAGTTTTGGGTCTGGATGAGCCTTTTCTGACAGAAAATGGAGCTCCAGGGGCTGGGAAATGAGTTCAAAATGGTTTTGAGGGATCTGGAGCAGAGGAGAGAGTGTGGGAGCTGGGCTTGGTTAGTCTGGAGAAGAGGAGGCTGAGAGGGGATTCTGTCAATCCATAAAAATATCTCAGTTATCCCTATAAATATCTCATTTGAGAGGGGATCCATAAAAATATCTAATCCATAAAGTCCATCAAATATCTAATAAAAATAAAAATGTACATAAAAATGTCTCATTTGAGAGGGGATCTCAACAATCCATAAAAATATCTCAGATATCTCAGACGAGATCTCATCAATCCACAAAAATATCTCAGATTCCTCATTTGAGAGGGGATCTCAATCCATAAAAATATCTCAGATATCCATACAAATATCTCATTTGAGAGATCTCTTAAATCCATAAAAGTATCTCAGATATCTGATTTGAGAGAGGATTCTATCAATCCATAAAAATATCTCAGATATCTCAGAGAGGATCTCACCAATCCATAAAAATATCTCAGATTTCTCATTTGAGAAGGGATCTCATCAATCCATAAAAATATCTTAACAATCCATAAAAATATCTCAGATTTCTCATTTGAGAGAGGATTCTATCAATCCATAAAAATATCTCAAACATCCATAGAAATATCTCATTTGAGAGGGAATCTCATCAATCCATAAAAATATCTGAGAGGGAATCCCATCAATCCATAAAAATATCTCAGATATCCATACAAATACTCATTTGAGAGGAGATCTCATCAATCCATAAAAATATCTCAAATTTCTCATTTGAGAAGGGATCTCATCAATCCACAAAAATATCTCAGATATCTCAGAGGGGATCTTGTCAATCCATAAAAATATCTCAGATATCCATAGAAATATCTCATTTGAAAGAGGGATCTCATCAATCCCTAAAAATATCTCAGATATCCATACAAATATCTAATTTGGGAGGGGATCTCATCAATCCACAAAAATATCTCAGATATCTCAGAGGAGATCTCATCAATCCATAAAAATACCTCAAAAATGCCAAGAGGATGGTGCCAAACTTTTCAGTGGTGTCACAGGACAAGGAACAACAATTCCATAAATGAAACCACAAGAAATTCCACCTCAAGACAAAGAAGAACTTCCCATGGAGGTGGGAACAATTTATTTGAGGCCACTCTGGCCCTTAAGTTTATGGACAAAAGTGCAGAGAAATTCAAGACAGTTAAAAATCGAGTTTATTAGGTGAAATACCAACTTTTACATGTTGAAGTATCTTGAATATATTTTTGCCCTGGTGAGTGGCTGGTTTTGTGTTTATCATCCATTTCTTCATTGGGAATGGGAGGGAATTAGCAAAGGGAAGCTCAGGGGGGATTTGGGATCAGGGAATGAAGGTGAGGGTGCAGATCTCAGCCTGGGGGTCTCACAGGGAATTCCTGAGCAGGGAATTCTGACCCTGCTGGAGCCTTCCCAGGGTTTCTGTGTAAGAGCTGGATTTGGATTATTGCCCTGGGATAAAAAGGAACATCCCTGCAGAAGGAACCCTGAGGAATTTAGGGGTTTTTTCCCCCCATCAGGGACCCCTGGAAGTGGCAGAGCTTTCCCAGCCAGCCCTTGTGATAACCCCACATCCTGGTCATGGGCTTCTCCTGGGACATCCTGCTCCCAGCCCTGAGCCAGCATCCTGTCCCCAGAACTGCTTATGCTTTGCTTTTTTTCCACCAAGTGTTCCTCCAGCAGCTCAAGGCCTTTGGGAGATTTATGGTGTCCCTGTCACCTTCCCCCAGCAAAGGGCCTGACCCCCAGCACGTCACTGAGTCCAGGATCCTCACAAGGATGAACTTTCTCCAGATTCTCCAGTTCCTCACGCAGCACAAACCCAGCCCAGCTCCAGCTCTGAGGATTTCTGCACATCCCTGTGCTCCCACAGGGGCTTTGGTGGAAGGGGAGGGGACGTTTGGGCTTGTTGGAGTTGAGGAATCCACCCAGTGGCCATAAAGACCTGCCAGGGGATGCTCCAGAGGAGTTAATGGGATGGGGGACACAAAGTTAGTCTGAGCAGCTTTTCCCAGTAAAACCCAGTTTAGCCATCACTGATTTAAAATTTGTAAAAAATTTACAACTGGCTTTGCAAAATTGCTCTGAAGGAGTGGCTGATCTGAATCCAAATTGTTCCTCCCCTCCCTCAGGTCTGTGCCCTGCTCAGCCCCTCGGGCTGCTTGGCCTTCATCTCTCAAAAATCAGGCTCTGGATGTTGCTGGGCACTGTGGGGGGAGGTTTGAGTTCCAGATTCCTTCTCTTCCACTCGGGATGGCACAAACCAGGCAGTGCCATGCCCAGGGCTGGGGGCCAGGGCAGTTTGGGGGTGCAGGAACACCCGTGGTGGGGCAGATGCTGCACTCCAACCCCATAGCTTGGGGGGCAAGATGGGGCTCTGATCTTGGGGCTGTGTCAGACACTCAGTGGAGTAACAAACTTTATTTTTGCAAGGGAATATAATGTTCTTATCAAACAGGGAATATAATTTTCTCTTATCCTTCCTTTAGGTTGGACACAACAGCGCTCCAGAAGCGAGATGTCCGTAGCTCCCAGCTCTCCTCAAACCTGGCACGGGAGGTGCCCAGCCAAGAAGGGCTGTGCCCAAGCAAATTGTGTCCTCAGCAGCAGGAAAACCAATCCCACTGTCCCCAGGGAGCCACCAGGAGAGTCTGACCCTCGTTAGTTGGGAGGGCTGTTGTCCTTGGCGATGACTATGGAGTGCTGCGTGCTGGAGGAGGAATTTCCAGCTCCCTTCTGGCCACCGTGGTCCTTGGGGATGTACTTGACCACGGCAGAGATGAGTTTGCTGCGGAAATTCTTGCTGAGGAAGTTGTAGAGGATGGGGTTGACGACGCAGTGCAGCAGCGTGAAGCAGTCGATGATGTCGTAGAAGAAGTAGAGCAGGTGGGCGAAGGTGCAGTTCAGGATGATGTGGGTGCCCTCGAGGGTGAGCAGGGTCAGAACG
This sequence comes from Setophaga petechia, assembly GCA_024362935.1. NCBI lineage: Eukaryota > Metazoa > Chordata > Aves > Passeriformes > Parulidae > Setophaga > Setophaga petechia. Next base: position 2,107,160 of record JANCRA010000073.1, read on the forward strand.
ACGTGGAAGGGCAGCCAGCTGAGCAGGAACACCCCGATGTAGGCGTAGATGAGCAGGCAGTGCTTGCGGCTCTCGGGCTTGGCGCGCCGCACGAAGCGCGCCGTCAGCACGTTGAACGCCGCGATCACCGGGAAGGGGATGAGGAAGCCGATGGTGGTGGTGGCCAAGCTGACCGCCAGAGCCCACTCGTCGTAAGTCTCAAAAGGAGCCATGAAGATGCAGATGGGCTCCGCGGTGTTGACCAGCTGCATGTGGGCCACCTCCAGCACGGGGATGGCGGCGGCCAGGACCCAGCAGCCGGCGCAGACGGCGCGGCGCGCGCGGTGCTGGTGCCGCTGCCAGAAAAGAGAGGAGCTGGTCAGGGTCACGTAGCGATCCACGCTCAGGCAGGTGAGGAGGAAGATGCTGGCGTACATGTTGGCGAAGTAGAAGTAGTGGGTGAAGCGGCAGAGGAAGCTGCCCCAGAGCCAGGTGTAATCCAGCATCACCTCCAGCATCCAGATGGGCAGCGAGAGCAGCACGCCCAGGTCGGCGATGGCCATGTTGATGATGTACAGGTTGACCAAGTTCTTGGTGCCCCGTGTCTGCCAGTTGACCCAGATGACCAGGAGGTTCTCCACCAAGCCCACCACGAAGATGACGAGGTAGAGGATGAAGAGAACCACTCGCTTGATGTTTTCGTCCAGGCTGAACTCGCAGTAGGTGTAGGTGTGGTTCAGGAGGTAGAACAGCTCGGACAGGTTGTGGTAGTCACCGTACTCACTTGGAACAGTGTGTGCCTCCATGGGGACAGTGGTCACCTCCTTGGCCATCCTGGTGGCTGCAGGGAAAGGAAAAGCACTGAGCTGGGCAGCCTGAGACAGAGAGGGCTCAAAAAGATCCTTCTGGGAGCTTCTAACCCAATTTTTACTCCCACGGTGACTCCCTACATCGATCCTCAAAAGATGCTGTGGAATTTATGTGAGGGGATCACCCAGGTGATCCCCTCACATAAATTCCAGCCACAAACGACAATCACCACATCTGGTGGCTGTCCCCTGTCCCAGAGGCTGGCCCAGGACACAGAGAGGTGTTGGTGGCTCTGTCCCAGAGGCAGCTCCAGCGGGAAAGCCACCGCTCCCACCCGAGCCCTCGGGGCATGATCACTCACCAGCCACCCTCACTCTGCCGGGAGCCATCGGGACATCCAAATAGGTGACAAAATCACACGTTTCAGGGAAATGCAGACCTGAACATCCTCTAAATGCCCCAAGTGAGAGTGATCCCAGCAGAGTGAAGAGGCTGCAAAGCCCGTCCAGCCTCGAGGCGCTGGAGCAGCCGTTCCCTCGGGAATGTGCCCAGGAGCCGCCGTTCCCTTGGGAATCCTGCAGGATTCTGCCCTCCCAGCGGGGTCTTCCCGCTTCATTTGGAGCCTGGCAAGCCAGGACCCAGCCACAGCTGGTGTCACCCGTGAGTGTCACCCCTGTGGCACCCAGCCAGGCTGGCACCCACCGGCCCCAAAAACAGGGGAGGATGGAGATGCCACCCCCAGGGATCCAGAACATCCCGTCCTGTCACTGTCCTGCAGGTCCTGAGAGGCCGCTGGGGCTGAGGAGAGACCGGACAGATGGACGGGAGAGGGGACAGACGGACAGGAGAAGGGACAGAGAGATGGGCGAGGGGAGAGATGGATGGGAGAGGGAACAGATAGACAGGAGAACGGACAGACAAACAGGAGAAGGGACAGACAAATGGGAGAAGGGCAGACAGATGGATGAGGGGACAGATGGATGGTAAAAGGGACAGACAGACAGGAGAAGGAACAGGCAGAGAGGACCACTGACAGACAGATGGGACAGGGGACAGATGGACAGGAGAAGGGGACAGGCAGACAGGAGCAGGGACAGACAAAAGGGAGAAGGGACAGACAAACAGGACAGATGGATAGGAGATGAGACAGACGGACAGGAGAAGGAACAGACAGGACCAGGGACAGACAGATGGGCGAGGGGACAGAGGAATGAGCGAGGGGATAGGTGGATGGTAAAGGGGACAGACAGACAGGACCAGGGACAGACAAACAGGAGAAGGGACGAACAGATGGTAAAGGGGACAGATGAATGATAAAGGGGACAGACGGACAGGAGAAGGGACAGGCAGACAGGACCAGGGACAGACAAACAGGAGAGGGGACAGATGGATGGGAGAGGGGACAGATGGATGGGAGAGGGGACAGACGGACAGGAGAATGAACAGACAAACTGGAGAAGGGACAGACGAACAAGAGAAGGGACAGACGGGTGAGGGGATAGATGGATGGTAAAGGGGACAGACGGACAGGAGAAGGGACAGGTAGACAGGACCAGAGACAGACAAATGGGAGAAGGGACAGACAGATTGGCGAGGGGACAGATGTATGGGAGAGTGGACAGACGGACAGGAGAAGGGACGGGCAAACAGGAGCAGGGACAGACAGACAGGAGAAGGGACAGACAAACAGGAGAAGGGACGAACGGATGGTAAAGGGGACAGATGGATGGTAAAGAGGACAGACGGACACGAGGGAGCAGGTACGCTGCTGCCTCACCTGCTCGGGAGCGGGGGGATCCTCTCGGCCCGGCAGCTCAGGCGCCTCTGGGCACGGAGCTCGGGTGGGCTCGGTGGCCGCTCGCTGCGCAGGAAATGAGCGGCGTGGTGCAACATCCTGAGCCCAGCTCGGGGACATTTCACTGCATTTCCAGCGCCGGGACTCGGCTCCCCTTTGATTTTTGCCGCAGGGGTGGGGACGGGAGCGGGGAGGCCCCGGGGAGGTGCCGGTGTGGGAGCCGCAGGTGCCTGGGGATGGATGGTGTGGGAATCCACAAAATCAGAGAGGTTTGGGAAAGCTGCAAAAGGCAGGCAGGCCTCAGAGACAGCAGAACTGTGATCAGAGCTAAGCAGCAGCCATCAGATAGGTCAGCAGAAAAATTATTTAAACTGTAGAAAAGCAAGGACAAATAGAACAATGGCCTGTGTATCAACACTTGTATAGAATAACTCCCTAAGCTACAGAAAAGTTTATCTAGTGAGATATTAGGAAGGTTGAAGCTTAATAATAGAGCTCTGTGTGTTGTGTTTTAAAGCTTACAAGCAGGTATTGTATTCAAAATAAGCAAACATTGTTTTAACCAAAGGTTCCTGTGCTTACAGTGGTTGGATAGAACTACTGTCAATGTGCTTCTGCTTTGTGTGATTGGCCAAAAAACTCATAAAGTGAGTTGTAACATTAAATTCTTGGTCTGCTGCCTGAGACGTGAGCTGGTGGCATCTTCCCATTGTCATAACCATGGAATGAGACTGATGCTGGAAAATCAAACAGCTCAAGGCACGTTCTGTTTGTGGTCTGTAAATCCCCCCAGCCGGGAATGGATGGGGGTCCCCGAGGCTTCCCGAGTGTCCCCTCCACTGTCACCCCGCCGGGATAAGAGGTTGGATCCTGCCTGGATGGCGAAAATCCACCCCAGATCCTGCCTGGATGGCGAAAATCCACCCCAGATCCTGCCTGGATGGGGAAAATCCACCCCAGGTCCTGCCTGGATGGGGAAAATCCACCCCAGGTCCTGCCCCAGCTCGGAGGGCTTGGGGTGGGTTATAACAAAAATGCCAAAGCTGCCCTTGATGCCACCTCGATATCAGGGTGAGCTTGTTCAGAAACACATAATCACGAGAATTATTATATGCAGGTTCTTTTATCGAAGAGCTCTGGGTGTCAGGGGTACAAACCCCAATCTGACTCTGACATGGGTTCGGGATGAACATGTTTTTATATTCTATCGTTGTATAACTTTCATGTTAATTATTAAACTTATATTGTTCTATTGTATACATAGATTTCATCCAAGCATGGCCCCCCTCAAACTTCTAACATGGTTTCTCATGATTCTTCCTACGATGAAACAATAATTATATTTAATTACTAAACAATCATCACATCTAACAATTATATCATTTATCATATACTGCTTAGGCAGGTGCAATTTCACACGATCTGGCAAACACAAAGCCTAACATTTTCAGTCTATTTTTACCATTTTTCCAGGGCCTCACTAAGTCCAGCTTCTTTCTAATTCCCCGAATTTTATGATTTTAAAACCTTTTACCATCAAGCTCAGGTTTTTTTTTTCAGTGGGAAAGGGCTGAAAGCTGAACTCTCCACCCGATGGCAGATGGATGTGGCCAGAGAAGCACCTCTGGCCAGGCAGCAATTAATCACAGAGCCTTGATTGCCCCGCGCTCTGACAGGGGAAACCAGGGGGCTCAAGCCTTGCCCCGGCGCTGCGGAGCGGGGGCTGATAGGCAGAAAATTTTGCATCGTGCTGCAAGTCCTGCGAAACAATTGCAGGAAATCTCTTTTTTTTCCAGCGCGGCCAAGACTGCGGGATCAACAATCGGCTCGGAAGGAAGGCTCGGGGAGCGGGGAAGTGCCAGGGCGCTGATAAGTCGGGGCTCGCAACAACAAACCCAGCGCTGGTGACCTCGTGTGCGGGTACCGAGCCCGGCAGGAGCGGCTTCCGAACAGGAACTCGGCGGTTTCGGGCTCGTTTTGGGTCAGGTGGGGTCGTGGGGGTGGTGAGGGGCTGCTCTGCCATCGAGGGGTTGGGGGGATTTGTCCCACCCGAGGGGGAAGCAATGCTCTGTTGGTTTTATTTAACAGGTCGGGTGATTTCCACACCGAATTCTGGGGTTGAGCAGTCAGATTAAACAGCAAGCTATTTAACCCAAAGATGTATATTCCACCTAAATCAAAATGGATTTTTACCCTGGAAAAATTCTGCTCTGCCTCATTCCCCCCTTTCCTAAAAGGAATGAGTAAATTCTTTTACTTCATGCAAATTCCTATGACAATAAGCGTCTTTTAGTGCTTTACCTTGTATGTTTGATAAGGAGGTTAACGCAGCTACTCGCTGGGGTATTCTCAAATTCCAAATTAGCAATATAATCACAGAATTTCTAGGTTGGAAGAGACCTTTAAGATCATCGAGTCCAGCCCATGTTCTAACACCTCAACTAGATCATGGCACCAAGTGCCACATCCAGTCATTTTTTAAACACATCAAGGGATGGTGACTCCACCACCTCCCTGGGTAAATAATTCCAGTATTTGACCACTCTTTTTGTGAAAAATTTCCTCCTTAATTCTAGCCTGTGTCTCCCTTGGTGCAGCTTGAGACTGTGTCCTCTTGTTCTGTCTGTTGTTGCCCTAAACTTATTCCAACTAATATTAGCATAACTACAATGGGATGACAATTAAAGATTCCATTTGCAGTTGGTGACCTCCCAAAGATCACATCCCGCCAGTGATGATCTGCATTTTGTTTTATTCTTTGCAGAATTCTGCCGTCAAGGATCGTGCAGGGGTTCTGATCCTGGTGGGAGCAGCGAGGTTTGGGGGCCGGTTGTATTTCCAAGCCAGCTGAGCAGGGTTGGGACAGGCAGCTTGTAGCTATGATATTTTCTGAAAAAAATCTTTTTTTAGGATTTTTTTCTCCTGAGAAGCCTCAAGAACAAAATGTAAACAATAATTATCTGCTGCTGTGGAATGCAACAGGTAGATCTGTGATTGGTCTCATAGAATTGTTTCTAATTAATGGCCAATCACAGTCAGGCTGTCTCAGACTCTCTGATCAGTCACAAGATGTTATTATCATTCCATTCCTATTCTATTCCTTCAAGCCTTCAGATTAAAATCCTTTCTTCTATTCTTTTAGTATAGTTTTGATATAATATATATCCTAAAATAATAAATCAAGCTTTTGAAACATGGAGTCAGATCCTCATCTCTTCCCTCATCCTCAGACCCCTGTGAACACCATCACAGCATCTCAGCCCCCTCTGCCCATCCCTGCCGCAATATTGGGGTGCCCCAAGGCTCTCAGCCCCCCAAATGAGCCCCCAGCCTCCCTCAGGGGCTGCAGAGGGGGGCTCCAAGCAGAGGCAGCGCCGCGGATCTGCAATTCCCGAACTCCTTCCCTCCCCTGGCAGCCGTCAGCGACCCGCGGTGCTGCCGGAGGGATTTGGGCACAATTTGCTGTCTCACGGCAGGCACAGCCAAGACTGCGGCTCTCAGGGGGTTGGAACGCCACGTCCCCACCCCTGGGGACATCCCAGCCCCTGGGGACATCCCGGCCCCGATCGCGACCTGCGGGGGCTGCAGGGCACGTAGTATTTTCTAAGCCAAAGAAAACACTTGGGAAAAGCTTCCTCGGCCGGGGAATCAGCTCGGCGAGGCTGAAGGCGGCTTGTGCAAGGTCCCGGTTCCTCCTCATCATCCCTCTCGCCCTCCCTGGCGTATCTCGGGGGTCCCGGTCCAGCGTGGGCTCGGCCTTTGCCGGAGCTGGAGGGGTTGAGTTGGTGCTGCTCCGCTCCCGCGAGCAAATGCACAATCTCAAAGGCTGCCCCTCAACCACTAATCGCTAATCAGCTCTTAATTAGCTCGATGAGTGACGCAGGGATCACCGCCCACGAACCCAGGGGATGGATAAACACGGCTCTGCCTTTCCCAGCCGGGATATCCCGGGATATGCCGTGCCCAGGGGATGGATAAACACCGCGCTGCCTTTCCCAGCCCGTTTATCCCGGGATACGCCGTGCCCAGGGGATGGATAAACACCGCACTGCCTTTCCCGGCTCGGTCCCTGCCAGCCGAGCCGGGATATCCCGGGTTATGCAGCTCCTCTGGGCGCAGGCAGAGACCGGGATCGTGCCACAGGACCCCGCGGTGGTCACTGCACCGTGGCCAAGTGACCATCGGACACTTCCAACATTGCACCACCTTTATTGAGCACCTTCCCGAGGTCCTGAGACACCCACGGGCCGTGTCCCCGCTCCGGTGGCCATCAGGGGACCCCGCTGGCCGGGATGGGCAGGAAGAAGCCGATGACGGTGTCGGTCAGCCAGGCCGGGCAGTAACTGAGGGGGAGGAAGATGAGCCGGGCATCCCAGCCGGCGGAGTAGCGGCTGCGGGGACAGCGGGACAGCAGCGCGTGTGTCATGGCATCGGTGACATGCGACAGGCGGGAGCTGCTCAGGCGGTGCAGCAGCGTGGTGCTCTTGGCATCTGGGTGGGCAGAAGGAGGTCAGAGGGATGGAGCTGGGTTCAGGGCGGTGGCGGTGTGGGGATGGACTCACATTTGTCCAGGTAGTGGCGGCCGTAGGCTGCCTGGGTTTCTGCAGGGAGCCGCTCCCAGAGGCGAACGAAGCCCTTCACCAGCGGGCCGGGGTCGATCATCCCCGTCTGGAAGCCTCCGGGTTCGATGATGGAGACCTGAACCCCGAAGGGACGCAGCTCCCGCCTGCCCGAGGTGGGGGCGTCAGCGGGAGCTGCTGGCCCGAGGGGGGCAGAGATCGGGGGGAGAGTTTGTGACACCCCCCAGGCGTTCCCTCATGGGCACAGAGGAACCCTGTCCTTGCTCCAGGGACCCTCTTGGATCCTGAGACATCCCTGGACTCCTCTGGATCCCGGGATCCTGGAATCTCCCTGAACCTCAGTGCCTCGGGACCACCCTAGAGCATTCCCGGATATCGGGACACCCCCGAATCTCAGTGCCCCAGGACTCTCCTGGACCCTTCTGGATCCTGGAATCCCCCTGACCCTCACTTCCTCGGGACCACCCCGGATCCTGAACATTCCCAGATCCTGGAATCCCCCTGAATCTCAGAGCCCCGGGACTCCCCTGGACTCCTCTGAATCCCGGGATTCTGGAATCCCCCTGAACCTCAGTGCCTCGGGACCACCCCAAACCCCAGAGAATTCCCGGATCCCGGGATCTCCCCGAACCTCAGTGCCCCAGGACTCCTCTGGATCCCGGGATTCTGGAATCCCCCTGACCCTCAGTGCCTCGGGACCACCCCGGATCCCGAACATTCCCAGATCCTGGAACCCCCCTGAATCTCAGCGTCCCAGGACTCCCCTGGACACCAGAAGCCCGGACCCTGGGGCACCCCGGGACGTCCTGGACTGATCCATCCAGATCTCCTTGAAACCCTGCCCTGGTTGCACACCCGCAGCTCCAGCTCTGCCCACGCTCCCACCCCACTTGTGATCAGCGTTTCACAACCTCTCTGGGGAAAATGTAACCGGGAGTAAATACAGAAATAAAAACCCGCCAGAGGACAGCGGGGAGAGCACGGGAGAGCTCCGGGGGCTGCCAGAACCGTACCTGAGGCTGTCAGAGAAGGCTTCCACGCCGTACTTGGAGATGCAGTAGCCTCCACCGAAACAGGACACGCGGCCCATCACGCTGGCCACGTTGACCACGCGGCCCCGCGCCCGCCGCACCAGCGGCAGGAGGCTCAGTGTCACCTCCACCAGCCCCACCAGGTTGACATTCAGCACCTTGACAAAGTCCTCCTTGCTCAGCCACTCGTTTGGGGCGGTGGGGAAGCCGATGCCTGCGTTGTTCACCAGCCCCCAGAGCCCTGCAGAGGGGATGGGATGAGCTGAGGCTGTCCCAAACCCCACAGCCCAGTGCCAGCATCACCTGTGTTGAGTGGGCAAGGGGGCAGGAGAGCTGTTGGGCTAATCAGCTCTTAATGAGCTGATTTTCAGGGAGAAAAGGCTGAAAGCTGAACTCTCTGCCTGGGCAGCGCTCCTGCAGGAGCTGATGGCAGATGGATGTCGCCAGAGAAGCGACAGGTAGGAATTAATTACAGAGCCTTGATTGCCTGGCAGGTGAAAAGAGAGGGGACAACAGGGTGACAACAGGGTGACAACAAGGGTGTCAAACTCATTTTACCTTGATCCCCCACACGCTCCCGGACCCAGGCAGTGACATCGGCGATGCTCTTGCTGCTGGTGACATCCAGCAGGACGGTCTGCAGCCGCTCGGAGGTGACCGCCCGCAGCTGCGCGGCCCCGCTGTCCGTCAGGCAGGCGGCCAGCACCCGCAGCCCCCGCTTGTCCAGCTGCCGAGCCAGCAGGTTCCCGAAGCCGCTGTCGCATCCCGTGATCAGCACGTGCTTCTCCGAGAGCCGCGGCACCGTCTGCCGCTCCCGGTGCCAGCGGCGCAGCAGGAGCAGCCCCAGCAGCGCGACCACCGCGTACAGCCACATCCTCGGCGGTGGCACCGGCTCGGGGACAGCCCGTGCTCCAGCCGCATTTATAGAGCCGGGGTTGCGGCAGCTCCCGGCCCCTGGGTGAGATTTGTCCTCCTGATTTGTGGCTTTGGTAATTCCCGGCTTGGCCTTGCGACAGTTTTCGCTGTGCCTCGGGCTCTGCTCTGCCCCCAGGTGGATCCCAACGCCCCGCGGTGCTGGATTTGTGGAACCTTCCAGACGCCACCAGCAGCACCAACCCTGGATCTTTCCCTGTCCCCCAGCGTTGGTGGGCAACAGTGTCCCCAAAGGTGGTGATGGAGCAGGACAGTGTCCCCCAACCAGCCCTGCAGGAGGGGGAGTTGGAGGAGCAAGCAGAGAAGGAGGAGGAAGCAGAGGAGGAGGATTCTGTAAGAAGTTCTCGAGTTTTTTGCCTGGAGGGAAATCTGCTCAGGTTGGAACAGGTCTGGCATGTGCCAATACCTGGGGTGCCAGTCCGGGCAAGTCCCCTGGCAGCTTTTGAGGGCTGGATCCTGAATGCAGCAGGTGCTCAAAGGAAGAGCCAGAGCCTCCAGGCGTGGCCTGGAGTGACACCACGCTCAGCCAGGAGGGGACAGGGCAAAATTTATTCAGGACAAACCCATCTATGAGCAGGGGACAGAGAGATCCCAATGCCCCACAGAGCTGGATTTGGTGGAACCTTCCAGGACTGCCAGCAGCACCAAGCCTGGATCTTTCCCTCTCTCCCAGCAACAGTGGGTGGGCAACAGTGTCCCCAAATGTGCTGATGGAGCAGGACAGTGTGCCCCAACCAGCTCTGCACGAGGAGGAGGATTCTGTAAGAAGCTGCCCAGTTCTTTGCCTGGAGGGAAATCTGCTCAGGTTGGAACGAGTCTGAGTTTTACTGGCATGTGCCAATACCTGGGGTGCCAATCTGGGCAAGTCCCCTGGCAGCTTTTGAGGGCTGGATCCTGAATGCAGCAGGTGCACAAAGGAAGAGCCAGAGCCTCCAGGCACAGCCTGGAGTGACACCACGCTCAGCCAGGAGGGGACAGGGCAAAATTTATTCAGGACAAACCCATCTATGAGCAGGGGACAGAGGGTCAGACATAAATTCAGTTACAAATTCAGTGTGGCCTTGCCTGCAGCCAATTCTGGATCCAGCTGTGTGTTATTGGGTCTCACTGTGATCCTGCCTGCCAGCTGCAAGCCCACCTCAGGCTTTCCCAACAGATTTGGGGTAGAACTTGGTGAACAGGGCATCGGTGAGGGCTGAGGGCAGGTAGCTGAGGGGCAGGTAGAGCAGCTTGGCATCCCAGCCGGCCGAGTAGCGGCTGCGGGGGTGGAGGCTGGTCAGAGCGTGCTCCATGCAGTTGGTGACCAGGGACAGGTTGCTGTTGTAGCCCTTCTGCAGCAGCTTGAGCATGGAAACAACTGCAGAGGCAGAAAACACCACTGAGATCCTGGAGCTGGGCAGAGCCAAGTGGCTCCAGGGGGTTTTGGGGTCAGTGGGACCCCCATGGGACCCCATGTGCCTTGAGTCAGGAGACAAAATAATCACTCAGCCTTTTGGGGAGGTACTTACAATCCCTCAAGTAGCTCTCCCCATAACTCGCTTTGATTTCTGCAGGAAGCTTCTCCCAGCAGGCCTGAAAATTCTTCTCCAGGTTCTCGACGTTGGTGATCATGGTTTTGAAGTAGCCTGGCTCGATCACACTGACCTTCACCCCAAAGTTGTTCATCTCGAGCCTGGAAGGGATTGAGCCCTGTGGGACATGGGAGCAGCACCCGAGGGTGCCCGTGCCCGCATCTCCCATGGCATGGAGCCTTGTGCCAGAGGTGTGGAGCAGAGCCTGATCATGCCAGTGGATTCTGTGCCAGCCTGACACGTGGCTGAGATGGTGCTGCAGTAAAGATTTGGCACATCTGGATGGGCTGGGAACAAAGCAAAGCTCAAGGGAGCAGGGCCAATGTGCACAGGGGAGGCTCCATGCCCACATCTCCCATGGCATGGAGCCTTGTGCCTCCGTGGAGCAGAGCCTGACCACGCCTGTGGACCCTGTGCCAGCCTGGCACGTGGCTGAGATGTTTTATCAGCAAATGTTTGGCACATCTGGATGGGTTGGAACAAAGCAAAGCTCAGGGCAGCAGGGTCATGTCATTCAGAATCTTGGACAGGGCCAATGTGCACGGGGAAGGCTCCATGCCCACATCTCCCATGGCATGCAGCCTCGTGCCAGAGGTGTGGAGCATGGAACAGAGCCTGACCGTGCCAGTGGATTCTGTGCCAGCCTGGCACGTGGCTGAGATGGGATGTCAGCAAATTTTTGCCCCATCTGGTGTGAATGTGGGTTGAGAACAAAGAAAATAAACGTTTGCCACATGGGTTGGGAACAAAGCAAAACTTGGGGCAGCAGGGTCATGTCCTGCAGGATCTTGGACAGGGCAATGTCCACAGGGAAGGCTCCATGCCCACATCTCCCATGGCATGCAGCCTTGTGCCAGAGGTGTGGACCAGAGCCTGACCACCCAGTGGACATTGTGCCAGGCTGGCACATGGCTGAGATGGGGCTTCAGTAAACATTTGTCACATCTGGATGGGTTGGGAACGAAAGCCAATCTCGGGGCAGCAGGGTCATGTCCTGCAGGTTTTTGGACAGGCCCAATGTCCACAGGAGAGGCTCCATGCCGGTACAGGAGCTGCTCACACTTCAGCAGAAGATATGAGACCGACCTGTGCTCAGTCATGGTCGTGCGAGGATAAGAGCTGACAGCTGTGCCAGACAAAGTCCAGAAAAACAAGTTGGGAAATCATGATGTAGAGCTTGTAAGTCTGCTGATCCAGACTTACCTGAGGCTGTCAGAGAAGGCTTCCACGCCGTACTTGGAGATGCAGTAGCCTCCACCAAAGAAGGACACGCGGCCCATCACGCTGGCCACGTTGACCACGCGGCCCCGCGCCCGCCGCACCAGCGGCAGGAGGCTCAGTGTCACCTCCACCAGCCCCACCAGGTTGACATCCAGCACTTTAACAAAGTCCTCCTTGCTCAGCCACTCGTTTGGAGCGGTGGGGATGGCGATGCCTGCGTTGTTCACCAGCCCCCAGAGCCCTGCAGAGGGGATGGGATGAGTTGGGGTTGTCCCAAACCCCACAGCCCAGTGCCAGCATCACCTGTGTTGAGTGGGCAAGGTGGCAGGAGAGCTGTTGGGCTAATCAGCTCTTAATTAGCTGATTTTCAGGGAGAAAGGGCTGAAAGCTGAACTCTCTGCCTGGGCAGCGCTCCTGCAGGAATTGATGGCAGATGGATGTCACCAGAGAAGCGACAGGTAGGAATTAATTACAGAGCCTTAATTGCCCCGCAGCCTGGCAGGTGAAGAGAGAGGGGACAACAGGGTGACAACAGGGTGACAACAAGGGTATAGGCCCCTTTTTACCTTGATCCCCCACACGCTCCCGGACCCAGGCAGTGACATCGGCGATGCTCTTGCTGCTGGTGACATCCAGCAGGACGGTCTGCAGCCGCTCGGAGGTGACCGCCCGCAGCTGCGCGGCCCCGCTGTCCGTCAGGCAGGCGGCCAGCACCCGCAGCCCCCGCTTGTCCAGCTGCCGAGCCAGCAGGTTCCCGAAGCCGCTGTCGCATCCCGTGATCAGCACGTGCTTCTCCGAGAGCCGCGGCACCGTCTGCCGCTCCCGGTGCCAGCGGCGCAGCAGGAGCAGCCCCAGCAGCGCGACCACCGCGTACAGCCACATCCTCGGCGGTGGCACCGGCACCGGTACCGGGATGGGGAGTAGGACGCGACTGGGAGAGGTTTGTCCTGACCTTGGCCTTTCCCTCTGGGCGCTGTTAATAATTAATTTGCGGATTCCTGAGGGAGATCGCGGAGATAGCGCTGGGCCTCCGGGCACTACCGGGACGCGGGAGCGGCTCCGCCCCGTCCTCTCACGGGGCTCGTCCCGCTGCTGCCGCCTGGAGCCCGCCGGGCTGCGGGCAGTGTCCCGGGATGTGTCCCGGGGCTTCGCTCCCGCCGTTCCTGCGGGGGAATCGTTAACGGGAGCGGGGCAGCGCCCGCGGGTTCCCGCACCCTGCGCTGCCCTCCCGGAGCCCGGGAGCACCCCGGAGCACGGAACATCCCCGGGAGCCCTCCGGATCACGGGGCTATCCCGGGACCCTCGCAGATCCTGGGACCACCCCGAAAGCCGGGACTCCCTCCGGACCTCAGCCCCCCCGGGTCTACCGGACCCCGGGATAACCCAGGACCGCGCGTCCGGGGACCCACCCGGACTCCGGGAGCACCCCGGAGCACGGAACATCCCCGCGCCCCTCCGCACCGGGAGCCCTCGGGATCACGGGACTGTCCCGAGACCCTCGCAGATCCTGGGATCACCCCGAAATCCGGGATCCCCCCGGAGCTCAGTATCCCCGGGTCTACCGGATACCGGGACAACCCAGGACCGCGCGTCCGGGGATCCCGGGACCATCCCGGACAGCCCCTCCTGGGACCCCCTTGGACCCCGGGAGACCCCCCGACCTCCGCGCTCCCGGACCCACCCACCCCGCTTCATTGCGGGACCCCCAAATCCCCCCTAAACTCAGCCCCCCGGCTCCCACCCGCCTTGGGACCCTCTCGGACCCCGGAACAACCCCGGACCTCAGCACCCCCAGACCTCTCCGTGTCCTAGGATAACCCCTGACACCGGAACACCCCGGACACCGGGACACCCCCGGACACCGGCACATCCCGAGACCTCCGCGCTCCTGGACCCACATGCCCCGGGACATTGCGGGACCCCAAATCCCCCCTAACCTCAGCCCCCCGGCTCCCACCCGCCTCGGGACCCCCTCGAATCCCGGGACAACCCCGCACCTCAGCGCCCCACGACCCTCCCGGTCCCGGGACCCCCGGACCCCACGACCCCGGGAGCCGCGGAGCCCGGGGCATCCCCTCCCCTCCATCCCGGGACCTCCCCGGTGCTTTGCTCTCCTCCCACTCCCCCGGTTCCCGGTGCCCGAGGCCGGACTACAACTCCCGGCATCCCCCGGGCCCGGCGCCGCCGTTTCCCGCCTCCTCCCGCCGCTCCGTTCCCGCCATGGCGGGGTTCGATCCGGCGGCGCTGCCGGAGCTGCTCCCGGTCTACTACCGGCGGCTCTTCCCGCACGGCCCCTACGGCCGCTGGCTCAGCTACGGCGGCGGTGAGCGGGGGGGAACCGGTACCGGGCGGGGGGCTCTACCGGGAACCGTGATACCGGGCGGGGGCACCGATACCGGGCAGGGGATTCTAGCGGGAACCGTGATACCGGGCGAAGGGCGTCCATACCGGGCGGGGGGCTTCACTGGAAATCGTGGTACCGGGCGGGGGGTATCGATACCGGGCAGGGGGCTCCACCGTGGGTCGTGATAGTGGACAGGGGGCACCGGTACCGGGCAGGAGGCTCTACCAGGAGCCGTGATACCGAGGAGAGGACAACGATACCGGGCGGGGAGCTCTACCGGGAACCGTGATACCGGGCGGGGGGCACCGATATTGGGCGGGAAACTCTACCGGGAACCGTGATACCGGGCGGGGGGCACCGGTACCGGGCAGGGGGCTTCACCGGGAGCCCTGATACCGGGCGGAGGGCATTGATACCGGGAGGGGAGCTCCACGGGGGACCGTGATACCGGGCGGGGAGCGGCAATATGGGGCAGGGGGTTCTACCGGGGACCGTGATACCGGGCGGGGGCTATCGGTACCAGGCGGGGGGCTCTATCGGGGACCGTGATACCGGACAGGGGGCGGCAATATGGGGCGGGGGGTTTCACCGGGGACCGTGATACCGGGCGGGGGGCACCGATACAGGGTGGAGGACACCGATACCGGACGGCAACACCGCGATGCCGGATCCCGGCGCACGTTGGGATGCCGAGACGGGCGGTGGGCGGATGCACTGACGGAAACACCGGGAGGAGCAGGGAAAGGGGGTCTGGGGGTGACTGTAATGAGGGGATTTAGGATGGCATTGACCCCCCCCGACCCTCTCGTTCCCTGCAGTGAAGAACTATTTCCAGCTGCGGGAATTCTCCTTCACCCTGCGGGACGATGTCTACCTGCGCTTCCAGTCCTTCAGCAGCCCCCAGGAGCTGGAGCGGGAACTGCAGAAGATCAACCCCTACAAAATCGACATCGGGGCTGTCTATTCCCACCGGGTGAGTCCCGACCACCGTGCTGGGGGGGTCTGCAGGGGTCTCTGGCCACGCTGAGCCCATCCCATCCTTCCTGCAGCCCAACCAGCACAACACGGTGCACCTGGGAGCCTTCCAGCCGCAGGAGAAGGAGCTGGTGTTTGACATTGACATGACGGATTATGACGATGTCAGGACGTGCTGCAGGTTCCTCGGGGGGTTCTGGGGCTGGGAGGGGGTTCAGGGGTGTGGGGTGTCCACCTGACCCCCCTCACTCTGCCCCCAGCTCGGCTGATATCTGCTCCAAGTGCTGGACGCTGATGACCATCGCCGTCCGCATCATCGACCGCGCGCTCGTGGGTGAGGGGCTTGGGGACACACGGGGCATGTCCAGGTCCCACAGATGCCAGACCCCAAAGAATTCACAGAATTTATAGAATGACTCGTTTGGAAGAGAATTTTAAGGTCATCAAGTCCAACCCAGCCCAAACACCTCAACTAAACCATAGCACTGAGGGCCACGTCCGATTTTTGTTAAACGCATCCAGGGATGGTGACTCCACCACCTCCCCAGAATTCTCCTTCTGTGAATAATTCCCAAAATTCACAGAATTCACAGAATGACCAGGTTGGAAGAGAATTTTAAGGTCATTGAGTCCAACCCAGCCCAAATACTTCAACTAAACCATGGCATCGGTTTAGTTAGCATTTGTGCTCCCCTGCCCAAAACCCATCTGTGCCCCCCAAAACCCATCTGAGCCCCCTCAAAAACCCATGTGTGTCCCCTCAAAACCCATCTGTGCCTGCCCAAACCCCACCTGTGCCCCCCAAAATCCATGTGTGCCCCCTCAAAACCCATCTGTGCCCGCCCAAACCCATCTGTGCCCCCCAAAACCCATGAGTGCCCCCAAACCCATCTGTAGTGGTCACCACGGCCTGTCCTGATGTGGTCCTCAAACCCATCTCTGCCCCTCTGAAACCCATCTATGCTCCCCCAAAACACATCTATGCTCCCCTCAAACCCATCTGTGCCCTACCAAATCCATCTGTACCCCCCCAAAATTCATCTGTGCTCCCCCTAAACCCATCCATGCCCCCTAAACCCATCTCTGTCCCCCTAAACCCATCTATGCTCCCCCCAAACCCCATCTGTGCCCCTCCGAACCCATCTGTGCTGCCCCAAAACCCACCTGTGCCCCTCCAAACCCCATCTGTGCCCCTCCAAACCCCCTGTGTGCCCCCACAGAGGACCTGGGCGTGCGGCACCGCCTGTGGGTGTACTCTGGCAGGAGGGGTGTGCACTGCTGGGTGTGCGACGACAACGTCAGGAAATGGTCCCCAGCTCTGAGGGCAGCTGCTGTGGAGTACCTGAGCCTGGTCAAGGTGGGTTTGGGGGGTTTGGGTACCCCTGAGCCTGGTCAAGGTGGGTTTGGGGGCTTTGGGTACCCCTGAACCTGGTCAAGGTGGGTTTGCGTACTCCTGAGCCTGGTCAAGGTGGGTTTGGGCACCCCCTGAGGCTGTGGAACGTGGGTTTGGGTACCCCTGAACTGGTCAAGGTGGGTTTGGGGCACCTTCTGAGCCTATGGAATGTGGGTTTGGGCACCCCTGAGCCTATGGAAGGTGAGTTTGGGTACCCCCTGCCCACTCCTGAACCTGGTCAAGGTGGGTTTGGGCACCCCTGAGCCTGGTCAAGGTGGATTTGGGCACCCCCTGAGCCTGGTCAAGGTGGGTTTGGGGGGCTTTGGGTACCCCTGATCCTGGTCAAGGTGGGTTTGGGGGGCTTTGGGTACCCCTGATCCTGGTGAAGGTGGGTTTGGGGGGCTTTGGGTACCCCTGAGCCTGGTCAAGGTGGGTTTGGGGGGCTTTGGGTACCCCTGAGCCTGGTCAAGGTGGGTTTGGGCACCCCCTGAGCCTGGTCAAGGTGGGTTTGGGTACCCCTGAACTGGTCAAGGTGGGTTTTGGCACCTTCTGAACCTATGGAAGGTGGGTTTGGGTACCCCCTGCCCACCCCTGAACCTGGTCAAGGTGGGTTTGGGCACCCCTGAGCCTGGTCAAGGTGGGTTTTGGGCACCCCCTGAGCCTGGTCAAGGTGGGTTTGGGGGGCTTTGGGTACCCCTGATCCTGGTCAAGGTGGGTTTGGGGGGCTTTGGGTACCCCTGAGCCTGGTCAAGGTGGGTTTGGGCACCCCCTGAGCCTGGTCAAGGTGGGTTTGGGTACCCCTGAACTGGTCAAGGTGGGTTTTGGCACCTTCTGAACCTATGGAAGGTGGGTTTGGGTACCCCCTGCCCACCCCTGAACCTGGTCAAGGTGGGTTTGGGCACCCCTGAGCCTGGTCAAGGTGGGTTTGGGGGGGTTTGGGTACCCCTGAGCTTGGTGTAAATGGGTTTATGGGGGTTTGGGTACCCCTGAGCCTGGTCAAGGTGGGTTTGGGTACCCCTGAGGCTGTGGAAGGTGGGTTTGGGGGGGTTTGGGTACCCCTGATCCTGGTCAAGGTGGGTTTGGGGGGCTTTGGGTACCCCTGATCCTGGTCAAGGTGGGTTTGGGGGGCTTTGGGTACCCCTGACCCTGGTCAAGGTGGGTTTGGGGGGCTTTGGGTACCCCTGAGGCTGTGGAAGGTGGGTTTGGGGGGCTTTGGGTACCCCTGATCCTGGTCAAGGTGGGTTTGGGGGGCTTTGGGTACCCCTGACCCTGGTCAAGGTGGGTTTGGGTACCCCTGAGGCTGTGGAAGGTGGGTTTGGGGGGCTTTGGGTACCCCTGACCCTGGTCAAGGTGGGTTTGGGTACCCCTGAGGCTGTGGAACCTGGGTTTGGGGGGGTTTGGGTACCCCTGATCCTGGTCAAGGTGGGTTTGGGGGGGTTTGGGTACCCCTGAGCCTGGTCAAGGTGGGTTTGGGGGGGTTTGGGTACCCCCTGAGCCTGGTCAAGGTGGGTTTGGGGGGTTTGGTCCCTCCCTGACCACGGTGAAGATGGAATTGTGGGGTTTGGACATCTCCTCACCCTGCTGAAGGTGGTTTATGAGGCTTTGGGCACCCCTGATCCTGGTGAAAATGGATTTTGGGGCTTTGGGTACCCCTGGTCTGGATGAAAGTGGGTTTGGGGTGCCCAGCACCCCCTGCCCACCTCCCCAAAATTGACCCCCCCCTGTACCCCCAGGGTGGTGCAGACACGGTGAAGAAGGTGAGCCTCTCCCAGCCCGTGCACCCCTTCATCAGGTGGGTAAAGATTTGTCAGATAATTTTTACTTTTTTTTACCCAGGGATGGGACAACTGAGAGGCATTTTAAAAACTTTTATTCTAAAAAGTAAAAATTTTATACTAAAAAAGATCCTAAAAAATTTTAATTCTTACTACTTTTTTCTTTTAATTAGTGTTAATAAATTTAATATAAATTATATATATTATATAATTTTTATATATATGATACATATAGTAATATATATTTTTAAAGTAATATATATTTTATATATAATATATTATATATATAGTTTTATATATAATATATAATGTATATATTATTGTATCAATGTACATAATACATATTATATACATTAATACAACAATATGTACATTGTAAAATATATAATGTATATATTGTTGGTTTAATATATATAATATTATATGTTATATATTAATATATAGTATTATATGTTATAAACATTACTGTATTAGTGTTTATTATATATTACAAAAATACATTATAATATATATAATTATATATTATAATCTATATAATTATATATTATTATATATATAATTATATATAGTAATGTATGTGTATAATAGATAGTAAACATTCATATATTATATATTATGTATTAACTATATATTATTATATATAATGTATATGATATGTATAATACTGTATATATAAAATTATTATAAGAATAATTATATAAAGTAACTATGAAAATAAAATTATAAATATATATAAGTAAAGATAAAACATGTAGTTATTATATTGTATTATATTATATTAATAATAAATAAGGAAAATATATAAAAATAAAGCTAAAAATTCAAATTATACCTATATAAAATATATATTATAAATTATAAATATATATATAAGTAAAGATAAAACATGTAGTTATTATATTGTATTATATTATATTAATAATAAATAAGGAAAATATATAAAAATAAAGCTAAAAATTCAAATTATACTTATATAAAATATATATTATAAATTATAAATATATATATAAGTAAAGATAAAACATGTAGTTATTATATTGTATTATATTATATTAATAATAAATAAGGAAAATATATAAAAATAAAGATAAAAATACAAATTACACCTATATAAAATATATATTTATAACGCCAGCATGACTTATACCATTTGTATTATCCCCCCTTGAAATAAGACTTAAAAACAGAATAAAACTTTTTTAAAAAGCCTCTCAGTTACCCCATATTTGGGTCCAAAAATTCCCTTTT